>VZTE01005755.1:4601436-4655456 GCA_013397775.1 Eulacestoma nigropectus
GGGGGGGAGGGGTTGGTTGGTTTTTTGTTTGTTTTTTCGTTTGTTTGGTTTGGTTTTGGTTTTTTCGTATACAGTGTAATCTGTTAATGGCAATCTTTGTATTACATTGCTACCAGAAGCTCTCTTCTCCTTTGCCAGAGAGGTACAGGAAATGTGGAACAACATAAACTCTGAAAAATTAAAAACCATTCAAAAAATAAATTATTCATAGAATTCAGTCAGAATTCATTTATCACATTAAGTTGCATTAGGTGACTTTCAAGCCATGCTTGAGTCTCACCAGCTCAGTCAAATTCTTAGGGTAAAGCAGTATCTTGCAATAAAAAACATGCATAAGCAGCATGCAATTGCCTTTCATCTACTTACTGCTTCACATATCTGGAGTTACTGTATCCATTTGACATATAGTTTCAGTTTTAAACACAGGGACAAACTTGAGAGGAAACAGTCTATATCATACAATTTCAAAGAATTTACACACGCTACAAAGTGGGCCATTGCTCCTGCAAAACTACTTCGCAAAAAAGTACGTGAGATAAATTCTTGGCCCTATTGTGACAAAGAAAAGCTTTTCTTCCCTTCACAGAGGCAAAGATAAGCTATAAGTGGAAGTTCTAAATGATCTTGTGACTGCTTCAAATACAAATGCATATGAAGAGAAAATAATTGCAATGCTGCATCCAAAGAACAAATCTGAATTTTTTATTGGGATAATGTGTTAAGATGCACAGCAATGACAGTTGTGGAATTCAGTCTGGGTAATCCAGCAATTTTTTTCTCCCTTATTCGTCTACATCTTTGCAATATCTTTCCCTACCAAAATGGTATACTGATTCCTCAAGGTGTGCAACCCTAATTTATGCATTACAATTGATTCTAGATGATAAAAAAAATGGAACGCAATTTTCTGCAATGAAAAACATTACTTTTTCTGAAAGACAAATCCAGTACATCAAAGATGCCTTTTTAAAGTCCTGCCTCGAAAATGACCACCTTTGCTGTAAAGTGATTATTGCCATCTCCAGAATGAGTCATTTTCTACTGCTAAATTGAGGTTCATTTTCCTCATTTACTTAAATGTACATATTTTAAATCTACACGCTATTTGCCAATGACAGTTGCAAATCTAAGCGAAAACTGAGTCAAATCAATTCTTTGTACCTTTTTTTTTTCTTTTTTTTTTTTTTTTCTGCAGTGCTTTCTCAGTTTTTCTGCAAAAAGATACCTACATACTTTCTTGGAAAAGACAGCATTTCAGACACACATATAATTGATTTTTTAGTGTATATCTACCCTCCCACCAGTGTTCCAGAAGCTTCTATTCAGAATTGGAATGTTTATTTAGAAGTCACACTTGCAGCTGTGCTCATTAGTGGCTAGTGCTGATTGATGTGGAGTATCACAGGGTGGGACACTTCAGGTATCCTTGGGTGGTACACTTAGATTGATTTCTCCTAGCAGGCTTTTTCACAGAATCATAGAGACATAAAGGTTGGAAAAGACCTCCAAGATTGTCAAGTCCAACCTTTGACTGAATAGCCCCATGCCCACTGACCTATATTGTGAAGTGCCATGTGTACTTGTTTCTTGAACATTTTCAGGTGACTCCACCGTTTCCCTGGGCAGCCTGTTCCAAAATGCCAGTTTATGCCAGTTTGGAAAAGTCAAACTGTGTGAAGCATAATGCCTATTTGTTTGCACTTCCTGAAAACTGGGACACAATCCAAGCACTGAGAACACCCTTAAATCTGGTTTAAACTCCTGCAAAATTATTTCCAGGCAAAATTAAGCTAAAGGGAAGAGGTCTGCTCTTCTCCATCAGACTGAAGGACTGGGATAGAGCACCAAGGGCAGCCCTGTTTCATTGCACAAGGCTTTTTTTCCCTTAGACCAATATGTCCTACTGCACACTTAATATTCCTTTCAGAAACTGTAGTATTCTGCAGATTTGACTTCACTGTCAAGACAGCTTCACAAACTGCCTGTGCTAGATGCTCACTTTCCAAATACCAAACAGAAGTGAAATAAAGCTTGGGCTTCATCAGCTATAGATAACAAATTGACTGAAAGGCCACATCTTAAATAGGTCCATCTGAAGTAAACACAATTTTCAGGTAAAGTTGTAAATAATACAAAAAAGCAGCAGAATTACTCCCTGGAAACTGTATGTTGAGAGTGAGTGAGTTAGGAAATGAGAGAAAAGCAATAAATGGGTGATATTACCTAAAAAATAAAATGTCAATATACTAATAATAATAATTTAAAAGAACCAGCAGCAGAACATTGCCTTGAGGCAGCTATGATTTGCATGAAGTAAGTTTTCAAATAATAGGTAACTCAAGGTCTCAGTGATCTTGGCAAAGTTAAAGGGATAAGATTCAAGTAGAGATAAACATGAATAATTCTTTTTTTCCTATATTCACAAAGGTAGGTTTTGAACTCTTAAATAAATGATGTTTAACTTTTCAACTTTTCTTCAGTTTTGCTATGGAATATACACATTTTTATCCTGCATTTGACTTATTTTGTTTCTGTCACTTTTAGAATACTTTCTAGTATTGTGTTAGTGCCTTCTTTCTAGTGTCTGTATTTTCTACTGACGTGCTCTCCCTGAACAAGTTCCCTGTGACTTTTCAATGCAGAGAGTTTAAGTAACTTCAGGCTTGTGATTCAATATATTGGAGAATGAAATTTACTCCTCTGGGAACAAAACTGCTCAGTGTGTCAGGTGGCTCTTATTAAATTTAAAAAAAAAAATATGGCAAACAATCTCCAGTTTTGTCTTCTTGAGCATTCTTCATAGCTTCAAATTATTTTGAAACCACTAAAATGCCATCATGAGCTTTCGTAACAGTATATTCAGTTATTTAAAGTTTCTCACTTAACAAGAAAACTGTCCTAATCTTCCCTGGACCTGAGGACTCATTGAACAAACTGTGAACCCTTGATCTGAAGAAATACCCAGAAATTACTGTATGAATCAGTGAATACATAAACATTCAAAATTACACACTCAAGTGAATAAAAACCTAATGAATTCATAGTTTCTTTGCCTTGGAAAGCTTGAGTCATCAGGTGTAAATCCAAGCTATGTATTTTTGCACTCTGAAATATAAAGCTAACAGACATGCATTGGTAGAAACATCCTTCACTGCAATAATGCCCTTTGAGGAGCTTAAACGGCATTGTAGTGATACATCCAAAGAAATACACTATTCTGATTTATCCAAGCTAGCATCCAGGAAGTGCTTTTCAGACACTTAGATTTAAAAGCAGAATTCTAAGAAATAATATGAAAATAATAATTTCTTTGATAGGCACCCAGAGGGAGCTAAATGCACGGTGTTATTTCAGCTTCTTTTTCTAAGCACAATGTAGCAAGTTTGGGGTTTTTTTTCCCCTATTCACTTATAGCCTTTTCCTCTCCTTTGTCTCTCCTTTCATGGCTTTGCAGATTTCCTGTCGTGTCTATTGGAATGTGAAGTGCTGCGACTACACAGCTGGGAAAGGATGTACCCTCTGCACAGCTGTAGCAATGATGAAATATACGGCAAATCTTCCTTATAAACAGCTCAAGGGAAAGCCACAGGCTTTCTTAACATTTGCCCTGGATAACTCAAATTCTCCTGGCAGCATGTATTCTGAAGCAGTCCAGGTATCACTCACTATCTGTAGATAAGACCAGTCCTCCTAGACCTGTCACTGTTTCCAGGATACTGTCAGTGCTGCAGCAGTGCAGTTCTACTTCATCATGTTCCTTAGCCATATAATTGCTAACAGCAATGACAATAAATAAAAACAGTTTTTTTCCCACCTCTAAGAGTGATATAATATCTGACAGCTGTTCCTTCGCTTCTCTTAGTCTTCACTTTCAGTAGTCCTCAGTAAGACAGTTATGTGGGCTTATTGATTTCCAGTCCCAGGCATGAATGTGGAGGATGACAGCTAAGAACATCAGGCAGGAGCCTCTGTTTCTCAAAAGGTAGAGCCCACCCTCTCCGTGCTCTTCTGCCTTTCCATGCATACTCTGGACTGGCACTTTTTGTACCTCTACCACGCACTGGTGGAACAGGCCCCCACAAGACATGTACAGCTCTACAACCAGGAATAGTTTCAGCATAATGACTCTCTGACAGAATACGAACAAAGTTTTCCAGTGATTAGTTATATTTTGGGTACCAAATTAGGGCTGCTCTGAGGTGAAAGAAAATCACATGCTTTGGGCAAGCAATATTATCAAAAAAAAAAAAAAAAAAAAAAAAAAAAAAAAAAAATCAGACTGTTCCAAAGAATCTTAACTTAGGTTATTGAACTAAAGCAAACAAATTCTGCAATTGTTTTGGAGAATGTTGATCTGGTATTTCAGTGTCCTATTAGCAGGACTGCACACCAGACACCTTTAGTTTCTTTCATTGCTCACTCCTGGCACAGCCTCCGGTCAAGGCAAAATGAGGTAAGACACAAGAGATGAAAGGAGAACACAGATCCTGCTTTAGCCATTGCATTCAGGGGACAGAGCCTGCCCTCTCCAGTACTTACAAACCTCTCTGAAGGTGAAAAAAAGCCACTGACACAATTGACCATCAGTCTCAACTCTAAACTAAGATGTGATTGGAATTAGAATGCAGAACAGAATTTCCTGCACAGGAAAATACATACACTACACCTGTGGTTTCAAGGATCTTTCTTAATTTCTTTATTTCACAGAATTTTGTTTTATATACACAGAGAAATACACTACAGAAACTCTGTATAGATAGCCAAGAGATCAGTATTTCAAATAGTTTGAACAACAGTGAAAAAAAAGGGATTTTCATTTTCTGTTTGCTGATAACGCAGTACCGTAAATAGACACTTGTGCCTCTTCTCGTAGGCCCCTTCCAGGAAGAAAAAAAAAATCCCGTGGGTAAGCTTTCTAGTAATAAACACCTACTGGTCACTATTCTATTATGAATCTGGTAAAAACTACTCAATAAGAAGGATTCTGTTTTTGAATTACAACTTATATCAGTCTGAGGCTGCAATAGTAACTACCACTTAGGAAGCAGGCAAAGCCTATCAAAGAAGAAATGTACTAAGGGCACAGAGAAAGCTTTCAACTATAAAGAAATCATTTACAGTTCTGCAAAAATAAACAGAGAGCAACTCTGAGTTTGGTGGAGCTCATCAGGTACCTGAGGGACATTCACTTTAAAAGATTTACTTTCTCCTGTTGGAAGACGCCAGACTACTCCACTGGGACTGTTGATGGTTGGATATTGATTTGTGCACTCTGGGTTCTCAAAGGGCATCTACGGCATGCACTTTTAAAATACCTTTTCCTAGTGGCCATTTCTTGACCACTCCTTTCCATTCTGTTATTTCTGAAACAATTAAAGAGGACTTTTCTGGCACTGTAGTGTCCTACAGTCTCAGTCCTGAGAGGTCAAAGCATACTGGTGCATGAACTGCTGTCTAAGACCTTAAAAAAAAGCAGAAAGATTCACTACTGATGAATAGTGAAAACCTTGTTTCCCAGACATACAAGCAAATGGTGATCTTGGTTGGTGAGAAGCTGGACATGTCTTGAGTGTATCCTGGACTGCACCCAAAGCAATGTGGCCAACAGATCAAGGGAAGTGATTCTGCCCCTCTACTCTGCTCTGGTGAGACCCCACCTGGAGTGCTACATCCAGCTCTGGGACCCGAATAAGAAGGATGTGGATCTGTTGAATGCAGAGGAGACCATAGAGGTGATCAGAGGGCTGGAGCACCTATCCTGTGAAAACAGGCTAAGAAAGCTGGGGTTGTTCAGGCTGGGTAAGAGAAGGCTCTGTGGAGATCTTAATGCAGTCTTTCAGTACCTAAAGGGGACTTATAAGAAAGATGTGGACAGACTTCTTTTTAGCAGGGCCTGTAGATTTAGGACAAGGGTTTTAAACTAAAAGAAGGTAGATTTAGTCTACATCTAAAGAAGTCATTTTTTACAATGAGGGTTGTGAAATATTAGAGGAGGTTGCCCGGAAAAACTGTAGATGCCTCATCCCTGGAAACATTCAAAACAATGTTGGACGGGGCTCTGAGCAACCTGATCTAGGGGAAGCTGTCTCTGCTTACTGCAGGGGGCTTGGACTAGATGGCCTTTAAAGGCCCCTTCCAACCCGAACTGGTCTATAATTCTATGATCTCTACAAAAATAAGATATAAAGATAGGTATAAAAAAAATAAAACATCAAGTCAAATTAAAATACTCGTGTAATTCAATATAACCTAATCTCACTGTTCCTCAGTGTTCAGTGGAATGCACCTGTTCATATCTTTGAAAACTTCTACACTTTCACATAGGAAATTAGTGATGAAAAAAGAATGATTAATAACACAGTAGTGATTATTTCTTGGGTTTACAAGTATCAAAGTAATTAAAAGCTGAGGCTTGTAATAAATTCTTCCCTGAAAAGTACAATGATTTCTTTTTCCACTGCTTCCTTAGGATTTTTAAATTTTAGCCTCTAAGCCATAATTTAACAGAATACTCTGAGTTGGAAGGTACCCACAAGGAGCATTGAGTCCAACTGTTGGATGAATGGCCCACACGGAGATCAAATGCACAACCTTTGTTTTTAGCACCATGTTCTAACCAACTGAGCTAATCTAAGTTCACTTATAACTAGGTTTTAGCCTTTCTAGTTAAGATTTGAATAAGTCTTTCAGTTTGGCAAAATGTAGAAACCCAACCTTTTAGAGCAGGATAATCTTGAAGGAGAAAAATGAGATCTCATGGTGGTGCTTGATGTCACTGAACTATCAAGTCAAAGGAAAGAAGAAACAGAGTAGATTTTTAGTCTCTCCACTGAACAGTGCATGTGGTGGATACAGAGTTAAATTCATCAGAGTTAATACAGCAAACTCCAAAATGATAAATCATCACCGAGAATTTACTCTTTTGGAATATGATTCTATGAATATATTTAACCTGATTTCCTAAGGAAATAATTATGCTATGTGAGCATTCAGGCCTGTCTCTCCCTCAGCTGTAGTGAGATAATAGGCAATTGCAATGAAATCTGAAAAAGTGAGGAGGAAGCAAAACAAGTTCCTAAAAACTTGGTAAAACTATGTGGTTCATTAAAAAACAGGGACATTCTGTAGTGTAACCTGAATTGTTATGATAGGCCAGAAAATTCACAGGAGTATAAAAGAAAAAGAAATAGAGACACTTCATGTATATCTCAACCTTGGGAAAATTCTCAGTCAGAGCTTGACCTGTTCAGATACCAAGGTCATTTAATCTCAGGATGCAAATGCACTGGGAACTAGATGTCATTAATTCCAGTGTTGATAGAAATTAATTTTTCTAAACAGTCTATTACACAAAAACTAATATCATTCTCCTCTTATACAGATACAGAATTAAAATACGTACTGAACGTGAAAAGAATCTATGAAAACAGCTTTACTAATCATAAATGTCCTCTTTTTGTCTAACGTCTAAAAAGCAGGCAAGGTTAGATGGGCAAAAAGGTTCTGAGATCTGAACTTAGATGTTGAACTCAGCATGAATCCGATATGAATCATTAAGAGACCCACTGTCTTTCTTAACTTTTCTTCAGGGTAAGTATTGATATTGCCTGATATTCCAACCTCTATTAAAATCCTTTCTTCAGCATCTGTCTCCAAGCACAGCACTTGTACCAAGGAGTCAGTCAATTAAAACTTCCCTTCAGCTTAGGAAAGTTGGTTAGGCTTTGTACCAGAGACTATTTGATTGTCTCTTACATTGACCACTGATTTACAAATACAAATCAGTCTCTTGACAGCGCTGGGTATGGTTTTTTCAAGTCCTTCAGTAATGGAAGAATAACATCACTGCACCAATACGAATCATTTTATGTAGAGTTTCCTTTTTAAAATTTCTTTAATATTCAAGCCAGAGCAAGGTAATGTTTCGAAGAATTTTGAAGAATTTTGTCTGAGTGTGCATTTGGGCATTGTAGTTTTTTTATGAATCACAAAGATTTAGTCTACACCTGGATCTGTATTTTATGCTGGTAAGTTAGCAGAGAATCTCACATATTCTCTGAGGTACCTAAAAGAATTTAAATTGTCTCTTTTTCTTTTTTCACAGAAGAGAATTTGTTAGATTTCTCTTAACTCTGTTACTGTTACTCAAGTGTGTTTTTATGAGAGCTCTAAATGATTTAACAGTGAGCTCAGAGATTGGTGAAGGTACCTGATAAGTGGCTGGCACAACTGAAGAGTAAAAGGATATGAGCATCCACTAAAGAGAGAGCTAACAGGGGTGTACTTACAACTTCTTTAACTCCTGGAACAGCACTGACCACAAATTTAAGGTGGATCTGCCTCAAGTTAATCATCTATGTCAGGTCTCACTGAAGCGTTTTAATCTCAAATCCCCAAGTATTTTTTAACTGCAAACTAGGGCACAACATTTTAAATAGAAATAACTGAATAACATTATTTCAAAGAGAAAAAATAAATTTAAAAAAGCTTTCTTCACAAGCCCCCTGTGACAACCTTGCAGTCAAATTCTTGGTACACCATCATGGTCTTGAGCAGCTCAGGGATGCTCAGCAAGCCCTGCACTGTCCTTCCCACCAGACCATTAGCAGGGTTTGCTCTTGGCACTTTTGGGACCCTGCTGATCTGCTCCCCAGCTCCACACCGGACACTTTCTGCCAAAATGCACAAAGTACTCTTCTTTTTACCCCAAGAGATGGAGACATCTCTTCACCATGGGGCAAGGTTCATACCAAAGCCAGTAACTCTCTTCAGGAGGAGGTCCCACAAGTCCATGTCACCTATGGGTGAAGGTGATCTCCTAATAATTAAATTAATGGTGTCTATAGAGGCTGGGAAGTGCTCTGAAGCAATCAATCCCCTACCACCTTCTCTTTCATTCTATTATTAAAAAAAAGGCAGGTAAGAGTGCAAAAGCCCTAATAAGCCTAAAAGGGCAAAAGCCCTTTTTTCACATTGTAAAATCCTTTAAATTATACTGAATATTTCAAATGTGTATAAATTTCTTGAAGAAAATCTTTGATGTTTTTGGAGATGCAGAATTCTGTGACTTGAATAACTGGACTAAAATGTAAAGTTTATTACTAGCTGTTTGATATGGGCAAACTACATTTTCCTCTCTCAACAGCAGCAACCTTAATATATTTTGCAGCTTTGCCATTAAATACAGAGAGATGATTTCCCTCTAATTTCTAAAAGCAGTTTTGTGGAAGAAAATGGGTAATCAACATGGAGAACGTCTTTTTTTCTGAAAACGCTTTTAGTCTGACATGAATGACAGCTATTTAAAGGCAATCACTTGTGTTTTGTATCTCACACAAAAACCAGCAGACACAGTACCCTGCCTTTGAGACGAAACACTGATACTTGTGACAGAACATTTCAAGCAGTAGCAATCAGAAGCCACAGATCCAGCATCATCAAGAAAACAACTGAAACGTTGTCCATGAGGATCTGTATCTCTTTTTGCTATTGTTGTTCAGCCTTTAACTGATATCACGCTGCACCATGAATAACCAATTATCTGCATCTGACAGGTACAGGAGATGCAAATCACATTCGTTCTGCAGTATGTACACTGATAACTTACACATCTGTTAAAAGTAAAGTGCTTTTCAAAATATCACCCAGGAGGCATGTGTTCTGTTTTCTGCTCAGTGACCTTTGGAAACTGTAGTCCAATGCATAACTAGTGACGCGCGAGTAAGTTGAGAGACAGTAGATAAAAGGTGCCTATAACCTTATATGTTATCTGTTATAAACATGGCTATGATAAAAAGATATATTGCTCTTTCATAATTTGCCTGAGAGAGCAAATCAGTGAGAACATAAACCTGTATCCCTTTAAGTTGAATGGTTCATTATCCTGGACAATTAAAAATATAACATGCAGAAAAAGTGCAGTGAATTATCTAATTTAAGTATCTAATTTAATGGTAATTTGCTACCTTACAGGCATTTGTTCATATGGCATCAGCCACATCTTGATAAAGCTGGCCTTCTATTCAATCATTTTTGTAGAAAGAAGCTGAACTTCAAGTTGGAAAAACTTCATATTCTCAAGATGATGGTAGAACACTATAGGAATTCAGTAATGACATTCTTGCATCCATTAGAAATATTTGAAAGCATTATGGCATGACAAAACTTAGACTTCCTTTCTCACACCATTCATGGCCCATTTGGCCTTGATCTGTGTCAGACAAAGTCAGCACTGTAAGGACAACCACTACGTAACCAAAAGGCAAGGAAATAACACCAAATCCATGGAGACATGGTACAGCACATACATCTTTGGTTTTGGTGCTACTTTCAAACCACATTACCAACAAAACCTTCACTGCAAGCCCTGATTACAGCTCAGGTAATTCAGCCTTTGAGCAAACATATCTTTTACACGTAGACAATGGTCTATAGCTTTTATGTTGCCACTTGAACATTAAAACCCCTTTCAAATTTTTTTCTTTTGTAGTATAACGCTACACGTCCTCTATCATGCACATATGCAAGGAAAAAAAAGGGAAAACATTCCACAATTCCAGTTGACAAGTTAAAAAAGGATACATCAAATCACAGAGGCTCTTCACAATAACCAAACACCCAACTGAGCACTGAGAGAGTTATGGGGAAGAAAAGTATTTTGAATGCAAGTAACTAAACCTGAAACTTAATAGCATGAAAGACTTAGTAGTTGTATCACTCACATTTTTATAGTTTAGAATTAACAGTGGACACCTTTATTCAAATTATAAACAATTTTATTCTTAACCAATGTCATAATTAATTCATAATTATTTTTATTACACATATTTTTTTCTGTAAGAGAGAATAAATTACACTTACCCTCTCCAAAGTAATTTCTTCAAATTCATATTCAATTTCTGTTCCATTGACCTAAAGAAAATAAAATCAGAAAAATCCTTAAATCCACATGGAAGGTAACTTCATAGGCATACTGTGATAGAGTGTGTTTGTGGACTTTGTGCAAATGTTTAAATCGCTTCCAAGGCAATAGTTTCAAGTCAAAATAGAACACCTGCTTCTAATATTCCCACAATGGAATAAAAATTATTTATGCATTGTCTTACAAGCTCCAATTTACACTGCAATACAAAAACAGTCAGTAAATTCACAGTACTTATGCAAAAATCACTCACTGATACATACACTGAAATACATCTTGTTTACTATATTAACCTAGGGCAAGAACATGACAGAGGACCTTTGCAAGAGACAGCTGAATGGCAAAAAGGCACAGAATGTTAATGTGATTCTTAGGCTGAGTCTCAGCATCAAAATAAATTAAGCTACAGAATGTAGAGCACCAAAATGGATTGTGCTGGACAAGAAATCTATCAGCTGAAGACATGACACTGATTTAAGCAGTATTCCGAAACCTTGTTCCAGTCTCACATGGATTTTTTTTGTCCCTCTGGGCCACTCACTTAACATATTTCCTTTTCTCATTTCTTAAATGGGTAGAGTAGAGCATCTGAGAAAGCTACAAAGGCTCACTATATGGAAAGTAAACTGCAGAGCAATGAAAATACTTCTAGCATTAAAATCTCAGAAGAATTTCAAAGCATCACTTCGATACACCTAGTCAGCAATTTTTTGACTTGGCCAGAGAGTACTGATTAATTAAAAAAAAATATTAATCATGCTATTTTAGTTTTTGTAATAATGGATATGCCCTGGAAAATAGCTTTGCTTTAGTGTTTTACTTAATTTATACTTAATGAAAAAAAATATTTTTCAAGACCTAAACTGAAGGAAAGAATTGAAATTGACTTCATCTTGAAGGAACAAATTTGTTATTTCTTAGAACATTTATCACTCCTCCCCACTCCCAACTGCTAATTTTCTGTATTAGATTCCTAACTGCAATCATAAATCACTGTACATAAATCATTCTTTATCTAGTCAAGCAACTTTTCAAATGTAATTAGGCACTTCTCCTGTGAATATTATAACAAGGTACATGTATCTGCCAAACAAAAGCTTCCTATAAAATCCACCAACTACTTAATTTGTTTACAATTCAAGATCTGATAAACCATGAAATCAGTAATAGAAATACAATCCCCAGAATATGTGTTGAAAAGGAAAGAGAGAGAAAAGTCCAAACAAACAACTCATGCTTAACAATTGCATGAAAACACAGCATCAATGAATAAAATATTTAATATGTGGGGTTTTTAGTTTATTACGATTGGTTAATCACATCACACTACACTAAAACCAGAGATGAACAAAAAAATTTTACTACAGGAATTTTTCCTGTCCTATGTTATCACTTTAATGCTTTCTGCATAGACTCTTTTATTAATACAGGCAACTTACTAGGTATGAACATCCTTATAGCTATTCCAATTTTTTGTCCTTTCTTGTCTAATGATAATGAAATCAAAGCTACCTATAAGTCTCTGTTTTCATGAACTTCTCTTTCATCTTAGGTTGGTGGATGGCTCTGATCTATGTCTTCAATTCCTCAGTCTTGCTCTATAAAGCTGTCTCTGCTTCACTGCTTATAATCGCTTTTCCTTTGCATTAAAAACTCATTAGTGCAGCAAAATGGGAAAAAGAGGGATATGAGAAGTGAGCAACCTCTGTGGAAAGATGAAAGGAGAAAACACAAGCTGAATACTCAATTTTTATTTGCACACAAACGATATCTTGCTTATGACCATCTGAGGGGTTTCTATTATCATCCACAGTGGCAATTCTGAAAATGCCTTCAATTCAAATCGAAATTAATTGCAGCAGAGATCCATTATCAGGCTCCATAGCAGCAGGAGTGATATGAATTAAAAAGCTGATCTTGATCCAGCTCCTTTTGTTATTTAAACATACATGTCTGCATATGCCGTTCACTGCCCTGTTTGTTTTGCTGGTTGCTCAGCAAACCAATGCAGTTATTTCGTAAAGGATCTAATAAGATTCTGTACCCACCTGAGGCAGGTGGAATGATGCTGTATGCAGTACCATTCATTGCTAGCACCATTTTACTTCATATTTAGACTCTCTGGCTGCACCTACACTGCTAAATTACAGTCAGTTTTCAGCCAAGTCTCAGCGCTTAGGGCTGTTTCTGTCTGGAGCCTGCTGGAAGCAAATAGCCAAGGAGTGAGCCAACAGTTAAGCAGGAAGAGAATCATGGCTCCAGCACTGGAACTGGCTTGTTGGTGTTCTCATTTAGCAGCATATGGACATACCCTCTGTTTTTGTACATTTTAACTTGACAGTGTCTGGCCTGTTAAAGCACCTAAACAAGTTGTCTGAACCTACAGCTTCCATTTCCTGCAAGCAGTGGCAACCTATTTCTTGCATCTCTCTTTGCATGAGTTTTGTAATCCTGCTTTTATATCAGATTGCAGCAAGAACACATAGCAAAATTTACTACAGCCTGAATTATTTTAAATAATTATGAAAAATTACAAACATTTTCATACAGTTTTTTCTTCTCCACAAAGAAATCATCAGCATTCTCCAGTTGTTTGGGAAAAAGTCTGTCTCAGCTTCCAGTAGTGCAAACTTGTCATGACAGGTATCTTTAATCTCAAGCAAAATTTACATTTGTAATGCTGAAATGTGAGGTAGTCATCTAACTCTATACTCAAGTGAGAAAAAACAGGCACGTGAAGGTCTTAATTCATTTCATCCGCCGCTAGAAATCTCAGGTAGGTGAGATGAATTGTGCCCTGAGGCTTCCTTTCACTATGTACAAACAGAGTCTAAAAACGATGTGTGAAGTTTGGTGAGCACTTGCCTTAAATCTGTTTTCTCTGCATTTCTCCTGGCTATAGACTGGTAACAAATTCCTGCTTAAGGGATGCCATATGTCTTTCATAATTATGCACCACTGAAAGGCCGGATCTCCGGTTTAGCAGCTTTTCCGATTGCTTTTTCAGGCTTGTCTGCACCTGTAACTGGCAGCACCTGCTCCCACAAGCCCAACCAGTCAGGATATCCACAAGGAACAATTCAATCTTTCCCCTTCTCCAAAAGCTAAGAAACGCTGCTGTTGGCTTCCCTCTCTGATTTGGGACAGTGACGCGCACTCATCTGAGAAAGATGCTCAACAGCCCCTGTGACAGAGAGGGGCCAGAGGACTGCAGCAGGAGTGGTAAGGGGTGCACAAGAAGAGCTCCATGAGAGGACACAACCAACTGCATCCCTTCTTCAGGACCCAGGGGCTGGAACCAACATGTGTCTCCCCAAGGAACTTGTATTTCTGGCAGAAGAAAAAAGATACTACTGACCAGGACAAAATGTAAAAGTGCTACATGGGAGCAGATCCACACAAAATCTTTAGATAATTCTGAGGGCCTCTGTTGCATGGCCAACACACACTTGCAACGCAAGAAGGTTCTCAGCCTCCTGACCTTACATACATTCAGGATCCAGAGCGTGATAAGTGCAAGGCCCTTCTAGAATAAGTTACCGTAATTTAATTAAGCCCCAATGCTTAAAACAACCCCTTGCAAAGGCAAGGTAGTAGCTGCCTTTCATTTATGGCTGCACCTGTTATTCTAGAGGACTCTCCAAAACATTTGACAAGAAAACGTCTTTAAGAAAGAGAGAGATGTAATGTATGGTAACTATCTAGACTCCACCATTCAAGAGAGATTTCCTCCCATCGCTATTAGAGTTCACTTGTCTTTCTAAGAAGAAAGCACTAGTCACCTTCAAAAGACTCTTACTTTCAGAACAATGATAAATAAGAAACAGGTAAAGAGAAATTTTTGTATACAATTTTGTGAAAAATCTGAAATAAAGCCCAGCACACAGAATGCCAAAGTAAGGACCTGACAAACTCAGATTTGTTTGTTCCTTTGTGTGAAGACTCTTGTTTTCCAGGAAGTTTCTCTCCTTTACTGCAGTTTAAGGGGGACATAAGCAGCTGAAGTAGTCCCTTAATGAAAACCAGCTCTACAGATTATGCTAGATTCCTAAAATCCCTGAGAGAAACATTCTGTTGGGTTTTTCATTTTCTGACACATACTCTGCCACTTTATTAACATTTTTAAAGATATTTTTTCTCATAATAATAATAGTAATTTGATACTTTTTTTATTTTACTTCTGCAACTATTTGATTTGATGGACTTGTTTACACTCAAAAAGTAAACATCGCGTAATTGTTTCTTGCTATATTTCTACCCTACTACAACTGCATCCACCCACTCAATAAGATATATATTTCATTATATGAATTTTAATGATAAGAACTGTATTATGATAGCGGCAACAGCATAATCAAAACATGTACAATTTATACAACTGCAATATTTCAAAACCCCTGCACCTATCCTTTCTAACAAAAATTGTCATTAAACCTGTTTGTTATGCTAAATCTTATTTTCAAGAAGAGATTCTTTTGCCTAAAAATTACATCTGCAGGCTTTTATTACAAGCAAAACTCATTTTAATCATATTTAATCAGATATTGTTTTTCAGGCTACTGCAAGAAAGAAGACTGCTTCTTCTACTTCTGTTATCATATGCATAGGAAGATAACTACCCTGACACTGATTTTCATTCAACATGCAAATTTTATTCCTTTGGCTGTATGGCTTCACCAGTTGTCTCATCACCCAAACCTCAGCAGAATACAAGATTGCCAAATTCTTGTTGTACAAGTAACCCCAGGATGTATTTGTCCGTTAAAAATCTCCAATTTGCTGTATAATTAAGATGGTCATAGAATCTGAGAATCATAGAATGGTTTGGGTTGGAAGGGACGTTGAAGATACCTGTTTTCAAACCCCCTGCCAGGGGAAGGGACATCTTCCACTAGACCACATTATTTTACATTTCAGAAACAGCAAGCCCATTTGGGTATCTAACAAGTATTAGATTTAAATGGCCTTTCACAATTGCTCTTTTGTCAGCAAAAATAAAGTGTGATCCTTATTCAGCCCTTTGACAAGTCCAGATTTGGGTTATTTCTTTATTAATTGTCAAAGGAAAGCTGCTGGTGTTCTTTAGTTCTTTTGGCTTTCCAAAATCATTGGAAATCGTTTCCTTTCTTATTGCATATAAACAAAAATACAGAAAACACTCTCCTGATTTCTCTGATTGCAAATGTGATGCCTTTGTGTTTTCAAACAGTCCTAAAAGGGCTGCCAGAAAGTTTTTCATGCTAGTCTTTAATCGGAGTGAGTGCATTTTATGGACTATTTATGCAAGATATCCTGCATCTATTTTTAATTATGGTGCATAATTAAGCCCATTTCCTTCTCTTTGCCCATGCTTCCTTTAGGAAACAAGGACAATATGTTAAGTTTTTTGAATCAAAATTTACCATAACCTAAAATTTTCTTGTCATAATACGACTGTTCTGGTATGACGAATGAAGAGTAAAAGTCCAAATGGTTTTCAAAGAAATTTATACTTTATCAGGAATAGGTATTTGTGGATCCTTCCACAGATGCCCAGGGAGCACTCGACCACCAGTCACTGTAGGTGCTTTAGGGAAGATATTACCCTCAACACACAATTAGCAGAGCTCCAAGAAGCCAAATCCAGCTTTTGGTCAACACATGCAAAGATCTGCAGTCATGATCAACCTGTACCCTGCTCAAAGGGTGCTATATTCACTCATTCTTTCCTCCCTAGATGTCTCTTACATCCTTCAGGACTTAATTTTTACTCAGCCTCTTCGTCAGTGATTGTCAGGATACTCACCCTTTCCTCTTTCTGCCTCCCTCACTGTTACCCTGGCTTTTCTTGTTTTCATTCCCTTGGAGAAAATACCCATCTAGCAAGTAACCATCATCAGTCTTCTCTGGTTGATTCCCAAATTGCAATTTTATTTTACTCTACCCCATTTCTCAAATCTTGTTGAGAACAATCATGTTTTCTTACCAACTGTGAATCATCATCTCAGCTGTAATTACAACTTCTCATGTCTCCAACTCAGCCTCCACTGCCTTCTGATTTTCATTCCTTTCAGGGTTTTTTTTCATCCTTCTTACCACCTCCTGTATTTATTCTGTTTTTCTCTCGCACACAGATGCACACACACATACATATCAATTTAAACTTACTTTATCTAATCCCACTTCATCCAAAATATCATTGATGATTAGTTTTCTACCTTCTCATCTTTTCCAACTAAACTTTAAACATAATCTTCTCCCATGACTCTTATTAAGCTACTCATACACTCCATGCTCCTTGATTCTTTTCACTAATGCTTCACCTGCTTGACCATCACTTCAAGACCTTGTCAAAATAAGGGATTCTTTTCTGGTTTCCCCTACGTGCTGCTCTCACTCCTCATAATCCTTTTTGCTATTCAGCAGCAATTTAGATTTACTTTTTTTAGCTGTTTTGTCACCATAGAGCTGACACTTTCTACAGTATGAAAAACAAATATGTTGATGCCCTTCTCCAAGGTATTCTTATTAATTTATGAGGTTTACAATGAGCCATCAATTTTTCTTTCACCGTCTCTTTGTTTTGTCCATATTCTGATGGAAGCATTATTTTAAGTGTAAGCACTTGATACAGCTTATGCAGACTCGGCACAAACGTCCCAGTTTTATAAGCCTAATGCAGGAGCAGATAAAAGCAGAAATCATGGTTTCAAGTGGGGGTCACAGTAAACGGAAATGAAATTACATCTATGTGTGAATTCTGTTCAGGCTAGCACTTCCAGCTTGTATAAAATTAGTACCAAAAAAGAAGAGTGCACAGCTCACCATTGGTACTTAGAACCTTCTCTCTTAGCATAAGGGAAATTCATATGCCATCATATTACCTATCTACAGGGTAAAATATCTAAGTTAAGAAGTGATTTAGGTTTTTGGTTTTTTTCACAGGTACTGGAGAGGGGAATCGGGGCGGGGGGGGGTGATTTATGCCATGTGTCTTAGATTTTGGATGGAATTGTTATTTAAAGAACCTCTTGCCCGCCGACTATATGGACAAACTTTAGACTTCGAGGATTTGCATCCTAAAAACATTATTTCTTAAAAATATGGCAGGGTGCTTGGAACTAGGTGATCTTTAAGTTCCCTTCCAAACAGTTCTGATTCTATGAAAATTCCTTATTTTTTGTATCTTAAACTTAGAATGTATAGCAGTGCATAAATTCAAAACAGTACATTCTAGAGATTTGGATGCACCAATTTCTTTCTATAAAATCATATTCTTTCTTGTACAATTCAGGTCATTTACTATATAGCTTCAGAAGTTCACAATCACTTTGCCTCTTATTTTCTTCTGTGCTTCTGCCACTGCTGACATGGTAACACGAGTTACCATAAATGCTCAGTTTGTTAGGTTCCTCTGTCTCTGCTCTATTTCAGATTTAGAAGAAAATCCATCAAACCTTTCAAAAAATTTGAACAGTTCATACATTTCTAGAAATTATTTTTCTGGTGTAATCTACCATTCCATGCACAAGATACATAAAAATGGAAAATTGCTGTTGCTTGATTGACCTTATTTCATCAACAAAGATTATAAAGTACTTGTAAACTGAGATTTAAAAGGTAATTTTAATAACGTTTAATACTTTAATTTTCATAATTTGATTTTAAAGGTTGGCAACTCTAAGAGTGTTTAAAAGGCAGAAATTATTACATGTGGGTTAAGTTTGATTCATTTAAATACAAGATAAAATTGTCTCTCAGTTTTCGGGAGAAATCAGTAGCATACTAACTGGTAAAGTTTTAGGCAAGCAAAGAATAGCACTAATTAACTTCATTCTTTGGTATCCATGACGTGTTTATACAGCAATAATATAATGAAATATACGTAATAGATGTAACAGGTATACCACATTTCCTTTTTAATAAATAAATATACAACCAACATAATCTAATCTCCTTCAATTTGCTAAATGGGAACATACTCTGACTCATCTTTTTCTGCCTAAAATTGCCTTCTAGTATCTTTGTTTAGCTTTGAGAGTTAACACTCCTTTCACTGCTCTCTCACCCCACTGCCTATGAGAAAAATCACAATCCATGAATTCTCTTGGTTTCTTTTGTTCTTATGTGTTAACTCTAGCACAAACACTGAAGGCTAAACTCTACTGTCAGTAGCACTGGTGCAATCCCACTGGGGTCACTGGGCTTGTACTTGTGCAACTGAAGTCGCATTTATCCATCTGTGGAGGTACTTACACCTGCAGGAGGGAGCAGCCCCGAAAAAGTGAAGAAAATTCCTGCACTACAAGTAAAAATGAGTAATAAGGAACATTCATACACATAAAATACACGTACATTTATAAACAAATATGGATTCCACAGGACAAGCCTTTTATGAGTGACTCAGTTGTTTTATGATTCTTTTTATAGCAGCAGAAATGTTTGCTATTTCTCTTAAAATCTTGGAAGGCTCTTTAGTGTATGTATGGGAAGGGAGACAGCCCTCTGCACTCTACAACTAAAAGCACAGCAGAACAGCTCCCTCATACCAAATTAATTTTGCTGCAGAAAAAAAAAAGACATTTTGAATGGCTGAGGCAAAGTCAGTGATTTTCTACTCCTCCTCCTAAGCCCAGGGAAAGGAAGTTGATGTAACTGTTGTTCACAGTTGTTGTTCACAGGAATTAACAGTGTATACCCTGAGAAGCAGCTAATGCAGCCTGACTGATCATCACCAGTCCCAATCTAAGCCAAGCCAATACGGGGCAAACTGTTCCAAATGCTTCTCAAGCTTTCCTGGTAGAAAAAACTGGTTTGCATCCATTTGAGAGAATTTGAGTTTTCCATAAAAATTTTTTCAACTTAAATCTAAAGAGAGAGGAAAATATCACGTTCATCCACCTTTAATCAATCTAATTTCTGACACAATAATGAAATCTTGAACTTGAAAGTTACTCTAAAAATAATTTGTATGCATTGCCTTGGTATTCTAAAAAAAAATATTATTTTTAAGATTTCCTATTAACATACAACAGCAGAGATGAGAGAAGCGTTACTAAAGAACTGATGAAAAAGCCAAAAGAAAGCTTGAGAAAAATGCTGACAATCCTCTTTAAAACAAGCCCAAAAATGTTGCAGTGCTCTCTTGCTTTAAGTAAGCAGTGATGAAAAAACCTATGGTACAAGAAAGACTCTAAGAATATTTTTACTACACTAAAATGCACAACTGCAACACAGAAGTACTCTGAAAATGTTTAATGTCACGCAATACTACTTTAAAATGTCAAGTATTTCATCATCGCCTTCCAGAAGTAGGGCATATTTTACCAGTTATATGAAGTATCTTTATTACATTCTCCATAGGTTTCCTGACATAATGAAACCTGTAATTTCCACATCGAAGCTAAACTACTTGGCAGCAGAGATCTGGAAGTATTCTGGTTCTTATCTCACCAATATGTAATGAAGTTGGTGGCTGGTGACCATCATAGCTAGATTTGTGTACAAACCTTCTCCGGGACATGACGTGCTCCAATATGCAAAAGGCCACTAGCCAGACATTTTACTTGCCATTACTATGCTGTACATGCTCCAGCATGTCTGCTCCCCAGACAAGTTATTTTTCAGGATTAAATTTATTTCTGCTTCATCCTGGGTTCATCAGACAAGCCATCAGCCCATCAGAGGTGCACAAACACACACACATGAGCAGAGAGGCACAAGGGCAGGTGGAAGAACCCACCTATCAGAGACCCTTCCTCTCCCAGGGGAGCCTCAGCCCCTGGCTCAGGGTGACACCAGTGCTGTGGGTCAGCTGGGGAGCACCTTGTGGACTGGGGAGAGTATCACTGCCTCTGGGGCTGGGACACCTGCAGGATGCAGGGAACGAGCATCTTGGCACTGCAACAAGATTTAGGAGATTTTTAGGTGAGGCATAAAAGGTGTGGAAAAAGGAAGGATAGAAGTGGTTTAGAAGTGGAGAGGAAGAAGTACAAGAAAACAGAGGGGTAAGTGGATAAAGGGGGCCCAATCACATGTAGACAAGGCTGGTCAGTTCATTTTCCTGTCTGAGCCCTGTGCCTGCTGAACATCTTCTGTCATGCCTTCCATTAAACTCCATTTTTACCTATTTTCTCGGGTTAAGGGTTCTCTCTCTCCATCTGTGTGTAGTGGTCTGTGGTACCAGCAGCTGGAGTGCATGAAGGTGCCTACGGCAAAGGGTGATTGCCAGCAAACATCAAGCTGGGCTAGCTGGGCAGTGGGTGAAGCAGTCAGAAATCTGAGGTGTGTACGTGTAACTGGAAGTAAGACAAGGGAATAAGTCACCTACTGAAGGGGCAAGGGATCCAAGGCAACTGCCCAGGAGACTTTAGGATCCAGGGGTTGACTGAGACCCATTTCTGTGTGTGTGTGTTTTACTGTGCAGGAGTAACAGCAAGGATCCAGGGCCAGCTACTGGATGGACTGTGTGTCTCAGCTCAGGAGGGATCACAGTCCCACAGAGTGTGTGTGCTGGTTTGTGCAAAGGAGTCTGTACCAGCAGCTGGGCAGGGGTTGCAGTGTCACGTGCCAGCATCTGGAACAGCAAGGATCTGGGGCCAGGTCTCCTGAGCTGACCAAGTGTCTAAACCCAGCTCCCGGCAGTTTTCACACCAATACACACAGGGAGGCCACTGGTGGTGCTTTTGTTTGTGTGGGCCCTGACTGCTGTGCTCTTCTGCTCAGACATGTGTCTACCCGAATGTCTTCTGTTTGTCCGTGGGCTTACTGGGAATACAGAGCCAGCCTTGCTACTGGTTGAGCACACTGGCATGGAGTACCAACAGCCTTGCTTCCATCAGGGTACCAAATTTAGCAGCACCTGAACATCTTGCAATAATTTACGCACATGTACTGCAAACAGAGCATTTTTTTGTTATCACAGACTACAACTCGATGTGATGCTAAACTGAGAAAAAAATTCTTTGCAAACTCATGTTCATTGCTATGTACCTCCTATTTTCACCCAAGCAGAAAGACAAAAAATGTGACAGGAAAAGCTATTCTTACAATCTTTTTGAATAATTCTTCACTAAGAAACAGCAGGGAAAAAACAATGGCTAGAAAAAGATCTGGAAATAAGAAACTCTGCTCGAAGTGTAAATGACAGTGGACTTTATACAATATTAAAGCTTTAACTTTAGTAAAGCAGGGGAATGTCCACAAAATATAAACTAACTTGATTTTAGCTGCAGCCAAAAATAAAAAAGATGTGGAATTCAAGAACTGGGGAGAAAGTCAAGTATAATTTATTTGCCTTCAATAGGTCTGCATATAGACAAAAAGTTCATTCAGACATGATTGAAACAGGGATGCCCAGTTCTGACCAACCTGTCTTATTGATGAGATCAGTCTCCCTAAGACATGGTAATGGCTCCTGGAGATTGGTCCTTATTTTGAAAGTAAAACAACTTGTAACAATGTCAAGATATATGGAAAAAAGTTTCACAAACTAGAATATATTTGTGTCCTTCTGCATAAAATTCACATTCTTGGAGAATGAAAGAAGAGCACTTATCCAACTTATTTTACAAACCAACTGCAAAGTAATACACAATGCTTCTAAAAAGAAATTAAACAGCACTGAAAGCACCGGCTGCAATATACACTTCTCTAGGGAAAGACCAAGAGGTCATAAGGACCTCTTGTTGAATATTTTCACTCTTTTTAGAATAAGAAAGAGCACCACTAAGATACCAGATAGCTGCTTCTACTAAAGAGAAAGACTACGGTGAAATCAGAGCAATTAATCAACCCTGCACTGTGCACATTATCTGAAAAATAAGTATAGCACGATAGTTTCAAGATAAACTCACAGTGTGCTATGCTCACCTTTCCATCACCTTTGAAAAGTCTAAGTGCTGAATTTGGACATCAGACAAGATTAGTTTTGTTATGACCACACTAATTCTCACTTAAGTTCTGCAAAGAATAAAACAAACACACTTGGCAATATTCAGTAAACTGTTTCTGCCTAGCAAACATAAAACATAACATACTCAGCACAAATAATTTATGACTAAAAAGAATACAGAATTTTAAACTTGTTGTCATTTTTATGCAGAACAATTTACAGGCGCAAATTATTCAACAGCTGATTTAATATGCTAATGTAAGATACAAAAGAAATGCACTTCAGTTATCATTTCTCTTTACTAATAATCTCAACAAAGTGGAAATTTATCTCCTGTAAGAATCTTTATTTTCTATTACCTTCAAACTAAAGTCAATCTTCTATACAAAATTATGAGGGTTGCAATTTCTAAGATCAGGAAAAGAAATACTATCTGTGGCATATTTGGGTTTTCTACTCTATGCTAGGTCATCTAAGCACTGATTAAAAATGTAATTTACTATTAAGTCTGCATTAAAAGTAGCATGGGATTTTATTCTGTAAAATGTGGATTAGAAACAAGTCATATTCCCAAACAGTCTACATTCACAACTTGCAACAGTAGGGACTTTGGGATATTTGCTGAAACTGCTGAAGTTCTGTTAGTTTAACAGCATGGATCAGCTAATCCCTGGCTAACAATGGGGGAAAATAAGAGCATTGAAATGGCTAATTTTGCGATTTTATTAAAAGAGAATGGTGTTCCATTGAGATCTTTTTATATTGCTGTAGGGAACGAGTAAGAACATCACTCAGCTATTCTAAACTTTTTAGAAAGTTACCATAAATAATATGAAAAAATGCTCCTATGAAAAACACAGTGGATAATGTTAAGAGCAATACATAAAAAACCACAAGAGAAGGGTATATTTTCTCTCCATTGTTATTAAGGATGCCAGGATAAAAACCTTGCTTTGGCTGAACTTTAACAGGCAGTTTGCAAAGTAAAATATCAAACAATTCTAGGCCTAAAAAAGTAAATATTCTTAAAATTACAAAGAAGAGTTATTGTAAAATGAATTTCAGACATCATTTATTTTGATGAAAAGTGGAAAAGAAATATATTGCTTTCATGTCTTATCAGACATACGATGGCTTGATTACAACAGTTTTTAACTCATTTAAGATGAGCTTTCTCTTCAATACTGAGCAGTTATTTTCTCCTTACTTCTTAGATTATCCAAGGTTAAAGGAACACATCTGTCTCTGACAGCAATTAATCTGAAATCTTCAAAAATGAAGATTTCTTATGAAAAAGGAAAGCTTTCTTCCTTTTGTATAATGAAAACTATTAACATGATGACATCTGTGATAGCTCCTTTCATTTTTTCACAACAGCTTTCAGTTAAGTTCTACACCTTTCTAATACAGTGAATACTGACCAATACAAGTCCCACTGTCTTGAACCACAAAAAAAAAAAAAGGTCTATAGATAGGCAGTTACTCACTTGTACTCTTTATGCTGTTTCCCAATTCACTTCAGAACTGTAACTTCATGACAAAGTAATTCAAAATAAAGCTATTGATATGGAAAAAGAGCCTTGTGTATTTGAAGAGCTTTATCAACTTGTTAGAATCACAAAATGGTTTGGGTTAGTAGCAACTTTAAAGATCATCTAGTTCTGACCTCCCTGCCATGGGTCTTAATTTTATATATACATATTAGAATATATATATATATATATATATATTCTAATCAAGTGTTTTGTGCAAAAGACAATGGGTTTGGTGGATTAAGACCATGAATTCCACTATAAAACCATGTTTTTAAGAGGTTATGTTAGCCACTGGATCCTTGCAAACCTACCAACCCAAATAACTTTAGCCTACTGCTACAATATCCGGTAAGGTTAGCTGCGGTAGTTTAATATATAAAGAATTATACAAAAGCAAAAGGTAATTCAAGGCTAGAGAGAGAATGACAAAACCAAATTCAAATGACATTTAATTTAGGTCAGGTCAGGCCATGTAATTCTAGGCTGCCTCAGATCTCCAAGTGCTTCAAACAACTTTAACAGGCATATGCTGCATTCTGTAGCACACGCCAACATCGCACAGACAAATTAAAAATTAAGTATATATATGGGTGTAGAGGAGGGGTATGTACACACCCACACACCCCCATATGTATATAGTATATATGATTTTTCACAGAGCGATGAAAATACCTGACAGTGCAATGCCTGGCTGGCTTCTTCCAGCAAAGGCAACAAGGATAAGAGTGGCTCAACAAGAACAGACCTTGCAAAAGCAAAGCACTGTACCTCTTTCAAGGGGTTTATTACATTGTCACCCAAAGGATCTGATAATGGGTATCCAGAAACCTGTTGGCAAGTTTAGTTTTGTGTCAAAAAAGTCTGCTTCACAAACTTGAGAGTGTTAGAACTAAGACTGATAAATGCACATCCATGATCTGGACTGAAATGCTAAAGTACTTGCACTCAAAGTACTCCAAATGCAAAAAGCATGAAGCGGTACATACTCTCTATGCTGCGTCCACCTGAAGCAGAGGGACACAAATGAGTGTAGGATGCGATGCCTACAGTTCAATAAGCTCCTTTCTCCCAGTCTACTAATTGCAACATTTCAAACATCTATAGAAAGAACTCCTTGATTGAATCTGAAGTCCAGCATTATTCACAGGCAATTGAAAATAGACAGTATTATAATTTTGCAGAATAGAAGCATGAAGGAATAATTAGATAT
This sequence comes from Eulacestoma nigropectus, assembly GCA_013397775.1. Classification (NCBI taxonomy): domain Eukaryota; kingdom Metazoa; phylum Chordata; class Aves; order Passeriformes; genus Eulacestoma; species Eulacestoma nigropectus. The sequence continues at coordinate 4,626,975 of VZTE01005755.1, forward strand.
GTGACCAAGGGATGCTTTTACTTGTTGGATTGACAGGATGTTGATAATTCTGCCTACATCCAGACACAATGAAGGCTTTCTGATTTTTTATGTAGTATGATATGTAGCACTCAAATATGCAAAGTAGTGTTTATTCCTAAAGAAAATAAAAGAAATCCCCTAAAATCATGAAGTTATTTTACTTGAAAGTGATGTTTTTTTCCCTTAATTAAAAATTATGTCTTTGATAAGCCTTAAATATTAAAATGCATTCAGAATTTAAAAGCAAAACACATGAAGAACAATAATATTTTTACTTCAGAATCACTCTGGCCCTTCTTTAAAAGATACTTCTTTCTAAAACAGTGTATTTTAAAGGAAAAGGTTTGAAATAAATTTATTTTCAGGTAGAAAAACAGTGGATATGAAAGAGGCAAAATAAATTGTAAGATACATTCTGTATTTTTGCTCTGGGTTTTCAAGAGAAGCTGCAGATTTTTTATGCTGTCACACTAAAATACATTTAGGTCATCAGACAGCAGAATGAAGACTTTTCTATTTTTGCATGTTTAAGGGGAGTTGGTTTATATTATTTCGTTAGTTTTGTATTCTGTAGCACCTTTTTTCACTAATGATCACGAAATATTTTATAAACACTATTTAAATCAAGCCTGACAATACTGCTATTATAAAAGAAAAACATCTTATCCCACTGCAGAAACAACGACATGCAGAACACAGTAGTGTTTGCCAGGGCAAAAAACAATGCTGTAATACAATTCAAGGGCCAAAACAGAGAAGCCAAGCCAATGCAGCTTTCAAAGACTAGCACAGAGCTCTACCAGCTTTAGCTTTTCCATTGTAATGCACATTAATGACAGGCTGAAAGATGAGTATAAATAATAAACCAAACTGGGGGTTAACAATCTGGAAAGTGTAAGTCATTAGAGATAATAAGGTGTATAATCTGACTTTCAAGACTATGATCAAACTAATTAAGAAAGAAGCAACACATTTATTCTGAGAAGTCAATGGAAAAAAATGTGTATACACCTACAGCATATTTTTATATATTTCAATATAATATTAATAAAAAATCCAAACTCCATGAGCTTCCTACTTTTGTAAAAATTCAGATCCTATCCTTTTAGACCAAACTTTCTTTTTAGTCTGCTACTACCACTGTCCTCAAAAATTTGATCATCAGCCACAGTCATCATCGTGGTTTAATCCCAGCCAGCAGCCAAGCCCCACACAACTGCTTACTCCCCTACCAGCAGGATCTGGGAAAGAATCAGAATAGTCAAAGGTAGAAAACTCGTGGGTTGAGATAAAGACAGTTTGATAGGGAAAGCAAAAGCCACACACACAAGCAATGCAAAACAAGGAGTTAATTCACTGCTTCCCATGGGCAGGCAGGTGTTCAGCCATCTCCAGGAGAGCAGGGCCCTACAATGTGTAACAGTGACTTGGGAGGACACATGCCATTACTCTGAATATCCCTCCCTTCCTCCTTCTTCCCCCCACTTTATACACTGAGCATGACATCACACCCTCTGGAATATCCCTTTGGTCAGTCTGGGTCACCTGTCATGGCTGTGTCTCCTCCCAGCCTCCCATGCAACCCCAACTTCCACATCAGCATGGCAGTACAAAAAGCAAAAAAGGTGGTGGCCCTGTGTAAGCCCTCTTCAGCAATAACAAAATCACCCCTATATTAGCAACCCTGTGTTCAGCACAAACCCAAAACAGCCTCATATCAGCCACTGTGAAGAAAGTTAACTCTACCCCAGCCAAAACCAGCTCAGTCATACATGATATTTAATATTCATTATGTAAAGACATACTTTTACTTTATTGTAAAATATATAAGGCCACCTCCCTCCTCCAATTTACTTATCTAGGTCTATGATGCACCTACATTCACATTATCCAATAAAAGCCTTTAGAGCACTGTCTCTCAGAAATTTACAAATTTTCCCCATTCTTTTTACAGTCAGATGTGGCAATGTGCTCCCATCCCCAGCCTGCCCTTTATATTCCATAATGGTATCCCTGCTCAAGTAATAACCATAAGTGGTGGTCAGTCATGGATGTGTCTGGCCCTGACAGCAGAATCTGGCTCCAACTGGACTGGGGGGGAGATAGGTAACATCATGATAGCCAAGAGCAACGTTTGGGCAATACACTCAGCTAACCAGAATGTTGGGTAATGTCCAACTCACGGCAAATTTGGAAGAAACCAGCATCTGTAGTCAGTATGCAAATATGACTATGACACAATCATCTGACTCCAGGAGGAGTGGACAGCCCAAGGCCTGTTGCGCTCTCCTGCATGGCAGTGGGCTGCACATCAGGATCTCCCCTTGAGTAGGAATGCCTCTCAAGGTTACTCCTCAAGGTTGAGAGATTCCGTATCACATCAGATACTTGGTAAGTGAATTGGGAATAAGCACACTGAAACTTGGCAATCTTTCAGAAAGGATGATTAAACATTGGAATCGGCTGCCCAGGGAGGTGGTTGAGTCATTGTCCCTGGAGTTGTTTAGGAAAAGACTGGATATGGCACTTAGTGCCATGGTCTAGTTAACATTGTGGTTTGATGAAAGGTTGAACTTGATCTCAGAGGCCTTTTCCAACATAATTGGTTCTGTGATTGCGAATATATAGTCCTTTAGACATTAACCATTGGCCAAGGCTGAAACTAAACTCCCCTCTGAAAGGAAGCTTGGAACACAATGGGATCCTTTCTGAACCTCGTGGCTCAGTGGGAAGATCCCTCTGAAAATTCTGTCTGACTATTCTCTATGCAGTAAATGCTCAAGTATACCTGGCCATTAATTCTTGTTGAACTACCTCTGCATTTACCATTGAACTTCTCTTATATTAATAAAATACAGTTTGTTCTCAGTTAAGAGAAAAGTGCATGATTCCATCCACAACACCAGAACAGGAAGAATTTATTTTACTTTTCAGCCTTTGTTTAAGCTTTTATGTGCCTTCTTCTAATGTTCTAAATCCAGGTGCACTAGCTGAGTGGCAGAGAGGAAAGCTGAAAGTTTTCCCAAACTCCGCATTTTGGCATCATCCTGGGCCCCACACTTCCCTGAGCAGGAGGTGTCACAGGGCACTGCCCTGCTCCAGGAGGGGCTGAGCTCACAGTATCCCTCAGGTGGGATGCATCAAAACAGCCGCACAGCCCTCCCTGCAGCAAGTGTAAAACACTCCAAAGATTTGATTACAGCTCATGAGAACATAACCTACATAGTTTGAAAATTACTTCTTCAGCACACGACTTAAATGTATCTTCACAGAACTCAGTATAGACAGTATAGTTAGCAAATCAAACCAATAATAAAATAACAATAACTCATAATAAAATAGTAATAGTAATAAAATAATAATAATTTGAAAGAACAATCTGAAACTGAAGAAATACAGGGAATTCATGGTGACTGAAAGGAAAATAAAGTACATATTCCTTAGATCTTATCACTGTGACAAGATGGGGGAGGAAGGGAATGACCACAGTACCTGAGTGAACTTATGTTAATATTTTTGTTAGGATGAAAAGAAAATAAAATTCCATCATAAGACAAATAGAAAGGTTCCTTTCAATTTCTAAAAGTGATGCAGCAAAGCCAGCCTTATAGTTACTTTTAACTGAACTATGCAGCTTTTTGGAAATGACAAAAGAAATAAATAAGGCCTATTCTGTGCAACAGAGAAAATGAGATGATTCATATATTATTAAATTAATGCTTCTCGTTATACAAAGAGATCTAAAATTTACAGCCGAAGAATAGAGAACAAACAAACTCCCACAAATGTTTAATTGTGCTTAAAATGCCAAAGAGTAATTCGTTTTGTACCATCGAAGCTTCCTATCAAATTTATTCCCACGTCCAAAGCTTGGCGAGCCAAAGTTTTCAAACCACTGAACCTAGGAAAAAACTTAATTAACTGTTTCTTCTGTTATTTGCTGCAGGCCTATATTGTAAGGAATAATACACACTATCATAGAATAAAGCCTTTTCTTTTATCTCATCTAAGGAAAGCATACTGATGAAAACCAGGTCCACAAAGGACAATTTTTTTTTTTTTTTCCAAACGATTGAGTTGAAAGGTTTGAAGAATGTCAACAGTAGCAAAATGTTCAATTAAGATATTTTAAATCATTATAGTGTTAATGAAACAAATCACTCAGTTTACCAGTTGCATACCAACTGTAAAAAGGAAATTTCTTTCTGGTGGATCAGTGCAAAGATGACATGCTTTGTGAATGTGACCATTACTGTGAGGGGTTTCCCTCAAAAACACTCAGAAATTTTTGAAGGAAAACGGCAGAGAGGATGGGCAGAGCCATTAATTAATTGGAAATGCATTGAGGGTACCTCCGGTAAAATGAAACAATGACACAGGTTGTGCCAACAGACTAATGAAATCATGAAAAGTCTCCATCTGGCATGTAATAGCACCAAAAATAGCCTGACCTTATTTAGGGATCTATCAGGTTATCAGTTATGGCTAGAAATGACAGAAAAAAATATCATTTTGATTCACCAAAATTTGAAAATCCATGCTTGTTCCAGTGTTTAAATTTGGAAATAATTTCTACATGGTATAAAGTGGATTACTTAACTCTTTTATGGTAAATACAATGAAAATACAGTTATTTAAGAAAAATAAAATTAATAAAGAATATTATATGTTGTTTTAATTTTTTAAGAAGCACTTTTTTTCGCAAACATGTGAGTGGACAGCATTAACTAGCTGTCATTAAAAGTATCTTAGAAAAACTCAACAGTCAGAAATCAAAAAATATGTCAAAAATTTTCCTGAGACATATCACTTGCTTATACACTTCCTTGACTTTTAATTTTATTCAACAAGTTGATTTAGAAATGGTGCTCAGATTTGTGGAAGGCAAACTCAATCAAAAGAATTCAAGGACAACCACCTAAGACTAGAGAAAGACCAAGTATGAAAAAAAAAGAAAGTGAACATTGGAAACACAACCCAATTAGTAGGATCTGAAAAATTCTGGTTCTTCCCATCCAGTCTTCCTGGACTCCAAGTGTAGTTTGACAATGCTAGCTGAGTATCAGGGATGAATAGCAGGGATCTAAGATCACTACAGTCTCAAGGAACAGCACTTCTGGGTGTTTTAAACAGTCTACAGTTCTGAGAGAGGTTCAGCATTTGACACCAAGGCTGCTCTTAGCTTTGGACAAAAAATATAATCATTTAACTTAGATTCTCTGATCCATAAAACAATTTGTTCTCACAGTGTTAGATGTTTATTTTATGGCAACAAAAAAAACAATAGCGCCTTTCAGAAGTGCTAATACCTAGCTAGTTAACCCTAAGGATACTTAAATATTCACCAAAGATGTTCCTAGGCACTTACAGTCTTCCCTCAGCCATGTCTGGAAGTCCTAACAGTGCTGAAAATGCAGCTGCTTGACACATGTTCAAGTTTCAAAATCATAATTAAATCTAGCTTTCTGTTATCTCTCTGTACTGACCTCATCCAGAAAAAATATTTTAGGGCGTATCTGCTAAGTCACATTTCTTGTAAAATAAATGATATGATGATGGCTGCAGTATCATACACTTAACTCACCCAGTTTGTAAGATTTGTCTCTATATTTCCAAGTATTTAAAAGAGAGACAAAACTCCCCTAACACCCCATGATGTTATAGGCTGTATTACAGGACCCACACAATACTGTAGGCTGTACTGGGTTTTGCTGGGAAGGGTTTTTTTCTCCAGAGTAGCCTATGTGGAGCAATAATTCAATGTGTGGCTGAAACAACGTTGATAACATGCCAGTGTTTTAGCTATTGCTGAACAAAGCTTGCACAGAATCAAGGTTTCTCTCTTTCCCATTTTGCCCTTCCTGTCCCAGTAGCAAGTTGGCTGGGGGTGGGTACAGGGTTTGGATGGACCTGGACAACCAGGACAGTTGACCCCAAGTGACCAAAGGAATATTCCATATCACATGGTGTTCTGCCATAAAAGCTCAGGGAAAAGAGAAGCAAGGGAAAACATTCATGGTTATGATATTTGTCTTCCCAAATAACTGCTACATATGGTGAAGCCTTGCTTTCCAGGAAAGGCTAAACATCTGCCTGCTGATGGGAAGCAGTGAACGAATTTCTTATTTTGCTTTACCTGCGCATGCAGAATTTGCTTTCCCTATTTAACTCAATTACCTTCACATACAACTCTGCCTTTATATCTCTTACTTTCTTCCTGACCCACGACAGAGAGGAGTGAGAAGAGTGTTTGGCTATTGGCCAGAGCCAACCCACCACATGCTGTCACTAAATCTGTATTGGGAAGGACCCCTGGGCAAGGAGGGGATGTACGCACAAGCAAACATGGATCTGGCCTAGTGACTACAGCAACTCCCTTGCAGAGGAAATATAAAATAAAACCAAACTAAATTAAACTGAATTACGCCTGAGAGCAAGAAAGAAAACAAAGGTCTCCCAGCCCACTCTCTCCAATATTAGTTTGGAGGAAGAGGTCATTTGTTCATAGCTTGTTTTTGTGTCTCATTTTAGAGAATGTTCAAGCATATAAATCCTGAGCAGAAGGAAATGCCTATTTGTAAAGCAGAGACCCCAAGTTCTGTGGGGCAGTATGGTGGCCTGGGCTCAGCAGACAGGTCAAGATGAAGCGTTTCTTATTGTCTAATGTAAGCCCCTCTGTGGTGGTGCTGCTCTGTCCCATATCTAAGAGAAATAACTCTTCCCAGGCTAGGAAGAGCAAGGTGACTAATTCAGAGTTGTCTATTTCTAAAGCAAGCACCTTCTGTTTATTTATCCATCATGTTCACATCATGTGTTGGAGACTGAAACAGCCCACAGGCACTTCTCAGCCTACTGTCAACATTTCTCTTGAATGTGTTAGGTCATTTGCTCTTTATTATTTAAGAGAAAGGAACTCTAGTATAAAAGTGGCATAAAAGTGTGTAAGTATTGATAGGATATGTTAGGGGAATAAATCATATTGATTGAACATCTTGTCACTACTGTAATTGCATCCGTATTCAGGAATTCTAACACCGTAGCTGCAGAGGATCCTGGGCACAGGTCCAGTGCTGAAAATGAGAACTGGGGCTCACAGTGTCCCTTTTGGAAGACTAGAGAACACTAAGTGTAAAATGTCTCATCAAAATACAGGAGAAAAGCCAGACAGAGCTATTGAAAGTGAGACCATAGCAGATGGTTCTAATGTTAGGATGGAAAACTGAGACAGAAATGATAGGAAGCTTTTTAAAAAAGCTGAATGCAAATGAACAGAAAAATTCTATTTAACTTTTTCACCCTTCCCAATAGTTCATATTCCCATCAAGGGACTTAATTCTCTTCTGCTTTACAGCACTATCATTCTTCTAAATTACTCTTGGCTGTGATCTTTACCTGTGCTCTGCACCATAATTTCTAAATTTTATGAATTGTCAGTAACAAACTGGCCAGGACAACCCCTATTAAACTTCCTCATCAACAGTCTTCTGAAAGACAGAACACAGCAACATGATTGGTGTAGGCAGATAAATAATTAGGCTTATGCATTGGTATCATAAGAAACAGATGTGGACAAAACATGACAGATGTGAGACATTAATTAGGACCTTTAAAAAGATAACTAAGATGATGCACGAGGAAAGATTAGATACTGGCTGGCTAGCTTTGTGCTACTTTTTTTTCTTTCCTCCAATCATTTAAGCCTGTTACTCTCTTTGTGATGTGTTCGCTTTGTGTTTTTCTATGTCCTTTATCTTCAGCTATAGTTGATTTTATAGCCTAAATGACAATAATATCAAATGCTTGTAGAAAAAACAGATTTTTAAAGCTCTAATAAAAACATGCATTTATTTTAGGATAATCTGTTTCCTAGAAGTCATAAAAAAGAAGAGACATAAATAAGAAAATATTAAGTCAATTAGTTTTAGCTGTTATTTATTGTAAGCAATTTCCATCTACAAAAGAAGTATAGACAGACAAATGAAGGGATATTGCACCATCTTAAATATTACACTGTGCATCCAGGTATCTTTCTATTAAGCTAGCAGGGTGTGCACAACTCTAAAAGGAAATATTCATGTCACTGGCAAGGATGACAGCCTTAACGAAATCACTATTTTTTTCAAAGAAAGGCCAGTTTTAGTAAGCATAAACTACAAATTATGTGTCTATAACATGCTATGATTCACCTGAGTGCAATTATCATTCCCAATTTCTTTTTCTAGAAAAGAATTTACTCTGTAACTGTAAAAGAAATTATTAATTGTAAGATTTGTTTATAAGATAACTTCTATGCAATACCAAACAGAATCTCTGTGTGAAAATAAACCAACTCTACATATTTATAAAAAAACCCCTTAATACTTACATAAGGGATTGTGTCCAAGGTGTCTGTGTTGACAATTATAGGGGCAGGGCTTGCCTGAAAGAGAAAAAAAAAAGAGAAAAGAAATGTAAAGACCTGAAATTCATTAATATTGAAATACCCCTAATGATACATTAAGAGTCAAAAGCCTGTCTTCCCACTGAATTCAAATTGTACAACAGGACATAACTGCATAACTGTGGACATCAATTAAGGATGAAGGAAATAGATTCTCAGCCTCCAAACCACAGCTCACTGTCGTCTTCTGATTTCTTCAGGCCTTGGACCACTTCCTGAATATGTAATACCTAGTTCATTTTTTTAGTAGAACTGTAAGAAACCTGATGTACCCAACTTTCAATTATGGGATGTTGAGGTTGAGAGTTTCAGCTCCCCTACAAGTCCACCTTTTCTGTTTGAAGCAAGATGATTAACTGATCTTTATGGAGGATAAATCTCAACATTTAATGTTTGCACTACTTGGCAGTATTATATAGGTATGAGTATATGTATAAGCACATGGGTGATGACATTTATGTCAACGGTTTATAACTGGCATGGTTCATATACACTCAGCTGAGGTTCAGATTGAAATATAGACCCAGTTTAAAAAGACTTGTGCATCTGCAAAGCTGCCCAACCTGATCTTTAATTTCTTGATGAAGCTTATATCCAGGCCAGTTTCCAGCCACCTGAACCTCTTTCTATTCTGGGATTCAGTGGTACTGACCCAATGCCAAACTCTGATGTGACCCAGCTGCATAAACTTGGCTCAGACTCGAGAAAACCAGAAATCTGTGAGAATGTGTAGGCCAGAGGCAAGCACCATCAGTAAAATGTCAAACTGAGGCAGGACTGCCGAGACGGGATTGTTAATGCAAGGACTCAGGAGAAGGATCAACATGTAGTCAGTGTTGCACAAAAAGTGATGGAAGGCAGTCTTTCTCAGCCTTACTAATCGCTGCTTGGGCAGCAAAGACTCTTCAGGCACTGTACTGGGCTGATGAAAATACTAATACTTAGCATAGCAGCTCACTAGTTCTATTCATCTACACTGTATATTTGTCACTGGATGACTGTCTGTGCTTTAAACTCGTGCAGACTGCAGGGTCTCTTTGTGCACGGCAGGCATGAACACGGCACTGCTGAAAACACTGATCCTATTTCTGTCGTCAAATATTTACTGTGGGATTTCAAAACTTAAGTAACAACCCAAATTAAGAATGTGACATTAGTCCAACAATTCAAATAATGCGAGAATAACACAGGGTTTTTTTCCAGTTTTTGTGCAGTCATTCAAAGACAATTCTGTGTTCAAAGAAATTTTATGTTACTGGACAAAAGCTACTGCTGATTAATGCCGCTATTTCTATGCAATGGTGTAAGCTGTGAATTAAAATTAAATGCATATAATTTGGTGTGTCTGCATTTCATGGCATGGACCAGTTGTCATGGTAAGGTGTAATTTGACATTAAAATGCTTAGTATCTGAAAAGATATTGTACGCCCATACCCTCTTATTATCATTGTGTCCCAAAACACTGGACACACTGAAGTGACAGGTAAAAGCTGAAGGCCATATGATTATAATATTTTATCTTTAGGCACATGGAATATACCTATAATTGCATTCTCATTGAAGGTTAAACAAATTATTTCCTTTTTAGAATCATAGTTTTTACTTACATTAATATTTAGCTCAATACACTTAAAAAGTGCTACCTTTGCTACAGGAAGAATAAGCTTGGGAATTTTCTACAGTATTATTTCCTTTTTATTTTTTACCTACTGGGCTGGTCTATTATCAACTAAAAACAAAGTTCGCAATTTTCAGAATAAAAGCATTGTTCCACTGATTTAAAAAACAGTATCTACTAAAATAACAAAAATCTTTCAGAAGTAATTTTCCAAAGCATTCTCCCAAATCACTTTAACCTATTGAGGAACAAAGCCTTTTATCTATATCAGATTTTCCTGAAGTAAAGCCAAAGAAATCAGAAATTAGCAAATGTGGGAACACTTGGGACTGGACAGAGTACTCCTGGTGCAGTCTGTGAGGGGATGAGATGTCCCTCACACTGCTGCCCAGGCTGACAGTGCAGCCCAGTTTGCCATTCGCCCTCACTGCTGCAATGGCTGACTCAACGTGCAACTTGTTCTCCTCTCTACAAAGCTCTAGCTTAGCCAGACTGTGCCTGGCTGGGACTGCTCCATGTTTTATTCTGTCATGGGGAACTCCTGCATGTTTTCACTGAACTTTGTGAGGGTCCTCTCAGCCCATTTCTCCTGCCTATTGAGATTCCCCTGAAGAGCAGAGAACTAAGTCCAGTGTATCATCTGCTCTTCCCAGTCTGGTGTTACCTCAAACCTTGCTGACAATGCTCTCTATGTAATCATTCTGGTTATTTATGAAGATGTTAAACAGCATTAGCACCCCTATCAACTCTGTACAAACACCACAAGTAACTTGGCATCAGTAACTGAACTCTGAACTGCTGACCACTACTCTTCGGGTCTGGTAGTCTAGCCAGTGTCCTACTCATCTTCTAGTACATCCATCCATTTAGTTTCTCTCTCATTTGGCTATGAAAGAGAATTTGTGCTGAAAACCTTGCTAAAATCCAGGCAAATGACATCTACTGGTTTTCCCTCATCCACAGAGCTAGTCTTCTCATCACAGAAAGCTGTTAGGTTGGCAAGGTAAAATCCAAACATTTGTAAATCAACCTCCCTGTTTGTAATCACTTCCCTCTGTCCTTTGTGAGCATTGACAAAATCTTCTGGCGGCCCAGAGGATGAACACCCACCACGATGCTTCCATCTGTTAGCTTCCTACCTAATCCTGATCTCTGGGTTATCACTTGGTCCATCATCCCTTCCACAGCAAAAGTCTGAGTATTTAAAGCTGCTCCTCTGAATGATGTGATCCTTTCCTGACTGGCCCTCCTACAGAGCCTGTAAAGAATCAGTTTTCAAGCCAGTATATCACTCAGGGTTCATTTCAACACTGTGCTTACTGTATTCTATACTGGTTGGAAAAACGAAATTAAACTATCAAACTTATAACCTTCTGCAACTGGGGCATTTATCCTGTTCAGAGAGATGGGCATGAAAAATATTCATAGGAGTGATAGTTTCAGATGGATATAGTGACTATAAGAGCTCACTCATAACTAATACCATCAGTGCATTTTCCTTTTTTGTTCTTCCTGTTCATATCTGTGCATGTGATTTCATGTGTGTATATGGGGGACAGTGCTTCTTGTTATGACTTTTTCAGGTTTTTTTGGGTGGAGTTTTTTTGGTTTTGGTTTGTTTTTTTGTTTTGTGTGGTTTTTGTTGTTGTGTTTTTTTTAAATAAGAAATATGATTTAATACAAACATTTTCCTTCCGTCTTTCTGATATACGGTAATTTGAAGAACACTAACCTCCTGAGCTGCAAAATTGCATTAAAATGCAGGAAACTGAGATTATTTCATTTGCTGGGCCTTGTTTGTAGTGCACGCTTTAAAGAAAAGTAGGAGACTTCAATCATGCAAAGTTGAGAAGACAGTTTGCAATCACTGGAGATAGTGCTAAATATAGTGCTAACCATGGAGTACACAATAGCATCAAACCAGTCCTGTAACCACAGTGAAATTACTGAAGTGATAAGTCAAGAGATGACCAGTATCAACCAGGAGTCAAAGATTTTACCTTCCAGGATGATGTGTCTGTCTCTAGGCTGACTTAAAAACATGTCAGATGCACTGGTTCATCAAATTCTTGAAAAAGATACCCAGGTATCTCTGTACTGCTAATGGAGAACAGTGACAAGTCTATGAACCAGGATTCATCAACAGTACTTCCAACTGCGCAGAAATTAACAAAGGTGTGCAAAAACATGTCTAGATTCTCTTGAGAACCTCTGCTTTGAGATAGCACTGTCTCGTATCTCTCAGTCTATATACCCACAGAGTCGTATATAGTCTCTAGGCTTGAGACTGGGTGAGAAGAAAGAGCTTTCTGGAAGATAATGACTTTATTCCTAACTCTGTGATTTAACCTGATCTGCAGTCTTGACCAAGACACTGAATTACACTTTACCAAGTAAGTTACACTTTACCAGCTTTTCCCTAATGCAAAATAAAACCAAACCAATCACCAGAAGTGTGAATATTACTGAGTGTAGTGAATTGAGTGATCCTGTTTTCCCCATTCCTCACTCATTTCCCTTTCTGTCCCAATCCTTACCTAAACATTTAAGTATTATAATAAGCTCACAATGTACCATGTAGTCCGACTTACAGCTCCTGCTCCCTGCATGGACCTTTCTCCTGCCCTTGACTGGAAGCACTCCTTTCAGCTGAGCCATCTCTGTGCTTTGAAACAGGCATCACACTGACAGCTGCAGTGACAGATTGGCATAGCTGAGACAAAACTTGAATATCTTTCGGAAAAAAAATTAAAATTGAAGACTTTTTTTATTCTTCTTCTTAAAGGACTTGAGCATAACAGACTTTGCTTCCACAAATATATACAAGATTGTTCTGCTTGCAGCAAGTCAGACAGTCTACTTGCTTTTTTACCAAAAGCACAACTTAGAAGCAAGATAGAGTAAAAGCACTTGAAGCCAGTAGAAACAGAACAAAAAGGCACATGGTCTAGTTCATGAACAGTTACTCTGCTACCAAATTCTCCACAAGTGTATGACATGACTTATACCTCTCAGACAAGCTGAACTTTCCCTCTACCATGAGCGCTAGCATTATCCTGGTTGACTGGTTTTGGTCATACTACTCACAGTTTTAGAGACTATCCATATCACACTGAGTTGCCTTCTCCAGCATTCATAACTCCTTGTTTTAACTGTTCCTACTATGCAGTGCTGTATTCAGCACCAGACCATTAAATCACAGGCATAGTTATGTGGCGACTATTTCAGAAATAATAAGTACAGCACATTACTTCTTAACAAGAAAATGCAACCCAGTGTGTCATCATTTCGAAGTTGCCCACCTACGCTTATTCCTTATGGTGATTTTAATTTCATAGAATCAATAAGGTCGGTAATGACCACTAAGATCAAGTCCAACCAATAACCCAGCACTGCCAGGTCCACCCCTACACCATGTCCCTACGCACCCTACCTGCCTGGTTTTTGAACATTTCCAGGTACGGTGATACCACCGCTTCCCTGGGCAGCCTGTTCCAAGGCCTGACCATCCTTTCAGTGAAGATTTTTTTTCTTAATATCCAATCTCAACCTCCTCTTGTGCAACTTGAGGCTGTTAGATCGCTATATTGCTTTTCTTGTTAAGGAATCACCATCGTTACTTAAATTATTACATTTAGTTAAACTCAAGGAGGTGGTGAAATTGAGAATAATATAACAGTATTACCATTTAAAAAGTAACTTGAGTTGTCAGTGGCTTATTGCCATCTTGTGCGGACAATGAACTCTGGACTGTATACCAGAGTTAAAGGCTCATCTTTCCAGGCAGCCAGCCCTAAACTCTGAAACTGTCTCCGGAATATACATTTGCAGTTTTAAATTACTTCAAAATGTTAGTATTTTGTGTCTTAATAATATAAAGTAGAGCAGTCTCTATATTCGTACATGAATAGGGCATGCTCCATTTCTCAGATATACAGACTGTTTAAGGCCTTAAGAAAGTAATACTGAATTAGTTTAAATTCATATTTTCAAGAGTTTCACATCGCAAGAAATAGATTTACATTTCCACACAATGGCAAGAAAGATTAAATGACAATTTAGATGTCAAAACAGTAATTCTCTGGCATGCTATGAGGCCTCAAGATCACAGAGCACACAGAACCTTTTGTCATATTTACCACTGAATTACAAACTGTAAGACTAAGAAAGATAAAAAGTCATTTCTCATTGCTGCTAATCAGAAAATGTAAAAGATAAAGAACCTCTTTGAACATTTAAAGAATGACTTTACAGCAAACAATCCTACCTCTGCTCTGAGACATAAAACAGAAGTCAAAAGCAGCTTTGCTTGCAGGCTGCAGCTGCCAAGAAGTGAAGAAAAATGCCCCAAGAAATCCTCAAGACCACTCCCTATGTATATAATGCAACCTCATATAAAGCCATTTATTTGAAACATAAATTACACCTCTCAAAGGAGGTGGCCTTATTTTCAGACTTGGAGTTTTCCATTGTTTTTACTTAATCTGTAAAATAATTTCCTATTTAAAATTGTGTTAACTGGCATTATTAAAAACCCAAAAAACACACACAAGGAAAATTTAACATTTTTGTGTGGATTCAGAGGCTATCAGAGGGAATAACAAGAAAGCACCTACTTTACAATTGTTGAAGTTTCTCCTGTAATGATTTTACCTGTTAGCAGTTTGAATTAGCAGTGATTAACCTAACAGGTAATTTTTTCTCCCATATAAGATCCAGTGAAGGATATAGAAATATCAATGGGAAAAGCTCTCTGGGCACTGGAACAGGCTCCACAGGGAAGTGGTCACAGCACCAAGCCTGACAGAGTGCAAGAAGCAGTTGAACAATGCTCTCAGGCACATGGTGTGACTCTTGGGGATGTCCTGTGCAGGGCCAGGAGCTGGACTCAAGGATCCTTGTGAGTCCCTTCCAACTCAGGATATTCTGTGACGCTATGCTAATATGCATGAATGGACAGAGACTCAAAACAGACCAGAAGAAAAGCACGCACACAGATTTTAGGCATCCTATTTGACCCAGCGGTGTGCTTTTTTTTTTCCAGCCTCAGTGTGCACAAAGATAAAACTCCTTCCAGAGAGAGAAAAACAAAATCAAAACAAAATTGCAGCCATTCTTTCATGGACTCCTAGAATCATTAATGTTGGAAAAGAGTTCTAAGCTCATTGAGTCCAAACGCTAACGCAGCACTGCCAAGCTCACCACTAGCCACGCCCCTAAGTGCCACATCTACAAATACTGCAACACTTTCTCCAAATCCTAAGCAGGGCCAGAGGAAAAACAAATGCATGTGGGATCCCAATACAAACAATGGAGGTGCTGGGTCGGGACTGTACTTGCAACCTATTTATGGTATTTCATCAAATTGGCTTTTCCTCTCTCCTTTCTTTTCTAAAGTAAAGGCTGCCTTACCCACCATATGACTTTTTATTTTTAAAATCGTGGTACAGCAAGCTTACAAAGAAGTTATCCAGTATCTTGTTCTGTTACCTTTTTACATCTTGAAATACCTGAAATTTGAGTGTAACATTTATTCCTGCATAAGGTTATAAAAACCCACCTCAAAAACCCAGAAACAAATGGACAAAAAATTATAATGCACATGAAGAGAACAAAAAAAGCAGAATGAAAAACTAAATGTGAACTAGGAGAATTACTTCAACAAAATTCAGTATCTGTTCAAGAAGTTTATCAGAACACAAATCTCAAAGAATGGAACACCCGCTTTCAGGTTAATCTGTTACATTGAGCACTGTAAAGAGCAGCCCAGAAAGAATGGAATCAGTGCCAAAGAGTGCTCAGCTCCACTTAGCAAGACCACAAGTCACCAAGGCTTACTGGTGTCACAGTTAAAATTCTTCATAGAGAGAAAAGAATAAGAAATACAGAAGTTTTAGAGTTCTGGAAAGGTTCTAATAGCACAAATAGCAAAATCACCAATGATCTTGTTTTGGCACTGAAGTGGCCATGAGGAGAGCTGGGGATTAGTGTGGTCTATATACTGCATCAAATGAACTCACTGATTCTGGCTAAGTATGCATAGAGGCAAATCTATTTTGTCAAATGCTTTCACTTAATGTACATACATTCAAGTACATAGGAAGAACTTAAAGAAACAAACTTGATTTTGAATACCTGCAATAAACTGCAAATTCAAGTTGGTCTGTGCTGGAACAAAAAATGTTTTGATTTTTATGTCAGTGGAAGTAAACTTCTACCCTAATGTCCTCTGGAAAAGTTTTAATTGATATCCCAGAGTGCCCCTTTATGTCCCAGAATCTCTAACTGATGAATGAAATTAACTAAATCATTCGAAATATATCGTTTGCCCAACAGCTTGTTTCGAACTCTGAATAACTGCAGGACCACTGCACTCACAGTACCTCAGTTTAAAAGATAAACATCCATGTGTGAAGTGCAGCTATCCAGGGCTCAGGGGTAATCAGCTTTTACATGGTTTAGCTTCGTGTCTCATAAAATATATTTCTCAATGGAGATGCTCTGTTACATGAATTGCAACTATTTGGTACTTTACTATAGGGCTTGCCAACCATTTTTAAATCTCAGTTTTCTTACTGATGTCTTTCTGCCTGAGAACCTGGGTGCTCTGTGGGTGGCTTGCAGGACAGCATGTGCCAGAACTGCCAGTTTTGCCATTATTTTACAGGTTGTAGCACCCAGCAGGAACATCACAAGCTGCCGAGCTTAGCCAGGGCTCTCATTGTGAACCTTTGTAATGCCGTCAGGTTGTTACTCATAAAAGGGGATGGTCCCTTTTGGATAATGCAATCTTGGTTTAGGATAGATAGTGGAAATATGCAAAGGCCATTTTCTTTGTGTTTTTAGGACCAATTTCCCTCATAGTTTAAAATTCTTGCACAGAGAAAAAACAACCAGCCCAATTTCTAGACTTTACACCTTGTTATTCCTTACTCTGCTACATTCAAGTGTCTTGTTTCAGGAGTATGTCCTACTGAAGCATGAATCTTGTGTCTCTTCTGCCTTCCTTCTGCTCCCTGCTGGACAGAAACAGCAAGGGAGCAGTCGACTGCAAGGGAGGCTCCTGTGGGGAGAAGCCAGGGCTGCCCTGTGCTGGACATAGGTGATTCCAGCCAGTGTCACACCAGACCCATCACTGGGGCAGAAGAAACAAGGAATAAGGAAGAAAAGGGTGAGGAAAAAGGAGCAGCAAAGAGAAACAAGCATGTCCTGGCCCTGGCTCCAAACCTGTGTGTGAGGGACACCAAGTCCCTCACCTCCCTAAAGGGACTGAGTGGGACTTAAAGCGATGGCTGGAGGAGGGGAGGTGTCTGGAGTGAAGATGAACCTCACAATGAAGTCTTCTCCCTTAGTGTAAGTTTGCCATCTTTGTTTCTCAATATCCAACTCAGTAATTACATGTTTATGTGAACTGGCAAGAAAGTTAAATTCCCTAAGTCAAATCTGCTTTGCCTTCAAAACACCAATTATTCTGAAATTTCACCGTAGAACAAATATTTGTTCAGCACCTTTTATTTAGTCATTCTTTTTTCTGAAAAAAAGCTACAAGTCATGTATTGGAGGTGAGACTGGACCAGCAGAAGAACGCAAAAGGCAAGGTCTTTGGTTATGAAATAAAATATTGAGTAGACAGTGTATCCTGTGCAGACGTGAACTCACTTGAGCTGGGCTCTTAAGGAAGCACCTAACTTGTGGCTCTGTTTGTATGAGAGTAAGCCCAAGCTAAGAAAACTGCCCTTCTATAAGATGAATGTAGCAGAGCAGTAGAAACAATAAATCATAAAATCATGGAAAGGTTTGAGCTGGAAAGGACTTTTGAAGCTCATCCACGTCCTGTTAAAAAGTCTGTCCCCATCTTTCTCTTAGACCCCTCCAAGTACTGCAAGGACACAATAAGATCTCTCAACAAAGAGAAAGTGGAAGCAGTACTGTGGCCACAAGGAAAGTTGTCATGTAAAAACAGAAACACATAAAGTAGCAATTGATTATACTTACAAATATTTATACTCTTATAGATCCTCTATAAAGAGGCACTTTCCATGGAGAAAGAAAGCTACACCTACTTCTCCTCACATACTCTATTAAAATGAATTGCTCTTGACCTCTTAATTCTTAGAAATAGCATTAAGTAAAAAATTTCAAAACACAAAATCAACCCAACATGGCACCACAGGTTTGGAGAATAATGAAATGTAAAGAGACTAAACTTGAGGAGAAGTAACAGTGCCACAAAAGGAGCTCTATGATATGTCATTGCTTAAGTGAACAAAGTGCCAAGGGCCATTATAAGTCTGAAATACAATTGAAATGACCGGAGAGTACAGCAAAACCAACATTCTTTCAAAGAAGTTGTACAGGACCGTAAAAATACACCTTACTTAAAATTATAGGCCTGGAAAAAAGGAAGGTAATTCCCCTTGAGAAATGATCAAGGGAATAGTAACCTTGTGAACTTGAAAAAAATAGATTATGGGTGCAAATAGGTGGATAGGACCTATTATAGGATCTATTATGGTCCTATTATGGTGCAAATAGGACTAAAAAAACAAACTTAACAAAATGGACTAAAAGCAAAAGGAAGAAATACAAAAAAAAAATCTTTGATGTTATGAATGACTTCATATCAGGAAAATTATACTTGCCTGTTTTCAAACAATATTTTGCTATTTTTACCATGGGAATATTTTTCACTTTCATGCCAAGGGCAGCCAAGTAGATTTTATATACAGCTACAACTATGTGGCAAATTCAGCAACCTATAGTATAGTCTTCCTAGCGGAGAGGTTGAAGCTTTGTTGCCTAAAACTCCTTGTACAAACTAAGGTTAGCACTGAAATGAGTACTGTAGGCAGTACTCACATTCTGGCAGATGGGCGATGTGACCTACAAGGTCTTTCCCCATCTTTACATTTTAGCATTCTGTCATTTCTCAACAGCCTTGTTTTGGCTAGAATTGGATGCAGAAACACTGAGTAAAAAAAATATTGCCTTAAACTGAATTAAAATAGATGGGAACAGTGACTTGTCTAGCAGCAAGTAACACGGCCCTTTTTCTCATGATGCAGGAACAAAAGCTAATACAAAGCAGCACCTTGAAACATGACTGTCCCTGGGTTATAGGATATCTTTTAGTTACTGATTTCAAGACATATTTTCTGCTTTGTAAAACACAAACATTTAGGATGCTGCTCATTGTATACATTATCAGTAGTGACCCGGACAGGACCAGGAAAGTGCTGCGCTCTGCATTTACTGTGTGAATGTATAAAATTAAAAGCCACTTATCCCACAAAACGAAACAACTTTCCTTGTACATAAAGACAACATTCGCCTTTCACTGTATCAAACAACAGATGTAACAACTAAAGACATAAAACCTAAAAATTGTCAGAACTGATCTACCAATATTGAGAAGATGGGTTTGCAAATCAATTAGGGGAACTTCAAACGTCACAACCACCCTTCATGCACTGAACAGCATCCCCCAAAAACTGGAACATTAAATGGTTCAGAGCATCAAGGCAGCCTCTTCCTCTCATAATAATAGCAAAACCAGTAACAATAAAAAACAACTCCTGGATATCTGTCTCTGATATGATGATGGTTTAGTTTTCTTTTTTTAATGGAAAAGCTCCAGGAGAGGGCTTTCAGAAATAAGCTTTGATTACTATTAGAAGGGATAAAGAAAACATTTCCTGGCAAAGGAAACTGAAAGTTATGCACTATACATCAGGCGCTACGAGACAACACCTGGAAAAGGACTAAGCATCGCATTTAGCAACACAAACAGAGCTGTCTGCTTAAGGTAGGAGGCAGGTAGAATACAGGAATCAAAGAGCGCAGTCCTAAAAATATTCAGCTTCAGGAACTCAGATTTCTCTTGTGCCTGTACAACAGCATTTCAACCTTGAAAACAATTCAACATCTATCTCAAGAAACTGGCATTCAGACATGAGGCAGCCTTTCCCCCAAACCATTTGGACAGATCCAGTCTCCTCCTACCCTACCTTTCAGGCACCAATCCCACCCTCCAAATGAAACATATCCCCCTCCTCCAGTAAATTATGATGCCTGCCAGAAATATCACATTTACCATTCTCAGCCTGTTGTAAATCCTGACTTTCGCCATGGGACGTCTGGGAAAAATTAACACCTAATGTGATGGTCCTTTCCAAAAGCTAAGCAACTTCACAAGCAGGTGCACCAATTCTGAGCACTAACATATAAAAACCCCACTGCAGACCTGACCCTGATACTAAATAAATGTTTGGCTGGGAGGACAAGAAATGGGAACATCGTGTGCTTCAGAGGAATGGGAGAAAAATGACATAGAAAATATTACAGCAAGAAGAACACAGAATCTGTGGGAGGCACAAGGTTTTTTAGGGCAGCCGTAACAAGGAGAAAGCAAGAGACTCCAAAGTTAAAGTCAGCCCATCCTTCACACGCTACTATGTGCTTTGTGACACATTTTGAAATGTCTCCTTCAATTATAAGCTCTCTACTCATACACAAACAGGGGTTAAAACATTTTTTTGCTATCAGCCCATCTGTTATTGAAGACCCTTTTGCTCACTTATTAGCTCAATACTGATCTGACAAAGTTAGATCTGAGTAATTCTTCAGGCTGCTGATCACATACTTAACAGTTCAGATTTGTGTCTCTTTTGCACAATATTAGCATATTTTCATTTAAAAATACCCCATTAAATTTATATTTCACATGAAATGAAGATACACAGAAGAAAGAAAGATACTCTCTTCTTTCCTTTCCAGCAAATTCTACCTGGGTTACCTAACCCGGTCACCAAAAGCCATCTGTTATTAAAATATTTCCAGTGCACGTGACATTAATATAAATAAATAGCTTCTTCAAAATACTTGGAATTAAAAGTAGTAATACATATTGATGCAAACATAGAAGAAATCACTTATTGTTTTATTTTAGACAAAATATACAATATTACTGTATGCTATCTGGTGATTAGCAGTAATACCCATATGTTCAACTTACATTTATTAATATTTATTATCATTTTAAAGCCATATCTCAATTACTTGTTTTTCAGGAAATAAGAATTATATGTAATATAGCTCTCTTTTTTCTTGATCATTAAAGTAATAATAACATAGAAATACTGGCAATATATTTTAACTCCAAGTATATAGAACAATGCAATCTCTCCCCAGAAAATCACCAGCTTGTATAAAAGACAGGTCTTTACTACTCATCCTTTCATCAGAAAGAAACACAGAAGAGCTATGGTCAGAGGTCTGAGTTCATTCAGTTCAAGAGAGTTCAGTTTAATCCATTTCCCCCCCAAAAGAAGCCTAACCCTCAGAATTTAAATTTAAAAACATGCCTTATTTTAGAGATATGTTACAGTTTTTCTTACCGGGACAAAAGAATCAAATGAACCCTGTTCCCGACTCTCAATAGCTGAAATTGTTTTCAACCAGAGGAGATAGCTTGAAATATCAGGTATTTCAGAATGCTCCATACTGAAAGCTACAAGATTAGCAGGACTGAGGTGAGACAGACTTGCAAAAGGAGGGCTTTGGCTGTGTTACATAAAGTTCTAATTAGATCCTTGGTACAAATTGCTATCCTAAGAATAAAAAGTTAATCAAAAAGCCTCATTGGAAGAATAGGAGGGCAAGATTAGAGCCGAGACAGCTGTTTCACTCTGGGACAATCACACAACTGCCTAACTAGATTGTGTGCCACTATTCAGAAGTGAAAATACACGTGTGAAAATTAAAGTTAACCCTTTGTGTTACTTTGGACTAAACTGTTCACACTTGGTTTATCTCAGTAACACTCAAAGAGATCTCTCTATACTGAGATTCTAATGCAGCAAGCACCTAAATATCAGACCCCTTTAATGTCACAGCCAAAATATTTTCATGAAAACAGGAAAATTTTGAAAGGAACTGAATACAGAAGTCGTGTGAGAAAAAGTTTTGCAAGGACTTTTGGTAACAAGCCGTTAAGAGCCAACCTGTAACGATTTGTTTAATTCGACTAAATCTTAGAAAACTACCCAAATAACCACAGGATAGCTAATGGATGTTTTCTTATCTCTCCAAAAAGATGCAATTCCTGCCTCCATTTCCAGAGTACAGTTGAGAGCTCTCTTTACCTGTTCAGGTTTATAGTCCCTGCACTTATGGGTGGTACTCTAGAAATGAAAGGAGCAGTGATAGGACCCAAGGGAGTGGCCTGAAGTTGTGTCCGTGGAGTTTTAGATTAGAGATTAGGAAAACCTTCTTCACTCAGAGGGTGGTTGGGCACTGGAACAGGCTCCCCAAGGAAGTGGTCACAGCATCAAGCCTGACAGTTCAAGACATGTTTGGACAATGCTCCCAGGCACATGGTGCGCTTCTTGGGGTTGTCCTGTGCAGGGCCAGGAGCTGGACTTGGTGATCCTTGTGAATTCCTTCCAACTCGTCTACTTCTGTGATCCTTCAGAGGTCAGACACACCTGTTTTACCCAACGATAAAATCCAGCGCACACAAATCTTGAAGATTTCAACAAGGTCATGATTTCAGCTACAATGTCTTTTTAGGAGGAGAGTATAAGATATTTGTAGGTTGTCTGCTCCAAAAGTCATGCAAAGACTGGCATTACAGGTATTTTCTGGAACAGGATATCATCCTTTGCCAAAGAAGCTCTAAAGCAAAGCTGAATGTCAGTTGCTAGGTAGTCATGATAAAATGGAAATATCACATATGAAGGATGAAATACTGGAAAAAACTTTTACATTCCCCAATTCCTTACCTACTCATAAAAAAGGGTGTCTAAAAGGAAGCAAGATGTAATTATTTGTTGAGAGGCAAAAGAGGTGAGAGGAGAGAGACTGAAAACTTCTGGTACAAGGGACAAGGAAACAAGTGGCCTTAAACAGTACGTAATTTACTGTGTATTAAACTTTTTTGGTCTGTCTCCTAGTAAGTTCATTTTAGGACTCCAAATATTCACAGTCAAATTGAAAAACAATGTCAGAAGAACCAAAATACTTGAAAAATCAAACAAAGTTTAGAAAATAATACTGATTTAAAAAAAAAAAAGAAGCAGCATTAAAAAACCCTACAGTTTTGCCTAGTTTAAAACAAAATATTTCAAAAACCTTTCACAATGCAGCATAAATACATTTTTTATCAACAGATTCTTTTAAAAAATTTATATAAAAATTTTCAAAGAAAAAAATGATATGCAGCCTAACGTGAAAACTGTACTTTTCCCAAGAAAACTAATTTCTGAAAAGACCCAAAGAAGACTTTGTAAGAAAACCCATGTAGTTTTGCAGAGTGGAGGTGAGGAAAGGAAGACAGAGTGATGCTTCTCCCCTCTACTTCTTCACTTAAAATTGCACTGTTTAATAAGAAAATTCTGCACTAATTTAAATGTTATAAAAATACTTCAATATTAACTAAAATGCAATATCCCTGTAAAGCATATTTCAGAAAATATCTTATTTGACGAAACAAATGTGTTCATTTAGCAGCAATTCTGAAATATGTGTACTGTATACACCCAGGAGCAGGTAACTTTTCCTTCCCCTTCAAACTCCTTCCACAACATCCCGTACATTATTTGGTATAAGGGCTTGAACAGGCCTTTGGTTTCACCCACTACAGTTGTTTGCATCAATTTATAGACTCAGCTTTTAGAATGTTTTAGGTTGGAAGGGACCTTAAAGATCATCTAGTTCCAATCCCCTGCCATGAGCAGGGACACCTTCCACTGGACCAGGTTGCTCAGAGCCCCATCCAACCTGGCCTTGAACACTGCCAGGGATGGAGCATCCACAGCTTCTCTGGGCAACCTGTGCCAGTGCCTCACCAACCTCATAGTGAAGGATTCGTTCCTTGTACCTAGTTTAAACCTGCCTCCTTTCAGTTTAAAGTAATTCCTCCTTCTCCTGTCACTACACATCCTTGTAAAAACTATCTCTCCAGACCTCTTGTAGCTCTTTTAGATACTGAAAGGTGCTATGAGGCTTCCCTAGATCCACATGATCAGTATTATTTGCTTCTCAGAAAAGTGGAAGACTTGAAAGTGAGAGCATAAGTAACTTGCCAATTCTTCATCAATTTGAAGAGCTAATGTTTAAACCATTATCTCCTAGAACATAAGAGGGATCACTTTTTGTGAAAATGGTTGAAACTATTTTGTTATATTATCTAATGAGATCGTAAAATAAAGTTTAATTTACAGAGTACCTTGTCCTGTAAATATGAGAGATCCAAATGGACCCTGACAGACACAGCTGAGTCCTTCAGCCAAGCTGGCAGCACCTCTGTGAAGACATCTTTAATAAAGGATAGAAAATGACGAGGAGAAGAGAATGAGGGAACAACTGGACCAGAGCAGTAGATGGTACTGCATGGCAAAGAAGGCACATCCACAAAGAGACCATGGCCAACAGATAAGCCCTTTGCCAATGAAGTTCGAAAGCAAATCTGAATGTCAGAGTTGCTAGGTAGTCATGATGAAATGGAAATATCAGATATGAAGGATGAAATACTGGAAAAACTTTTATAAGCCCATGCTGAAGCAGGTGCTCCCTCAGAGGGGCTGTTTTGCCTGTAACAGGAACTGGTGAAAGACTTCTCTAATTTTATTTCAGTTCATGCACTTTCTCTCTCCTGCTTTTCCGATTTTCTCCCTGCTGCAGGAGCAGTGAGAAAGCAGTTCTGTGGGGGCTGCCAGCTGGGGCCGACTCAACACAACTTGATCTACCAGTCCTCCAATTAAAGCACCTTCCACAACATTTTCTGTCATATTTTAAAAAATGATCTTATGGAATACCCAAAGCTTTTCCAGTATCTCTGAAAAATCACTACAGACATGTAATACCTCAGGTCAAAACAGTGATGACAAAACTTTGACAAAGAACTCATACTGAATAAAGATCAAAGTATGACAAAAGCTGATGTAACTACATCCCGTAAAAGCTCATACAGTTTATACAAAAAGACACAACTCTCCCAGTTTTTCCCTTATATTTTATAGGAAAAAAAGCATTGCATGTTTGTTTATGCCTTATATGTGTAATGCCATTTATAACAAGTATTTATTTCTATGAAAGCAAGTACTGCTGTCAGTCAAGTAAATGGTAAATAATTCAACCAGTAAAATTACTTTTTATAAGTTAATATAACAGATCAGCTGGGAAAAGCCCACTACGTCTCCAGCAGAGAATTTTAGAAATTAACTGTACCTCACCTTTTGAAACCTTTCCAACTGGATTACTGCCTTCCTATGAACATTAAAATGTTTAATTTTTAAAATAAATTTTAGATAATAGCTTCTATAAAGCCTCATTGGAGCTTTGCCAACCACTTGTTTACAAACCTCTAACGCATTAAGAACAAATGACAGAGATAACTGAGTGGTTTACAAGGGAAATACTTTGCATTAGAAGAATAAGAATAATACAGTCATTCAATTTTTCATACAGGTTTATTTATTTATGGTTGCAGAAATATGTGGCTGAAATGTGTCTGGAGGGCTTTGCTAGTTACTCTTATTTAATTTTCAATCAAAGAGAAGTAAGGATAGAGTAGTGATTGCTGAGTTCCAGCCCAAAACTCCCGCATCACGATGTCTGAACTTTTCCATCTAATAATCAGAGGTAGCAATAATGCTTTATTATTGCTTTCAGATCAACTGATACTCTGCTTCATTAATTTTTCCCACTAGTGTTGCAGTAGTCAAAGATCAGTCATTGCAGCAATTAAATTTTTTGTTTTGTGTCCTTTAAACTCCTTTGTTACATTGAATCTGAGTGCAAGATCTCTACAAAAATGTTATTTTCTTTCCCTCTTATCTGCCACTTTTGTTGAAACCTCGCTGTGGTTTCAAGATAAATTTAAAATTACTAACAAATGCAAAAGTAGCATTTTCTGTGTATTTGATATATTCAATTTTGAAAACATCTTAATTTTTTAAAAATCCTGTCAATTTGCATATCAGATAAATTTTTAAAGATTTTTCTTCTTTTTCTTTACTTTTACATAGAAACGGAAAAACCAATAGCATGTATTAAAAAAAAAAAAAAAAAAAAAAAAAAAAAAAAAAAAAAAAAAAAAAAAAATACCACGATTGCAGGTTAGACTGCTACTTTGCAATTCAGAAGGGTACTTAACTTTTGGGTTAACTTCAGCATTCAAAGTATTGCCAGTAATACCAAGTCCCACCAACACAAACTGTATCAGTGTTATATGGGAACAGTATTAAGCACTCTGCTGAACTGTGGTCCACAACAGTGGCTTCTTATTAGAAGAAAAATACCTTTTAAAAAAGTTCGAGCTACATTTAATGACTTTTTCTGCCATTGCTTCACTCTTACACTTTCAGTATTTTCTCCTCTTACTCCCAAGTTTACCAATTCAGTAGTACAAGAACTAGTTAAACTGTGTTGACCAGCCCAGTACAACATCCCAACAAAGTCAGTTCAAACTGCTGAAAGGAACATGACCTACTGATGGAAAAGCTTGAAGTAGTGCTGGTTAAGTAATTGCTTTGTATCTCCAAGTCGGTATGGGCCTCACTCCAAGAGTACAGCCCTGCCTTCAGCTGAAATTTCTCATACATAGAACAGGCTGATGCAAACTGCCCCATTTCAACAAAGAACCCACTACGCACTGCACCTTTCTACAGTAACATGAAGAACCACTAACCGCAAAAAGATGGAAATCCTATCAACATACCCAGGCTCATGGATCCAGAAAGCGACTGAGAGCTCCCAGCAAGGGGACTGAGCTTGATGCTGCACCTCAAGGATGGCCACAACCAGCAAGGACCCTTAAAGGTCCAATAAGAACAGATTTCAGATACCCTTCCACATATAGGTTAAAACTTAGAGCTATTCAAAAAATAGTGCAGGTAGGTTCAGTCTAGCTGTTGCCTTAGGACTCAGCTATGACAAAGGGGTTGAAAATTAAGCTCTCCCTCTGTTCTATGTACACTCCACAAAAACACTTGTTAACTTTCCTGCCTCTGCCTTCCCAGTGTGAAATGAAATGAACATTGACCTAACCCACAAATGTATCAGAAAACAAAAGAATCACATAGCTGTTCCTTCTGAGGCGCTTTAAGAAATGTCAAGACATCAGGCAGTAATGACATCTAGAGAAAACAAACAGGATCAATTTTGCTTTCATCACCTCTCCTGCTCCTGGCTGGTTGCTGAACACCAAAGAATACAGATTGCAAAAAGAATTTCCTGCATCTTTGTAGTTTTATTATTGCTTTATTATTAATAAAACCAAAACCTAGCGCTCCTTTACCCCTCATCCCCTTGCTACCAAATGTTTTTGCTGTGGCAATTCTGTTCCCTTTTGCATTTTGCTGGTTTGTCAGTTTTGCTGAATCCTCAAGTGCAAGAGGTAGCATGATGAAATAGAAACTGGCAGAAAGTACATTAAAGTTATTATCACCTGAGGACAAACCCTGGCAAGTGAACCACAAGAAAAAAAGACTTCCATCTGGAAATCAGACAAAGAGCATACAGGTAAACCCAGTAATTCCACTACTGTTTTGGCAACCATTCAAAAATGTGAAAATACAGATAAGTTATGAAAAAAAAAAATATGTAGAAGTAATGGGACTCTCCAAAAAGAGGACAGAAAGGAGTAAAGGTGAGAAGGAAAACAGAAACTAAATTTCAGATACTAAATGCAGTACCAACGTGCATTTTGAAAGAGCATTATATAAAATGACCAAAAGGCCACCTTTTGGTTAGATATGACAAGGGCTTCCATCAGAGGATTCAAGGACCAAAGAATTAAGAATCTGACAAGCTTTTTAGGTTTTGTCTATTCAGCAAAATATTTCTGCAATTCTGCATTTTCATCCACCACTAAGAGATGATTCATTCCTTTCTGTATTCTCTGTATGATTAACATGACATTTTATTTCTTGGTACACGAATTAGTTTAGCTGATAGACAGCAACCAGTGCTTCAAACCAAAATAACTAGGAGTGATAACCTCAATTTTCAGCACAAATTTTATTTAAAATGCAATGTGTGAATTCCAGTTTTGTGCTGACTACATAGACTTAAATGCATCTCAGCTAAAAGAGAAGATCCACTGAGAATACTGCCATGACAACTCAAAGAAAAAAAAGAAGACAATATTTTTGCAGATTTGTGCCTGCAGAAGTGATCAGATTGCTTCTACTTTTATACTTGAAGAGGCTGATAACTGCCCCAGAGGCAACTGCAGTATATCATGACTCTGCTTAATATGTGTAGTAGATCTACATGTGGTACATTACAGAAAAAGTATGGTGCAGTCAAATCAACGCACAACAAACTGGTCTTGCCCCTCTTCATACTTCTATGGGGTTCCACTTCTATAAAATCTTTAAATATTTAAATAATAATTAT
>VZTE01005755.1:4673004-4697808 GCA_013397775.1 Eulacestoma nigropectus
TTCCTCTGAAGTGCATTGTTAATTCATGGAAATTGGTCACTATAGATAAAACAAAGCTTAAATTGGCAGCCTTGTTGAAAGTTTTGGTTATAATTCTTCTGTAATGTATATATAAATATAGCTCAGGAGATGAAAACAAATAAGTAAATAAACATGGATTGAATGGTACCAGGAGAAATAAATAATGCCATTGGCAGATAACTCTGGAAGAGTGGACAGGACTTTTCCTGAATTTCTGTTTCAGTACCACCAAACACAGTGCATGAGCCTTTATTAAAAATAAAACTTCACATGAATGTGAAAGTGTATTTTTAACTAGCTCATGATGACACGTTCTTCTACCATTTCAATCAGACATAATTTTGTTCCCTTATGACTAATGACTGATTAGTGAATTGCTTTTATGCCAAAATAACTGTTTCTAAATATGTTCTTAAATAGATATAATGATTGCAAAAAATTACAACAGGAAAATAAAAGAGCATTTATCAACAACTGTGCTCCAGATTACTTTCAGCTCATGAATGTAGTGACTTGTGAAGGCAATACAGAAAGTTTTAGATGAAGAGTTCCATGAAAATTTATCATTAGGAAGAAATAAGGAACTATTACTTATTTAGTGATTCTCAGAAAGTATTTTGGAGTAGCGAAACTGAGCATACGGTGTTACTTAGAGTAAAAGCTGTTCTCTAGAAAGAGAGCTACTGGAGTGCTACTGAAATTAAAATTGGAGCTGGACATGAAGGGTAACAAAAAAGCTTTCCCATAGGTACACCAGCAACACAAGTAAGACAAAGAGGAATATGGGGATATAGTGACAAAGATATGGAAAAGCCTTTGCTGTGAAGTGACTTCGCTTTCTCAATGTTTATAAGTGAGGTCTGCTCTCCAGCCTCCCTAGACCCTACAATGACCAGTAGAGTCCAGGGCTGGAAATGCTACCCCCAACACAAGAATATGAAGCTAGAGACCACTTAAGTAAATTGGACGTACAAAAGTCCACGGAACCGGATGGGAGGCATCCAAAAGTACTTAGGAAGTTTGCCAACATTGTGGTGAGACACCTCTTGTTGTTGAAAGGCTGCGGTGTCAGGAGGAGTCTTGATAACTGAAAAATGCAAATATTGCATCCATCTTTAAGAAGGGTAAGAGGAGGATCTGGGGAACTAAAAGATGGTCTTCCTAATTTAGCCTGTGGGATGGTTACAGAACAAATTAAAACAAAAAGTTCACAGTTCACAAATGGGAGGGAGCTGTTGATCTACTGATAGGCTTCCCTGTCATTCATAGGAATCTTCATTAAGTTCAAGGAAGAATATGTGAAGTCTGGCACCTTGGGAGGAATACTCTCATGCGACAGAACTGGTTGGGGATTGACTGGCTGGAAGCAGGATTGCAGAGAAGAAGCTGAGGGCCTGATGGACGAGTTGAACAGGAATCAGCAGTGTGTCCTCACAGCAATTAAGGTAAACCATACAGCGGTCTGCATAAGGAGTATAGAAAGGACATCAAGGAAAGTGACTCTTCACTTTGCTGAGTATTGTGAAAACACCTCTGATGTACTGTGTCTCTTTTGGGCTACCCAGAAAAAGAGAGAGGAACAAACTAAAGTGAGTCAAGTAAAGAGGGTGAATGGGCTGGAGCATGTGGTGTCATTTGGATGAGAAAAGGTGCTAGGGAGCAAATCCAGCTGACCCTTTTCTTAAACGGATGGTTACAAAGAAGCCAAATTTCAGACCAAAAGGCAAGGGCCAATTAACACAAGCTGCAGAAATGGAAATGTGATTAGATGTCAGAGACAAAAAAAAATGTCATGAATGTGATCAAGCATAGGAACAGGCTTCTCAGCTTATTAAAACCACTAATGCTTATAGAAGTGCTGCAAATGCGTCCTTTGTTCGACAAACGTCCCCTAGCATAGAGCACATCTTTTGATGTTTGACTGGTCAGTCAGTCTTGGGTGTCTCTGCTTGAAACACCCAGGAAGTATAAACCACATGAGAAAATTACCTTAATGTAAATGAAGCTAATTGTTTGGTAGAAGGGACAATTGTTTCATATTTCCAAATCTAACTAGAGTCAGCTCGGTCTTGTTTACCTGATTGTTTCCTCCCAACTGTTTTTAAAATAATACTAACTGCAGATCTTGGCAGGTGAAGACCAGCCGTTTCAGTCTGGAAAATTCACACTATGTATCTGCCAACAAGTAGAATGTGAGAAAACCGAAGAAATTATAAAAAACCAATCCAAAATAAATCAGCCTCATACTCATTATCCTAGGACATCCAACATGGCAAAAGAGAATGCCAAATTGCATTAAATACTAATGGTCCGTTCTCTTTCAGAAAAGAAATAATACATCTGTTGTCAACAACTTTTGGCAGCTGTTAGTAGATTGTCATGGGATTAGGTGTTTGAAGTTTGTAGACAAAGTATCTGTTTGACAGAGTGGAAGGTTTAATTGCGAGTTTTCGAAATCCTTTATTCGTTGCAGAGTGGTTTGCAGGACAATGCACCTATAACCAACAATTTAAAACCAAGAGGGATGTTGGGGCCCTGAGGGCGCTGTGAGGCTGAGTGTCCTTGTCCACCTCTCCCATGTGCTCCCCTCACCCCCAGACCCCATTTCAGCCCAGTCTGTGGCCACCAGTCCCAGCTCCAGGACTATCCTGCAGTATGTGGTCTCCAGCTCCATTATGGCTATGCTCTGCCCAGTCATGGTCATGGCTCACAAATTTAAGGTATCAGGGTATCAAATGGACAAACACAGCTCCTGGAGGACCTGCTGATACTGAAACTTCCCTGTCTGACCATGCAAGAGTGACTCAGACAGTCACTGAGCTGAAACCTTGGCAGCAACATACCCCTACACCTACACAGCCACACCAGGTTTCCTTACCAGTTCCCAGGTTTCCCATAGCAGTGTCTCAGGTATCCAGATCCTTAAAACAATTTAATCTTGGTGCAATAACTTAGTGCAATAAACAACAAAATAACAGCCTGAGCCAGTGCCTCTGAGGAAGGACCCCAAACAAAGTAGCCCCTGAGCTTTTACCCCCTCATGGTCTAAATGCCTGAAAATCTGGAGTTATCGGCTCCTGCTGTGTCCAGTCACCTGGATGGGCCACAGGTGCCCTTTGTTATGTGAAGGCTCAGCTGTTCACAGCCTCTCGGCTCAGGCTCCTGCCCCCAGAGCTCAACCTGCAGCTCCATCAGGAGCTCCACACTGATCTCCCTTCACTGAATATGTCCCTCAGCACTGCTCCTGTGTGTTCTGTGATATTTGAGGACACGTGTGCATACTTGTGAGTTACAAACTTTGTGTTCCAAGTTGAAAGTAATCTGGGTAGATTTAGAAAATATTCAGAGATTTTTATCTCCTCACAGCAAAATAATTCACAAAACTTTTACAGGCATAAAATAATTTATGTTATAACTGGAATTTTGGCAGCAAGATTCAAAAACCAATTATCTACGTAAAGCCACGCAAATAACTTCTCGATTGAATGTCTTCTATGACCTTCAGTTATCTTCATTATTTTTCTCTTCTAAGACATTTGAGATTCACTTTTCTTTGGACAGAAATCTTTTGTAAAGATCTGTCAGCAGTGTTGTGCCAATATATATATATGTATATGCCATCCAAAAGTAATCTACACGCCCAATTAAAACAGAAGTTCATACTAAATCAATACTAGAAGTTAATATTTTGCCCTTACTGAAATAGGCTGTCTTCCGCTTCAGCTAGCACAACATACACATCATGACTCAGATTGTATTTGATTTACCTGTTCAAAAAAGGAAAGCAAAATAAAAACTACGTTTACAAAATTACTGGAAGTAGGATATCATTTTCCACAGCAGTCCATGTATTGAGACACTCACCCAAGGTAAGGTGTCCATGGAGACTAACAGACAGACTTGAACTTACTCTGGATGTGACTCAACAGATTCGCAAGACCTAAAAACAAGCCTTTCCACTCTTCAGAGTATCTTGGTCCAGTATCCTGACCAAACTGTCCATCAAAAACAGACAATCCCAGCCAACAGTGATGAGACCCTCTATGCTGGGATGCCTGGCCTCAAAGAGAAGTGGATACAACACCGCCAAAAAAAAAACGGTCTTACCATTAGTAAGAAAAGCCTGACAGTGAGTGAAGGATAT
Organism: Eulacestoma nigropectus; assembly: GCA_013397775.1. Taxonomy (NCBI): domain Eukaryota; kingdom Metazoa; phylum Chordata; class Aves; order Passeriformes; genus Eulacestoma; species Eulacestoma nigropectus. Next base: position 4,677,170 of record VZTE01005755.1, read on the forward strand.
CTTGCCTAAGCTCATCTTAGCTGATTTTAGCTTGGTTGGTAATGATAGCAATAGCCTAGCAATCAGGTTCTTATTCCCTGAACCCAGTCTAGATTCATTTTGGCTGATAACAATTCATTATGGATGGAATTGCCTGTGACTCTAACTTAAATGTGTCATGGAAGAGAGCAGATGAATACTAGAGCTCTCAGACTATAAATATTAATCCTAAATAAACAAATAAATAAATAAAAACCAAGACTTGATGATCCTCATCACTTCTAAACTAAAGCTGAAAACACTTGACATTGATTCCCCCATCCTCAAACACGCACCTTCCAGAATCTGAGTCCTACCCTATTCACTTTGCTAAAAGGTAGACTGAAAGTTGTTTCATGTTCTTCCTTTTTCTGAGCATTAAAACACAGATGAATAAATACTGCAAGATACACTTTGGTTTTGACAGGAAAAAAAAAAAAAAAAAGAACAAAATAAAACCCCAGTAATCATTAGGTTGATTCATCAATTCCATGACTTTTACTTTGATCTTCACCTCCAAACTGAAGTGACCAACCTGACTCTTCCTCATTGTAAAACGAGAAATGGTCAAGCACACATCTTTGTTTTCCATGTGTCTATGTGGACAGGTAATCAACACATGAGATGTGTTACTGTCTGCTTTTCTTAAACCTCTCACTGTGAGATGAACTGAGCCACCCCCAGAACCTTTTCTAGATAAAAAACCATTCAGCAAAATCTACTGAAATTAATAAGTAGTTCAAGGGCAGTCAAAAATACACTTTCTATTAGCCTGCCTAGTTACCAATCAAACAAAAGAGCTCCAGTTGAGCTGCCATGCTTTTCTGTTTACTCCTGTCAGCAACCCAAGGACAGTGCACATGGTTTCATGTAGACCTAGTTCACAGAATCATGGAATAATTGGGGTGGAAAAGAACCAGTGCTAAACAGAGGGGAAGTATCACCTCCCTCAGCCTGCTGGCTCAGCTCCGTGCAGCCTAGGGGACTCTTGGCCTCTTTTGCTGCAACGGCAGGTTCATGGTCAACTTGGGGCTCACCAGGACAACCTGTTCTATCTCTGCAGCCAGTTAATGAACGGCATTCACCCCCATGCAAATCCTTGGATAACTTCATGGCAGACCTCTGCTCTCAGTGTGGGTCCAGCATGGAAGTAAGAAATGGCTGTATAGGATTTGACTGACTGGTTAGGGTATTCATCCATTGAGGGAAGGAACTGGGTGTCAGTGTAGCTTAAAACAAAGTATTATTTTATAAATCTCATTTGCAATGTTCAAATCTCTTTGCTTTGACTGTCAAAAATCTGGAAAACTGAAAATTTAAACCTACAAGTCTGGAACACTTTGGGAATGGTGTATATCAGGATACATGAAAGAATTTTGAAGGACCTCAATAGCCATTTCCAGTCTTTACAAAAGGGTTTAGAGAGAGAACCTTGCTTCTCAGTGACCTAAGGGGCTCAGCATAAATCAGTGGGCTCAAACATAGCCAAAAGATGAATAAATAGCACATGAGTTTTTGTCTGAGACTCTGATATTTTAATTGAACTAACCTGTAAGAAAAATGCTTACCACACTCAGCAGGTAGCCAACACTGCCAATGTGGCAATTATTTTCAATTACATTTTTTTTCCTCACGAAAGCTATCAATTCACCTGTAAAATGTAAATGTATCACACCATTCAAAAGGCAACCATTCAGACCAAATTAAGTTTCAATCCTGAAAAGTAATTAATTTCATCTCATAGTTTAAATCTGGAAACTTGGTGGTACATTACAGCCCGCTTAGTCAATTTATAATTAAAAAAATTCATTCATTGAGGAAAGGTCCCTATTTGCTCTAACTTTAACCCTATCTCACAAATGGCTCAGTGACACAATGGCCAGAACAAAACTGGGCTGGACACTGAACAATGCACTGATCTATACCTCAGCATGTATGCACTGCACTGGGTATGACTGATCAGAAGATATCGAGAATTAAAGCTCTGTCTCCCTCCCCATATCCAAATAAACACCATATGTAAACAGTCAAAAGCAGTTCAGAATCTGGTTCTTGGTATTCCCATCTTTATTACAGTCACATTTCTGCTTCTAGAGGCAGATCCCATCAGATTCTAAATCATTCTGATTATGGTAATTTCCATATATTTTACTAGACCTTTTGCAATTCTGTAGTTATTGATGTTAACTACAAAAAGAATAATCCCCAATTTCTCCAGTAATGAACCACAATTATCTTCCCAGACCCTGAGGGTGACTTTGAAAAGAATGTTCGTTGTCTCTAATGGAGATATGTAAACAGATGTTACATTTGTCATCTGATTAAGCTTTCCAGAATGATCATTAAAGTCATTTACCCATATGGAACATCATATGTACCTACTGTTTAACTGGGCAAAGCATATTCCTTGGTCTGAAGAAAATATACAATTTCTGATATCTCAGGAACAGCAAGGAATACGAATTTTTTCTATTTTCCTCTGGAATTATATTAGGGTTATCTGGATGAAACTGTTTTCAAGACTCCTATCTCATCTGCAGCACAAAAGAGGGTGCGTACAGAGAATCAAGATCTTGTGGATGAAATAACTTACTTATTCCTGTGACTGCTGGCTTCGACCAGCTCTTCTGCCAAAGTGTTTCTGTGTTTCACTAGGGAAGCCATTTAAAATAACATTATCACCTGTGGTCATTGCATATGCCTAGTTTTCTCACTACTGAAGTTGAAAGCTTTGGGTCTAATTTACAACAAGATCAAAAAAACACCAAAAAATGCATCTAATGTCAGCACGAATTTTCTCATACACTTCACCTGCTTTACAAGGCTGAGCAAATCCTGAATTATCAAGCATGAATAAATCAAACATCCAAAATTAGTGTGAAAGTGAGTTTAGGTTTTCAGTTTGGGTTTTTTTGTTTGTTTGTTCATTGGTCTTTTCTTATTTCCCCATGCTCTAATTTGCCCTAGAGTTTGTTATCTGAGTGATTATGTTTCCCCTCTCCCTTCCTGGTTCCCAGCTGCACTTTCCTTACCCTGTCTTCTGCAGAACCCATCAAGACAGATGGATTCATGTAACCACTAATGCCCAGTTTCAAAGCTACTCAGACTAAAAATGTGGCTGTGTTAACACAGAGCTGTTCCCAAACTAATACAGTCTGTTTCTCAGTCAGGCTTATTGTACTGGGGCATAGAACAGAAAGACTCTGTGCTTTCAGTTCCAATAAACATACACATCCAAGGATGGAGTGACTTGCTATGGCAAAAGGCTGACTTCATCTTGAAGCTAATCGTGCTTAATCCATGGGAAAATCATACCCATGCACTTTGGTTAGCAGTAGGAACAGTAAGAACCTTCAGCATGTGCAAGAAAAAATAGCTCTTTGAAGACTTAATTATTATCTCTAGGAAATATATGGAGAGCCTTTGTGAATTCTGGATTGTAACTCAGCCAAATTTGTTTGCATTTTCAAAAGCACCACCATTAATGAAAATAATCTGGCTCTTCTAGAAATGCTGGAATGTCAGGAATACAGAAATATCAGTCCATAAATGACTAAATTATTATGGATACAAAATGGTCAGATCAGTTAGCCTGAGGCAGATGCAGAACATGGAAAATTTTAGTTTAACATTTAAAATTTTTTGAAGTTACACACTGAGAAACGTTTGTACAGACAGAATCAGCCATTCTAATAGTAATAGATGTTATCAGTTCTGCCCACCTTTGCTAGTTTTGGCTGGGCTAGAGTTAATTTTCTTCATAGTAGCTGGTATAGGTCTGTGTTTTGAATTTCTGCTGGAAACAGCATTGATAACACAGGGATGGTTTCCTTACTGCTGAGCAGTGGTCACAGAGCTGAGGCCTTTTCTGCTCCTCACCCCACCCCACCAGCCAGGAGGCTGAGGGTGCACAAGGAGTTGGGAGGGGACACAGCTGGGACAGCTGATCCCAACAGACCACAGGGATATTCCAGACCACAGGGTTTCATGCTTGGTAGAAGTTGGAGTGATGACACATTTGGAGTGATGATGCTTTTCTTCCCAAGTTCCCATTGCATGTGATGGAGCCCTGCTGTCCCGGGGATGACTGAACACCTGCCTGCCCATGGGAAGTGGTGCATGAATTCCTTGTTTTGTTTTGCTTGCACAAGAAGCATTTGAGTTACCTGCTAAACGGTCATTATTTCAACCCACAAGTTTTCTGACTTTGACTCTTCCAGTTCTCTCCCCGATCCCACTGAGTGGCTGGGTGGGGCTGAGCTGCTGACTGGGATTATGACAATAATCACCATGACAATATCACATTCAGCTGTGATAGCTATGATGTAATAATTATAATTACTTTCTCCAGTTAAGTACCTTTGGTTTTTACTAAGTCTGTAATTTATCTCAACCAGACTTTTTTCTTGATATACACTTAAACATTTCCTATATAAAACTCTTTTTTTGTTGTTGTTATAGCATCAGTAATACAAAAAGAAATGTTGACTATTTTCTACATCCACTTGATTCAGATTCGCAGACAGTGCTGCATGAGGTACAGGTTCCTTTGTCGTCCTTGCAGCTGCTCCAACTGGTTCTGCTCTCTTCCACCTTCACCTTTCCCTTCTTCTCTCTCTACATCTGTTTGTTTCAGCCTCTAGTACTCAATCTTCTGATTATACTTCCATTCCCCTGGTTGAGACATTGTGACATATTTTATTGGGTTTTTACTATTATAAGTATTTCTGTCGTAAGAGAAAGGCACTTCCAAGCCTCCTCCTTCTTCTTGCTCTCATTTAGATATTTCAGGTACCAAGAAATACATTTTCAGACCTTCACCCAGAGATTCTCTAGTGAAAATTAAGTTAGCAGCTCTGTTACAAAATGCTTCAGCATCCACCTGAGAGTTTATAAATGTATTAAAAAGAAGATATGCTAGCCAAGACACTTTCAAGTACAGCTTGAATGGTGTCATAAAGGAGAAACCAGCCACCAGTGTACCTAGCAAATTCAAGTTAATTAATTTTTGTACTTCATTAAAGAAATCAGGATTCACAATTTAATGGGCCTTGGATTTTACTTCTCATCCCTGTCCTGTGACAGTCCAAAGTATCTTAATGATAGTATTGACCAAATTAGCACAGATTTGCATTTATTATATTCTTGTTGAAATTAAAAGTAATGAGATTAAGTACATAATAATGAAAACAGCAAAAAAATTAACATGGATTAAATGTAAAACTCATTACTCCTTTTGCAGCCTTTAAAGTATGACTTTTTTTTAAGGATACCTTCAAACAAAGGATGGTTACCATTAAGTACACATTATCAAATACCCTTAGAATCACAGAATCCTATAATGGTTTGGGATGGAAGGGACTAACTAGATCATCTAATTCCAACCCCTCTGCCATGGGCAGGGAACCTTCCACTGGACCAGGTTGATCAGAGGCCTGTTCAACCTGGCCTTGAACACTACCAGGAATGTGGCATCCACAGGTTCTCTAGGCAAACTGTTCTAGTGCCTCACCACCCTGTTAATGAAAGATTTCCTCCTAATATGTAATCCAAGTCTACCCTCTTTCTGTTTAAAGCCATTACCCCTTGTCTTATTGGAACAGGTCCTGCCAAAAGCTTTGTTCTTATCTTTCTTACAGGCTCCTTTTTGGTACTGGAAGATGCTATAAGGTCTCCCTGGAGCCTTCTCTTTTCCAATATGAACAACTTCAACTGTCTTAGACTGTCCTCATTGGAGAGATGCTCCAGCCATCTGAGCATCCTCATAGCCTTCTCCAGACTTGCTCCAACACGTCCACATCCTTCTTATGTGGGGGTCCCACACCTGGACACAGAAGTCCAGGTGAGGGTCTCACGAGAGCAGAGCAGAGATACAGAGTCCTCTCCCTCACCCTGCTGCCCATGCTGCTCTAGATGCAGCCCAGGACACGGTTGGCTTTCTGGGCTGTGAGTGCACATTGCTGGGTCATGTTGAGCTTCTCATCCACCAGCACACCCAAATACTTCTCCTCAGGACTGATCTCAATCCCAGTTCTCCTCCCAGCCTGTAATGATAGTTGGGATTGTCCCAACCCATGTGCAAGACATTTCACTTGGCCTTGTTGAACTTCATGAGGTTCATACAGGTTCATCTCTCAAGTCTGTCCAGGTCCCTCTGGATGGCAGAGTGCTGCATTCCCTCCAGTGTGTTGACCACGTCGCTCAACTTGGTGTTGTTAACAGCCTTGCTGAGGGTGCCCTCAATCCCACTGTCCGTGTCACCCACAAAGATGTTACATGGCATTGATCCCCATGCCAACCCCTGAGGAACACCACTCCTCACTGCTCTCCGTTTGAACATTGAGCTGTTGACCCCAATTGCCATAGTTTAGGAATAGCACTCCCTAATTTAATGCCCCTACTGAGAATCTTCAAACTATGTGCTACTTGCTTGCTCCCCATCTCTCCTTCTGCCTGTGGCAGGATGGAGAGGAGAACTGGAGGCACAAAAAGGTAAAGATCACAGGTTGAGAAAAGAACAATTTGCTGGAAATAGCAATGAGAAAAGAAAATGAACAGCAACATGACAGGGGGTATAAGAAAGAGGCGAGCGGTTCACGTGAAAACAGCAATACCGGACTGCTCCCTTGCCAGGCACAGAGGTGAGATTGACCAGCATGCAGCTCCCCAGCTCTTCCTTTTGTCCCTTTCTAAAAGTAGTGGCTATGTTTCCCCTTTTCCTATCAGTGGGAACTTCACTAGGCTGCCAAGACTTCTCAAACATGATGAAGAGTGGCTTGGGAGCTTCATCCACCATTTCCTTCAGAATCTGTGGATGCATCTCATCAGATCCCATGGACTTTGCCTTCTGCAGCTTATGTGACTTGGGTGGTGTTGCTGGAGCACTTGCAGTGATGTCTGAGGCAAAAAAGTCATTGAGTACATCTGTGTTCTCCATGTCCTGGGTATCCCAGTCTCCCGTTTCCTTCTGGAGAGAGCCCGCATTTTCCCTAGCCTTCCTTTTATCACCAATGTACCTGTAGATGCTTTTCTCCTGCCCTTGGCATCCCCGGCCAGATATAATTCTGTCAATTCTTTAACTTTCCTAACCTCATCCCTGGCTGCTCGGACAATCTCTCTGTATTCCTCCCAAGCTATCTGTTCTTGCTGCTACCCTCTGTAGGGTTCTTTTTTAGGTTTCAGTTTGCCCCTCAACTCCTTATTTGTCCATTCATCCATCCTGACTTTGTCTTTGTTGGGATGCATCACTCCTGAACTTGAAGGAAGTGATCCTTGAGTATCAACCAGCTCTCTTGGGCCCCTCCTTTCTCCAGGGGTTTATCCCATGGTATGCTACCAAGCAGGACCCTGAGGAGACCAAAGACTGCTCTCCTGAAGTCCAGGGTAGTGAGCTTGCTGTGTGTCCTCCTCGTTCAAGGTTCTTGAACTCCTCCGTTTCCTGATTACTGCAGCCCAGGCTGCCCTTAAGCTTCCTATTCCCCACCTTTTTGCAGCTGTTCAGAACAGCACCTCTCTTCATTGGTTCATCTACCACTTGGAGAAGGAAGTTGCCATTAATGCATTCCAGCAATCTCCTGGAAAGGTAATGTCCTACTATGTTGCCCCTCCAACAGATATCCAGGTGGTTGAAGTCCCCCATGAGGACCAGGGCCTGTGAATCTGAGACTGATCCACTGTCTGTAGAGAGAGACTCACCTGCTTTGTATTCCTGTTTGGGTGGCCTGTAGAGGACCCCCACTATGATGTCACCTGTCCCTGCCCTCCCTTTAGTCCTGACCCATAAGCTCATGGTCTCCTCCTCAGCCATCCCCAGGTGGAGCTCCGTGTGCTCCAGCTGGTCAGGGACTTTGAGCAGAAGGATAACGAGGTAACTCATTCTGAGATAAACAGATGAGCCCATGCTATCATAACTGGTACACTTGACTGATGATAATTTTTCCCCCTACTGAATACTCTTAATGACAACATCAGATTTCAATCCATTGTGCTGTTAGTACCAAACGAAAACAATAAAAAAGGGCATATGGGTTTCCAAACAAAGAGCCATTTCATTTAGTGAGTCTGTACTGGAGAAGTCTCTGCAGTAGTTAGTAGGTGTTAAGAGCTGATCTTCAACTAATATAGAACAAAATGAGATGAAAGTTCGTGTTGTGCCTCAGAGATTTTCTGCATAGCTCAGGCATCATCAAAAGGAGTTACTGCTGAAATCTGAAGCACAATAATTGCCTGCCGATGCCTCCCTGTCTCGTTCTGCCCTGAGTGCCTTGGTGCATCCAGGTTAAACCCCGCTGCCAAGGGCAAACTGCAGAAGGGAGCAGGGAAGGTGGCATGACGTTGTTCTTGTACTGAGCCAAGCGCTCTGCAGGAGCTACTTTGGGCTGTTTCCCAGTTCTTTGAGACACAATGAGGCCAAGACATAGCTTCAGTCAAATTCAATCTCTCTCATAGCAGAGCCCTTGCTACAGCAAAAATCCCCACAAGGTGCAGTAATATCCTATGGACAGTGACCCTGCATGCAGTACCTGAAGCCCACAGGGATGCTGAGTGTGTGTACCATACTTCAATACACCACTCCCTCCAGCAGCCCTGCTTCCAGCAAGACTCCTTATGCCAGCATTGGCAAGCATTCCCAACACTAGGATCTCCAATAGCGGGAGAGAGAGGAGAGAGAGAGAGGAGAGGAGAGAAACAGCTCAGTGGAATGCTGGCCACCCCTACAAGTGATACGGAGTTTTGGACAGGTAGAATCAAGCAATTATAAAAGTAGTAGGCTTTATCAGTTCTGTGGGTGTTTTTTACCAGTTCCATGTTGTTAGGCTTTTTTTCCCCTTTTTTTTTAGAATTCCGATAGTTACTTGTTGACACAGAGTCAAGAGCTACAAAATCAAATTGGAAAATTTCATCAACTGCACTTGGAGAACATAAATTGGGTTTCTCCATGATATCAAGCAAGCTTTTTACACAAAAGAAATTTAAGAACCCTTTGAAGACCAGACTTTTCAAATTAAGTGGGTTTTTTTCTTACTGTTAAATAGTTAACACCTGATGCAAAAGTAATTTTTAAATTCTTTTGATCCCAGTCAATGAATTACAGCAGATTATTAACATTTCAATTTATACTAAGTGCATTTGCATTTAAATTAACCTTATTTAAATGCAACTTTGATTATTTTTAATGCTAATATAGCAATTCTTAAATTCCTTATGAATTTTTTCTGACCAAATACATTTAAAAAGCCAGCCTTGAAGTAGTACTCAAAATAATGGATACAACAAATCTGAATAAATTTTGCAAAAGTACTGATCAAATATAATGATTAATTAGAAGCAGTTTCAAATGATTGAAAGTATAAACCCTGACACTTTCCTATATGGTTTTAGTAAATAACAGTATCTTTGCTATAAATTTATTTTAGAAGCGACTTTAATGAGACCCTTTTTTTTTCCTCTCTCTTCTGAAGAATCCTTTAGTGTTGCTCCTAAGTGTCAACAAAATGTGAATATTTAAGGTTCATACTAGTCTATCAGCCTCCTGAAAGCATTTTAATGAATACACAGTATTTATTTCATAACATTGAAAATACACCAATTTTATCTATCTAATTTTATATATAACTACCTGCATATGCCACCTTGTGTCCCCTTTGTTAATGTTCAGTGATTGTACAGCCAATCAGCCAGGACCAAAACAGATACATTATCAAAATAAATTTGCAAGTGATTGCATACTTGAAAAGGTCATTGTACAGACTAAAGAGCACTACAAGAATCACACACTCCAAAAGAAAAAAAGGATTAGAAGTTAAGCAAAATCAGCTTGCAGTTTTCAATATAGTAACTTGACCTTGAATTATGATTGCCTGCTACAGTGCTAAGCCTATTATAGGAAGAGAAATATTTTCAAGAACATTTAAGAAATTTAGAGACCCGTATCATATTCTTAAATGTTTTCTCAGTAATAAACTGGGTAATTACTGATTTGTTTCCTACATTTCCTCACTTGGCTTCAACAAGTTTTCCAAAATTTAGGATATTAATTAATTTTTCCTTCACAGCCTGCAAGATTTGAGCCAAGAATGAAGGTTTTTGGAAGTTAAGTGCTGAGAGCATGTGGTTGAAAAAAAAAGAAAGCGTGCAAAAGAGCTAAATATAACTTGCATTTACATAGTATCTTCAGGAAAAAAGGGTACACAGTAATTTAATATACATTAAATAAAGCACTGTAGGTTGGGCCAAGGAAGGGTGAAATCAATTCCCAGTTATTAACAACAGAGAAAAAAATAATGCTAAATAAATCAGAAAAGATAATAATGACAGTAAGTGGCCTAAAGATAAACTCAATTAAATAAATGGGATTTGTAGAATGGCAGAGCAATTATGTCTTTTTCAAGATATTTGTTCAATATCAATCTCACAAAAGTTTGTTTTTCTTTTCAGGGCTCAACTGTGGCCAATTGGACAAAACTGGAGAATCAAGTTTGTAAGGAGAAAAATCTGAATTAAAATCACCCAGCTGTCATCCTGTCAGCAACTACAGGAATGTAAACACTGGAACAAGATGTCCAGAGAGGCTGTGCAGTCTCAGTCCTTGGAGATTTCCAAGACCAGGTTGGACAAAGTCCACAACATGTCCATGAAATCAAAATTGACACATCTTTGAGGCAGGGATGTGGACTGGAGTCCTTCCGAGGAGGGCTCTAAAATCTAAATCACCGTGTATATATGCTGTGAAGCTTAAATACCAATATATGAGCTTGAAACCTTTATACATTCATGTCTACATTTCTATAGATTGCTGCTATTTGTCTTGTTTTTTTTTTTTTTTTCCTTCCTCCAATATTTGTACTAACAGAGATATTTGTCCTTTTACTTTCTTTCCAGTTTCTGAGGGCTGATCTGGACTACAAACTCCTGAACTGCATCTCAAGTACTTTACAATTCTTCATCAATTAATTTCATACAATATTTTACATTTTGTACTTTTGAGCTTTTTGTAAAAGCAAGTTTGCCTTTGTGTTGCACAGTAGTTGTGTGACTCCTTTTTAAAATTTCAAAGCTGAAATTATGACCACTGGAACAGAACATTTTTCCAAATATTAAGTATCACACCGAAGCATGTGTTGCAATCTCTTTGTTTCAATTCAATGCAGAGTTTAAAAAGAAATTGCATTTGCTCATAGAGGCCAAATCATGCTGCTGTTTTCTCAAGATTAATATGTAAAGGATCACAACCTTCTTGTTTAGCAGTAATGAAGTGATTTCTGATTCGAAGCACATACAAAAGAAATTTAGCTGAAGGAGTCACACATTTGATGATGTCAAATCATCAAATGGAGTCAAGGAATTTCAGTGCAAAATTCTGGCTGAAACCAAGATAGATTCAGCTATGCTCTGACTTGGCCAGTGCTTACACAATAGTTTGAATGACTGGAAATGTGCTTTTTCTTCACATAGGAGACAGAGTTCTGAGTTCTGAAAAGTATTTGTGTAGATAGAAAGAAAGCATTTCTTTATCCTCCTATTTTACACTTCTGATCCAACATAACAGGATCATTGTCAGAAGCATGAATATATATAGATCTTCAGTTCTCATTCAACATTTTGTGTGTGTATATATATATTTCCATTATATTTGTATGATTCTATGATTTCAAGCAATAAGACTATAAACTTCCTGCATGGAGTCTTGGAAGTATGACATCTCTGTGACCTGCCACAGTTCCATCATAAACCTGCCAGGCAAATGCTTGCACACGCCTTGCTTCCTTCCATCCATCTACCATCCTGTTTTGCTTTTTAAACTGTTACTTCTGTCTTTGCTCTCTGCAGTACTCCTACTGCAGATGGTATCACAGCAAAGGGAGCCCTCTCCTATCCCCCCTTCTCCTGGAAACAGCAGGTCCTCTGCAGAAAGTGGTCTGGTGTGTTCTTTAACACATGAATTGATCTGTCAGTTAACCCTTGCTCACACAAATGCCCCAGTACTTTCCATATTTGCTGCTGCTGGGGCTCCACTGCTCCAGAGACTTACTGGCTGTAATTCCATGTTTCTGTTGAAAAACATTTTAATTATCCGTGAAAGACTCTACTTCAAAGCTTTGCATAGGAAAACTGCTAATATATGCCAAAAACTAATCACAAAGAGGACAAAAATATTCTTAAAAATATGACCTAGGGCTGCAAAATAATAATTTGTTTGTTTGTTTTTGTTGTGTGGTTTTTTTTGGGGGTTTTTTTTTGGGTTGGGTTGGGTTGGGTTTTTTGGTGTGGGTTTTTTTTTTTTTTTTTTTTGGGAGGGAGTGTTACTATGTTGCCTTTCCTCATAACCCAGGTAAAACCTGATTGTTGTTACATTGTTGGAATAAAAAAAAAATAAATATTTGATTGTGTATATTGAAACTAGTCAAGTAAAACAATGGACCCTGTTAAGTTGCGGCCTTCTGTTTATACACTGCTAAAGGCTTCTATCTAAAAGACACAGTAGCCAGTGTTAATTGTTTTAATTACAAAAATGCAAGTAGAATACAAAAGCAGGAGCTGACTTCACCATTGCAAAGAGCAGTACATTTAGATGAGTGATGAACAATTATAGCAAATTGCTTCAAGGATGACATAATCTGGTGGAAAAATGGGGTGAAGAGAGAAAGAAAATCCCCCAATTTCTGTTTCACCTCAAAACATTTTCAGTGGCCTACATCGTTATTCCTCTCTAAAAAGAGTCCCATTTCCTCCTTCTCTCAACGAGGGCTTGTGTGCAAGTTGAAAAGAAAGGGCATGAAAAACATTTCAGCCAACAGTCCTCTGTCAAACCAAGTGCAGTGACTACAGAAGCCACGAGATGGCACATGGTTTGTGCCCTGATTCTCACAGCTGGAACAAAAGCTTGTGTTAGGAATCAGAAGGATGCGTTATTACAGCTTTATTAGTTTCATTGTCTTTTTAACAACAAACATTTTCCGCTTCATGAGTGCAAAATCTAAGACTTTGATTGTTGCAACTATTGAAGTTTCAGGAAAAAAATATAATTCAAGAGCATTAATCACACCTCCAGAAAGTATACACATATCATGGCAGTAAAATATACTGCTTTTACCTAAAAACCCACTGCAGTGTGCTCACAGGCCTATTTTGGTTAATATAATCTGACTACAGCAAACAAAGCAGATTTGTAAAACTATCTCAATGAGCAAAACACTTAACATAACATACAAATTCCAGTGAATATAGCCTATAACTTGCTTCCAATCCCTCAAATTCTTTTATCAAATGCATTCACCACCAAGGCAATATTTAGGAATCCTACACATCTGCATCATTCCTACAGCACTATTTATTGATGTTTTGTGAACCCATTTCCTTCTCCATGGGAATTACGTGAAATATGGCAAGTGATAGGAACAACTCCATGGAAGCTCCACAAGAGCAAACACAATCATGTTCATTCCCATGACTTCATCCCCAAATCCTGCTCATATTTATTGAATAATTGTATTCCATGGAAGTTTTCAGGGTTTGCTCTAAAGTTTTATTCTGTATTGGAAGGAAAAAGGCATCTCTTATCCAGCAGGGGTTGGGTAGTGGGAAGCAAGACAGTGACTGCTTTCTACTTTAGTACATCTCTATGAATGTTTTTGCTCTCCTTAGTAGGAACTCCTCCTTCAGCTTTTCTAAGCATACTTTCTGGCATCATACAGCAGCTTGGTATCATATTTGTTCCAGTTTCAGACACTGAAAACTGCATCCTGAAGAAGACATATATGAGAAACTTTAAAGTAAATACCAGCTTTGCTTCTGCCATAGTTCACAGAAGACCAGAACGTCCAGCAAGATATTCTTTTGGATTAATAGACATTGACTATTAAGTTCCAAATGTCTCTTCTGAGTATTTTACAGGCTAATTTTACTTTTAATGTCAACAGTATAATTATGAAAAGTATCTACAAACTCCTTTCAAGTGAGCTAGCAAAGCAATACTCCAGCTTCCTTAATAAAACCTCTTTGAGCTGCAGTGTTTCTAGGTTTCAAATATTAAAGCTACATTTTATGTGGTGCTTATCTACCACAGTGATAGGATTCTAAAAGATGGTTTCCAATTCGATTCACAGTAGTCCCATCTACTGGTTATTGATATTCTTAAGCTGGTGCAAAATTATATCATGTTTTCCTTCCAGTCTGGGAATATTTCCCTGTTTTGGATTTTATTAAACCTAATAATCTTATAAGCTAAATTTGTCTTTCACAAGTCAGGCTGCAGTCATACACTAGAGAAGAGATTAATGAGATGAAACACACTGTTCTCCAGTTCTATCCCTTTTGATCACTTCAGTGGAACACTTGCACCCTAAAAGGACACGGTTTTCAAGGATCAATTCTTAAAGTCCACCAGCAACTTGTATGCGATCGAGTCGTATGGGAACATATGTATTTAGAAAATCACTTGATGCGCACTTTTCTCAGTTATACCATGTCTCACTTCATTCTTAATGGTGTTAACATAGGTCCGTTGCAACAGAGACTTATGTTCATTTAGTATAAAAGTAGTCCAGATATATCTATATGACTAATCGTCTCAATATAGTAGATTAAGACCAGTTATTAAGGGAATTGCAGACTGCAGAAGACAACTGCAACTTCTTTTATTGTGTCTTGTTCTTTTCCTTTGAAACTCACTACTCTGGCACTTCAAAAAACACCAGAAGGCAAGACAAAGACAGTGACAGCAGGAGAAGACTCAGGAAGAAGGGGAAGGAAGACTATATTTCTTTGCTCAAGGTTTTGTTTTGGCCATGAAAGATTTATGCAGTATAACAATTATAGAGAGTTGTTTTCCTTCCCTATCTAATTAGAGTAAAATTGCATTAAGAAACTGAATACATTTTTTATTCTATTCAATTCCATTATACGGGACACTAGTGTTCGACAAACTGCAATAGCTAGAAGAAAATACCTACTACATTTGGCTGCATTCAAGCATAACTCTCATGTAGCAGCATCAAAACAGCAAAGCCTTTTGTACACAACTGGTGGCACAGCAAGCTGCCTGCAACCTACGTGTAAAGGAAAATACTTAATTCCCCCTCTCTCTTAAAATTACACACTGCAAAATCAGTATAGCAGACAGTTAAGTTGACACAAAATATGTGACACTCTCCCTGGGGAACAGTGACTCCTCAGGCCAGCTAAAGACTAGAAAAGTGAACGCGAAATATGACACGTACAGAGCACATGTGAACTTTAACTCCAGATTGCTACTGTCATGATAGCATCTGTGAAAGAAGAAACTGGTTTGTTTAGTTATATTGACCTAATTTAGTCAATGAAGACTTGCAAGGGTTCTCAGACTTAAAAGATCTTCAAACATCAGATATTGAACATGCACAGCAATAAAGGCATATAGAGAAAGGTGAGAAGGGCTTCAAATCCATTCCAAAGCACAATTAATATCAGTCTCTTGTGACTGTCAACATGGTAGCAATTTCTCTTGCTCAGAGGCAAAAAAAAAAAAAAAAAAGGAAGAGGACACCTAAAAGGCCTCAAGGCCAGGCTGAATGGGGCTTTGAGCAATCTGGTCTAGGGGAAGGTGTCCCTGCCCATGGCAGGGCGGATGGAACTAGATGATCTTTAAGGTCCCTTCCAACCCAACCCATTCTATGATTCTATGATACTAAGGCTGTTTCCAGGCTGAACTGAGGTTAGTGAGATATTACAGAAACCACTTGTGCTGTTTCATAAGTCTCAGGTGCTAATCCAAGGCCACAAGGCATGACAAGCAGCAGAAAGTGGTCCTTCCAATTGTAATAAAGCAGACCAAACTTCACTGTGAGTTTACCATCTTATTCATTGCTCTTTAAACCAAGGTTCCCAAAGTAATAAATTAAATCACCTACCAAAATATGGTCTTCTCCAAACAAGTCTGAAGTAGAAATCTTTAAAAAGGGCTGGTGTTGACTAAGGCATGCCTCTTTATGTCTCCCTGTTTCTTTTTTCACCTGACATTTTCTCCATTTTTCCTCATGTTTTGTTTCTCTCAGGCTCTTCAAAACCTACTGCAAACTGAGTATTTAAAGTTTTAATAAAAAACTTACTTAAACTGGAATAAACTTAATTTTCCATTCCCAGGTATTATTATATAATCAATAGTTTGCTAAAAACTTCTTGTGGTTTAACCCCAGTAGTCAGCTAAGCACCACACAGCTGCTCACTCACTCCCTCCCAGTGAGAAGAAGGAGAGAATGGGAAGAGTAGAAGTGACAAAATTCGTGGGTCAAGATAAAAACAATTAAATAGGTAAAGCAAAAGTCTCACACAAGCAGAGCAAAAGCAAAACAAGGAATTTATTCCCCACTTCCCATGGCAGACAGGTGTTTGATCATCCCCAAGACAGCAGGGCTCCATCACGTGTAAAGTTGACAAATGCCATAACTCCAAATGTCCCCCCTTCCTTCTTCCCCCAAATTTTATTGCTGAGCACAACAGCATATGGGATGGAATGGTTTAGTTGGGATCAGCTGTCCTGGCTCTGTCCCCTCACAGCTTCTTGGGCATCCACAGCCTACACTGTGGCAGGGCAATTTGGGAACAGGAAAGCCTCAATTCTGTGTGAGCACTGCCCAGCTATAACAAAAAATATCCCAATGTTGTAAACACTCTTTTCGTTACAAGTCCAAAACACAGCACCAGCTACTATGAAGAAAATTAACTCTGCCCCAGCCAAAACCAGTAGAAAACTGAAAAACATCAACAATCTGCCAGAGATATTACCTCCCAACCAAATGCAAGACCAGCAACATTGACTGGACCAAGTGGCCATCTACACAGAATCCCATGTCCCAAAGTAGCCAGAAGAGGACAAAGGAAAACTCCCAGCCAGTTTCAATTGCTGGGTGTGCTCCTACTCTAGGACCTTATATCCAACTCTCCTGTATGAGCAGAAAGGAGAGCAGAGGAAGGTCACTACTGCAATTTCTTAATCTGCACTGCCACAGACTTTGAGAATGGAACCTTCCTCAAGCCTGAGCAGTATGGGAATGCCCAGAATAGAACAGAACAGAATAATGTTCAGCTGGAAGGGACCTACAGGGATCTAGTCCAACTGATCTAGACCACTTCAGGGCTGACCAAAAGTTAAAGCAAATTATACTGGATTGTTACTGGATACCAGGGTGAAGAGATCAGCACCTCCCTCTTCACTCTGGTGTGGTGCAGCCTCCCAGTGCCACCGCCTGGCCGCTTAAGCTTATCCACACCACACAGCTGCTCTAAGCGTGCGCCTCTGTCACTGTTCCTCTCCAGCAGAGACACTTGAATGGAGTGTCTTAATAGTTGTAGCCTGGGCAGGACTCTGCTCTGGCTGTTGCATCTGAGGATGTTCTTGACTGATTTGCCAAGGTCAGAGACATTTTGGATTATGCTGAAGATGTGGCCGCCACGATGTGCACGCTGCTCTCAAGATATCCCATCTACTACATCTCCCCAGCATTTGTTTCAAGGGAGGAAAATCCCCCACACTCCTATTTCCTCTAAAGGTTGTCCCATTGCAAGGGGAACTCCAGCCTGACATTCTGTTTCTGTTCTCTTCATTTCTGGTCATGTTGGGCTTTTTCTCTGCTCTGTGCTTTTCCTAATAATTTCTAGGATAGGAGAAGAGCTTTGAGGTTTGGATTTTTGTTTGGTTTTTTTGTGGTTTGTTTGGTTGTTTTGTTGTTTTTTGTTGTTGTTTTTGGTTTTTTTTGTTGTTGTTGTTGCCTTTTTTTTGTTTTGTTTTGTCTTGTTTTGTTTTGTTTTGTTTCGTTTTGTTTTTTCCTAGCTGAGGAAATCATATCTGGGAATGACTATAAGATCTCTGTCCTGGGTATCCAGAGCCCACGTTATTAAAAATGTTCATCCAGTCTCCACCATCACATGCACAGATCTACAACTGTTCATTCTAAATTTCATCAGCCATTTTATCTCACAGTCTTTTAAGATTCTTTTGCAATTAATCACCCAGAGTTTCTTTGCTAGATAAATCTGCACTTTATGATCACCTAATAAATATAATTCTTGACTATCCACTCCAAACTCAAATGAGGCAATATATGAACCAAATATATTTTGCGCTTCCCCCTCCCCAAGAATCAGTCCCCTACACTCAAACTCAATACTAAGTTGCTACACAGATTTTGCAAATCACTTCATACATATCGTAACATGAAAATAAATCATAAACATCACCTTGTTCATATTGTAATGGCAAATCTATTTGTATTCAAATATCTGTAGATTTTTGTATGTCAAGCATGATAATATATTAAATCCCTCTATTTTAGATTTACAAAAAGCTGCTTCCTTCAGAAGTTTTTTCTTCCACTACCACATACTGATGTTGGAAAGATTACGAATTTACATATTTGTTTAATTGGAGTCATGTGTGCTATGGAACATTTAAAAAGAATTATGTTTCAGTTCTTGACAACATGACAAGTACATTTTAAAATATATCATTTTTTTTTTTTTTTACTTTGGGATTTTATTTTCATAGAGAGGTGCAAGAAAGCAGTACAAAGCAGTCCATTCTGTAAATGATTATTATGAAAAGGAACCGTACGAGAATTCTTTAAAATAATCCTCTCTTATAGCCTTCAGTGCATTTAAAAAGGAAACTTCTGAAAAGAATGGAATTGTGAATGATTGTATAACCCATTTCCTATTATCGCTCAAACACTGCTACCAGAACCATAATATAATCTAGTCCTCATTAAAAAATGCTTTATGCTCTTTTGTACAGTTAAGTTTTGTATTCTGAAGTTTAAAAGGATTTCTGCTTGAAGGTTAACTTAGAACAAGATGTCTTTATATGCATGAATTACAAATGTCCATCTATGAGTAACAGCATTGATGAGAATAAATTTGTTAAATCAGAGTAGTAACATAATAGCAGAAACTGTTTGCTATACAAATACCCTGAAAACAGAAATAAAGAGCATTATATCCAACATATTATATTAATCTCCAACACTGCTAGTCAGATGTATTCCAGAGATTATTATTGCAATTCTGCTTGCACTGAAGTCAGCAAAAGACTTTAACCTTAACCAAGTTCTTACCAAGTCATATTGAAATATCATTTTTATTGTGCTTACCATTTCCAAGCCTGTATTTATTATTAACAGAGTTCAATTTGGGATTTCAAATTGTGAAGTTGAAGCGTGGTGAAAACTTGCAAAATCTTGCACACATTACAGTGAATGTCAATATTCTTCTTTAAAAATTGCTGTTTATTGCCATCAATTTCTTTTCAATTTGCTTTTAATCAAACATGGAAAAGAAAAAATATAACGCAGAGGAAATAAGACTTCGTTTGTAATCTTTGACGTGTAATACTACACAACAGTCCTTATATTCACTACGGAATTCATATAGCCATATTGATGCTCAAAATGAATTATCCCTTATTTCAGAACTCTCATCTGAGATGTTGCAAAGACTCCCTGATTTTCAGCAAAACCTACTAAATTATACATTCTGACACCACAAAGCATCAGTGAGAACTGACTTAGCCTTTAAAGCATCATATTCTTGGCTGAGCACTAACAAAAATTCTGAAAACATATTCATAAAAAGTTTCAAAAAATTATTGCAAATTAGGAACTCTATATGACAGGCATATCTAATGTTAATCTCTTAGACACAACCATATGCAATTGCCAATCATGTTTAATCATATTACTTACAGCAGCCAAGGTATTCTGCAACTGGCACATTACCTGAAAACAATTCAATCTAGTTTTGTGCTTCTTCAGTAGACGCTCTTCCAAAGTTTGTCTCCATTTAAAAATAGTAAGAAGAGATGGCCACTTCAGTTGGCTTGACTGTTGGGTTTTCCCTTTATGCCCATCCAAGGAACACCTTTTTTGGTAATGTGGGCACAAAACCTCATGAGATGCTGCTTTTACACTAGGTACGCTTCCTCTGTGATTCATCAAGGCTGAGTTATTTACCACTAGATAGCTCATTCTTAACCCCAGTCTTCTGATAACTGTTTTCTCACTTTAAAATCAAAAACACCTATAATATATTTAATAAATTTCCCTTACGCATCTGTTTTCAAAGCCTCATGAAAGCATTTTTGTTTTCTGCTTACCGTAGTCTGTACCATAAATTATAAATTTTGCTGTATTTTATGGTACTTAATGCTATTAATTTTGCAACCTCGAACTGAGTTTACGTCATGCATATGACACAAAACTGGTTATCATTTTTATCTGCCCTATCTCAGAGCCTCAGAGGGGATTCTAATCCATTATTAACAACTATTATATGAGGCTATGTGGTAGCTGCTCTCTCTCACTTGCCTGTCCTGAGCTGTTCATCTTCTATTGCACTGATGTTACTGCTTTCTATTTTGGAGTTGCCAAAAGCATATTCACAGCATCAGCGCACTCATGCAGCATGAAAAACAACTCCATTGACACATATTCAATGTAGCCAATAAAGATGTAGTAGCCTTATGAAAAGCATGTGAAAAAAAAAAAGAAAAAATAAAAAGCTTCCTTAACATAGTTAGCAGAGCTACATAATTAAATGCCAGAGGGCGGTGAGTGCTGCTGGATGAACTGAACGGATTCTTTTTTTTTTTTTTT
>VZTE01005755.1:4697819-4716720 GCA_013397775.1 Eulacestoma nigropectus
GGGTTTTTTTTTTTTTTTTTTTTTTTTTTAAATCAATCATGCAAGCTTGATCCCATGCAAGGACACATATACCACTCCACACCAAACCAATAATATGAAAATAATGCCTAAAGCAGAAGCTATAGCTACCAAAGTTGCAATTGCAAAAAATCTGCCTGACCTTTCCCTCCTGCTCTGCGCTCTCAAACACACTGAGAATAGAAATTGCAGCCTCTGCCTTAATATTCTAGAAGCCAATCTGAGATATTTGTCAATAATCTGGAGATGTTCTTCATGGAATCATAGAATGGTTTGGGATGGAACAGACCTCAAAGATCTCCAAGACTACCAAGAAAGTTGGAGAGGGACTTTTTACAAGGGTGTGTACTGATAGGACAAGAGGTAATGGCTTTTCACTGACAGAGGGCAGGTTTAGTTTAGGAGGAGGAAATTCTTTACTCTGAGGGTGGTGAGGCACTGTTACAGGTTGCCTAGAGAAGCTGTGCGTGCCTCATCCCTGGAAGTGTTCCAAGACTAGGTTAGAAGGGGCTTTGACCAACCTGGTCTAGTGGAAGGTGTCCCTGCCCATGGCAGTGGGTTGGAACAAGATGATCCTTAAGGTCCCTTCCAACCCTAACCATTCTGTGATTCTATGAGTCTATGAAGTCTATCAGAAATGAAACTCTGCCATTCCTTTTACTTATTTTCTATTATTAGAAGTAAAGGACCACAAAGGAAACAAATCCAGCAGTACCACTAGGAAATATTTAATGTACATGACTAAAGCATCAAAAAGGAAATGTTTCTGGCTTTTATAATGCAAGGTAGGTTTGGCTTTTGATTTGGTGTTTCAGGAGAGGCATGGGGTGGAGGGGTGGGGAGGATATAAATCTTATATGGGGCTGTCAAGTCTGAGCGTCATTTGCTCTAGAGCAGCACCAATAAGACTCTCCCATTGAATTATTAGAAACAAAACTGCAAGCACAGCAGAAAGATTCTACTTATCACCTAAAGCAAAGCATCGTTTTCAGCTGGAAGCCCTCTCTTGCATCTAGACAGACAAAAAGAAATAATGACTGTCAAGTAGCACAAACTGACTTTGTCATTATTATCTGAAGGGAAGTAAAACAGTCCAAAGGAAAACTAATTTTGTTGCTCAGCTAAGTTTTGTCATGATTTACACAGCACTAGGCTTGATTAAAGTGTTTTATTGCCTTCATTATTTTAAACGCTTGTATAATTGGTTTTTTTAAACTCTCTAAAATAATTCTCTGCTGAGTTTCAGCACTACATTCACATGCTAGTTGTTCAATACTCTATCATTGAGAAAATGCTATTATTCTTCCAGATTTAGCATAAGAAATTATATTTTCTGTAAAAAATTTCTGTAAATTTTCTGTAAAAAACTGTAAAGCACAAAAGAAGGTCGTGGATGACATCACTGGAAAATTATTTCAGTCAGAATCAGACTTTGAAGGTGTTGCCTCCTATTTCTTTTTTCCTTTCCCAATAATGTCCCCAAGAGCAATGAAAACAAGTCTGCTCATGAGCTTTCTGTAGGCATTTACAAAACATCCAGTGAGATACTTTTGGAGGGCTGGTGGTATAAGAAAAAAAAAAAAAAAGGAAGGGAAGGTACTTGCCAGTAGGAAATTACAGCTTGAAATACTTACCTGCAAACTGAGTTTTCAGTTGAAAACTGCAAGAAAACTGTGAAGTGACTAAGAGTCAAGAAGAGAGACAAGAGAAAGAAGAAGAGGTCTTAAAAATGTCATTTATGGGGGGAAAATGGATTTATTTAGTCCAGTAAGGGGAAAGAGTCATAAAGAGGCCTACTAGTCTTTAATGAAAATGTTGTCTGTAACAAGAAGGAACTACAAATTTAATAATAGAGGTGAAGTGTTTAATTCCAATAAACATTTGGAAAGGAAACTGTCATAAATACAAGGTGTGCTGGAGTAGATTGACCTAGATGACCACACAAAAATGTTGAATTTCCAGAGTGTATCAGAAAGACAGCTATCACCTAATTGTTATCTAATTGCTTATCTTGTGTTGAATCAGGGTGAAGGTTAAAGTCACCCTTTTTTTATTATTCCTATCTTATTTCCTTTACTTTCTACTTACTACTAACTTATTTTCTTCTCTTAAAAAATAATTCATGCGTGGACTTTTTTAAAAAGAACAACTAAAGGAAAGTTTTTCTCCCCACTCCTCCAATGAGACATTTAGCAATACAGACTTAGGACAGTTTATAAAAGCAATGCAGATACGAAAATCTCACTCATTTTCCAAAACAAGAGTCACTATTTAATTTCTTACTTAACTGGAAAGCTATAAAGATACTGAAGTTCAATATGCCTAACTGTATAGACAATATGAATTTGAAAAAAAACAATCTTAAGGGTTAGGGATTTTTTTAGCAAGCTTGCAGTACTGTGTCTCTTCGCTGGCAATGGTTGAGGTAATGTACATATGTACACCACAGAGACCGCTAAAAAAAGAATCACACTTAAAGCAAACAGGAACTTTTCAGATAACACCAGCTCTTAGGTAAAGCACAAGAGTATTTCCCAAAATCAAAGTCTTGGTGCATGACTCTGCAAACACTGCACATCAAAGTGTTACTGCATGTTAAGAACATGAAACAAAAGATCTGGGGTGGAATTCTGTATATGAGCTGGTTCTGTATATGAGACTAGTAACCTTTTAGATGCCCCAGGGTATCCTGCCAAGCTTAGAGCTACCACTCCAGAAAAGGCCAGATTTCTAAAGGTCCTGTGTCATATCTGTCACTTCATGCAGATGTCTTAGAATCTCAGCGGTACCTAAAGTGCATGAGAGACTGATGCCTAGACACCTAAGTTGTGCCAGCTATGTTCTGAGACCCCTTAAGCAGTTTATATCTGCTTTACAGCTGCGTAATTGTGTTAAGCTCGTTAATTTGCCCTGAAGCTCTTGCAATGAGAAAAAAAAAAGGATTGACATATTCCTTGGTGTTCTTCTGAGTCCCTTTTAAAGCAGAATACACTAAAATATTAGTAACAGAAATCACATTTATGAAGGTTAATGTCACCAGAAATTTCAAATGCCTAGTGAAATTAAAATAAGCAAGGAAAAGAAAGGAAGAAAACTAGAGGGGGGAAAGGGATAGATAAAACGAACTCCTCTTAAGCATAATGAGCAAAGTAATAACTTCACCTTTCAACAGTAACTGGAAACCAGTTTCTACCAGTTTTTCAAGAAAGCCTGAGGATCAAAGAAATGCAAATAAAATCCAGCTAGGGTAAGTATGGAAATGTCTGCCTAATTTAGAAGAAAACTAATCAATAAAAAGGACAAAGGGATAGGAAAAACAGAGAGAGGCACAACATGAAAAATGCCAGTGGAGAGCTGAATAAAAAGAGGTGATCTCTGCATTATTCCAGGAAATATTAATAGACAGATGATAGTATGTAAATCTGTAAAAAAAAGAGGCAAAAGGGAAATAAAATTAAATAAACAATGAATAAAAGAATTGCTTTCAAACAAAGTAATTCTCTTAGCTGAAAAGCTGGAGGCTGGGCCAATACTATCACTTAAGTGTTCTCAATTCTGGTACAATTCCCACCTGCTTGGTGGGACACTAAACAAGTTGGACCCCATGGGCAGACACAGCATAGATATTCTTTTAACTAACTCATATATGAATAAAAATTCTGGGAGTAACCAACTTTAGCTTTCCTTACTTTGCCAAGAAAGAATGGACACAAAAAAAAAAGGCAGAAGAGCCTCATGTGACAGGTTGGATATGACTACACTTTGAATTTATCCATCCCTCTCCTGTCCTCAGAGCACAGACAAAAATCTGTCTTCACTTGTTAGACTCTTTTCCATCCAGAGGATTAAAGACAACATTTTTCAAAGTCAACAACATAATTAGAATGTTGATTTTTTTTTTTTTTTTTTAAAGTATGGTTTCAGAGCTTCTGCATATTCCACACACAGACTTTCATCACAGTGTTACCCAACATTTCATCTTGTCAGTGATCACACCCATAAGGAAAACTGAATTTTTTCCCTTCCTTCCTTCCCTCCATTTTGAAACCTGTCTTTATTTAATGCTGTTACAATTTAAATGCGATTTTTCCCTCCTGACCCTGCCAGCATGAACATCCTTCTTACAGACTCTATCTATACCTTTAAGAGAAGATATGATAATAATTATTCCTAAATATATATTCATATCTTCCAACTACCTTTCCCTTAACACATAAATTTTTGATAAATTCTGGGCAAGATCATTACCTGAATATGTGACTAGAGCAGTTATTGGGTTTAATTCATAATTATAGATTTTCCATTATTCTCTGTCAGAGATTTTTTGGTAGTGGAAGGGGGAAAAGAAAAAAGCACCAACAGAACAATTAACGTGCTGATTAAATGACTTTTTAATTTTGGGCCACCTTGCACATTAGCAGATTCCTCCAACATTTAAAATGTACAGGATGAATAAGTCTTTAGTCTGATAATAATTTAACTCAAGAATTGTATCTACTAAGTTACAAATTGTGCCACGGATGCTGTGTTTTATAGAGTTTATCCTACAGATACTTTTTAAAAACCCCAATATTAAGTATTCAAAGAGTATAAAGAACCACAAAAAATGAGTGGTCTTTCTCAACTGATAAAGTACACTATATGAGCAGCCTAAAATTAAGACTGTGCTTTTTATAATAGCTGTATTTTTCATACTTCTGGGAGAGAAAATAGTTCTGCTCTTTTTATCCCCTCCTTCCCAAATGTATTTGCTTTGTAAACTGCCTTCTGGCTGATATACTTGCTAATTTTTATTTCACAACAGAGTTTATTTATTGTCATGGAAATGAAATGAAAATTCTTAGTAGATATGGCACTGTGAAGGCTACTCAAACCTTGTAATTCTCTAGAAAGCAAATGGAAATGATTCTTATATTTTCAGTAGCCAAATGGGGGGTGCATAACATCCTGAATACATCACAAAAATCTACATTAATACCTCAGAAGAGAATGGAGGGTTTCAAATTTACAAATTTTATCTCTATAGCATGATTAATGGCCTCATCCCCACAAGATTTTAATTACATGATTATTTCAAATGCATTACATTAGTTTCTAGAAATTTTTATAGTGCTCATGAATGTCAAAATTCAGCATAATTTATATTACAATTTACACAATCCATGCACTCTTTTTTTTTTTTTTTTACAACCTTTTTGTTTCTAATGGTTTAAAATGTCTAAAAAGGTACTAAAGAGGCCAGATTTATACTTTGGAATACTTGCCCACAACTCTCTTCTTTGTAATCTGGATAAGCAGCTGTGAAACATAATCAACACCATTCTGATAACTGACATTTTTGTGCTTTGTGAAATAAAAATATGAACACATCGCTCTTTGTGTCAAATTACTCTTCAAAAGTTCCTTTGATTTACTAAGTACAGCAGTCTCCTAAGAAAGCAATCTTACACAGAAATTCTAATTTGAACCAAAATTTAATCTCTAAGTATTCACATCCCATGTCTTCTGCCTTACTTGCTTCATCTTTTATGAGAGATTGTGCTTAAAATGGCAACATTATTAAAATTGCAAGCTTTTTGCTGATTTTCTGTATTGAGCTGCCTATGTGCAGACAGTCATATACAAATGTTTCCAAGTATCTTCATGAGAATCACAGAATACCCTGCTTTGGAAAGGACCCAAAAAGATCCTCAAGTCCAACAATTATAAATCCAGGTCAGAAAAGTAAGAAGTGAAGCGGAATCCTCTATTTCCCACAGCTGTAAGAGTAAAATGGAAAGTGCTACACGCCTGCAGTCAATGCAGTTGCTTTACACAGTGGCAGGTGATGCTAATTATCACAAGGCTGTCTTCAAACCAAGGTTTTTCAGGAGAAACTACAAACAATAATCAGGAACGAAGTTTTGATTTTAAGTTATCCTTAGGCATGCAGAATGAATAGAAGAAAGAAATATCTGTAATTGAACATACTTGCTCTAAAATGCCTATAATCCTGTGATAGTAGCTTACGTAATCACATTTCATTTTAAAAAGTTTAGTTTAGTTTGAAATAGGGTCTTTCCAAAAAAGAATAAATGGAAAAATTTAAGGAAGTAATAATTTCATTAAAATAATTTTCTTCTATTTCCATTCTAGAATATATACATTGTATTGTAGTATGCTCTCCGCAGCCTCAATACTTGGGGACAGAGAAATATTTGAAAACTATTTTCTACTTCCATAAAAATAGCCTGTAATTTACGCTGCAGTTTTTTTGTTTTTCAGTAGCACCTCACTCCTGTAAAGCTGCCTGGACAAATTTAGTTGCAGTTACAACACTGGAACATTTTGGGACACATCTTTCCTCTAGGATAAACATCTAAAATGCCAGTGTGAGGCAGGTACCAGAAGCTGTTACCCTACTGCCAAAAGGAAAAACAGTCATGATAGTTCCCTACTAAATAAAAAAGCTGAATGTATGAGAGAGGTTGTGAATTACTAAGCGAGGTCCATGCAGCCATCTCAAATGGAATGAGATTCAATAAATTATTTGTCCTTTACCTTTTTATGAGCATTGCAGATTAAAATCTTATTAGTATGATAGAGCTGTAGAGACACTTTATACAATGGAACAGCTGCATCTTTGTTCAGCACTTAATTTACCTCTCTCTGGATAAAGGGTAGCTTCAACTTTTATTTTCTTAGGTTGAAAAATATGGGTTTTCTATTACCTTTTGCCCCAAAAGCTCTATTCTTTTTCTGCTTGACTATACAAAAATTTCAAAGAATTTCTTCAGGCTTCCAATTTTTGCACCTCTCTTTTATTGTGAATTGTTTAGCCATGCGAAAAGGAAAAGAGTTTGATCCAGAATTTGTTCTGGTAAGCTCCCCAAGTCTGAAGGGACGCTTTCAGCCTTGCATGGAGGGCATTAATTAAGCAAGTTACACCAGTGTCAGTAAGTGTGACACACCTACAGCTCTCCACATCAACTTCATTTTATTACCATATCAATAAAGCTAAATCATCACTCTAGACGGAGCCATGAACTAGACAGAAAATTCACTAGAAATGCAATAAAGCCTCTAATAACAAGAAATACAATGTTAGAAAAGCGTTATTTAAGCTAAAAAAGAATAAAATCAGATTGCCTGTGTCAGCTATTACAAAACGTTAAAACTGAAACAGAAGAGTTACTTTACACCATTTATTTGAGGAGAATTCATCTTTGAAAGATAGCTGAGATTTTTATAGAAATTGATGGATTTTATGTGTTTTGCTGTTTCACGGAAGTTTTTCCATTAACCATTAAGATAAAATGCAAACAGCTCTACACATGTCTGAATCTTCTCCTAAGTCCAAACCAAGCCCAGAGATGGTGCACTAGAACAAAAAGAATCCTGCCTTTGAGGGAGTGTACAGTAAAAATTTCCACACATATATGAAAAAGTGAAGTAAGAGACGTGAGATAATTTGCAAAAGCAGGTCAGTGGTAGAATCTGGGAATAGTGTTTCAGTCTCTTGGCTTTCATGCAATTCTCTGTTAGGGACCAAGGTGACCTTGCAAAGACTGAATTAAGACTTTCAATTATAACAATCTTGCATGAACTGATGAATATGCTCAATTACACTGCTAGAAATATTTTGTGTGTACCAAGAGGCAAAAGTGGGGTGTTTTTTCCTCATCTGGGAAACATTAACTTTCAGAACTCCATGATTTCTTGTCTTCCCAGGTTTTATTTGGGATGGTCTAAAGGTAAAAATTTGGCTTTCTCTGGCTTGTGTTCCAGTGGATTAGCCAGCCTATCGCATCTGCCCTTGTCCTTCAGGTGCTCCGAAAACTACACAGGAGAGAAAAATGTCTCAGTGTACAGAGGGCTGTATTCTGCATTTTTGAAAGACTAAAAAAGTGTTCTTTCATTGTCCTTTACCTTAAAGTCTATAAGGATATGATCATCTTCGTTCCTTGACAAATCAGGAAAATACATTTATTCCACCTGTGATGAGATCAGCAACAAGCAAGGCAACAAATACTTCCAAAAGTAATTCTACGTTCTCTGATGCTTAGTATCAATGTGAGGCCACATTGCTGTTCACCTTGGTGGGGCTGGTACTGACAGACCATAACAGAAAATAACAACATTTCCACTGTGATCTCTGATCTAAACACTACACAGCTATTTAAAGTTAAAAAGAGAATTTATTAGCCTGTAAAATGGGGGAATCAAAGCTGAAAGACTAATAAAGACCTAACTAGATCATATTCACAGAAATGACAGACTTTTTCGTGACGTTTATATAATGAAATGCTCTCATGCCAGAATGAGTTGTTCTTACAGCTCATCCTACAGACAGCACATCTGGGCTGGGGCCATTGGTGCTGCTCCTTGTAGACAGTCGAAGGATTAAATAACTAATGTAAAATCTTTTTCCTTCCTTCTTTCTATCTTTCTTGTTTGTTTTTTTTTTTTTTTTTTTTTTTTTTTTTTTTTTTTTTTTTTTTCTTATAATAGTAATTTAAGATTAACTGAACTAAGAAAAACCTGGTAACTCCAGAAAAAGAATTCTAAATAAAAATTCTGTGTTTGTATATATGTGCATTTTGCTCCTATGAAAGGTTGTCTCTATGGATGTGTGTTGAAGCGTGCGATGTAAAGGAGAGGATTTTCAGAAATAAGTGCACCTATATGTAGAGGTCACTTAAAATAAAACAGAATGGGAATGCTTATCCTGTTAAGCATTCTCTGTGATCTCAGCACTAAATTACCCTAAGGACTGCAAGCATCAGCAGTATTGCTACGTAGTGCAAGTTTTTTTCCATCAGTGTAGGAAGTTTAACAAAGTAATATTAATTTTCTAAAGTTTTCTAAACATTTCATATCCTAAAAGGTGGATAAAGTGAAAATGTCAACAATTAAATGCTACCTCTTAGACATGACAAAAATGAAAAAGGAAGATGTTTTTCACTAATCCAGGCTCTATTCACACAGTAAAAAAATCTCACCTCAACAAATGACATCAACTACAGAGGGAAACCAAGGAGAAACATAACTAACAAGGAACACTGAATAATTCAAGACATCTTTCATATACCACCGCAAGGTTTGCAAAACAGCAAGGGGAATGCCTCAATTACTGACATGCTTTTCCCTTCAGGGAGCAGTGAAAGTTAACTTTCACCATTAGTGCAGTAGAATGTCCCTTTAATAAATTTATTTTAGTAGCACTTAATACAAGTCCTTAGATACAAACAAGAATAGAGTAAAAAGGCAAGGTGGGGAAATAGGCTCGTAGCTCAAAAAGACAACTGGAGCAAGGCAGCCCTCAGCCAGAGAGGAGCTTTGTTCACAAGGTTAGTAGGAAATTTTGTCTCTTCTCAGTAATCTAGAGATAGTAAATACTGTTAAAATTACAATGTAAATCTCAAATGATGATATTTCTGTCTTTGGATGCAGGTTACGTAATGCAAGGGGAACTATTTAAGCCATTAAGCACTTCTAAGCATATTTGGGGGGAGGGGTGTTCATTTGGGGTGTATATTAAGAATATAAAGTGGGAGGGGAAAAACCCCAGAATTTTCTGGTCACCCATCTTCTCCACCTTTCAGGTCTAACACAAACAAACACTAAACCATAACTCAATCTTCCTCACTCTGAGAAACAAGAGATTAGCATGGTCACGAAGGAAAACTTCAGCACCACAGAAATGTTATGTTGTACCACCTTAAGGATCACTCTCCCTGGTTCTGCAGCATGAGCTGGACACCACAGTAAATATTTCCAATCCCAACAGATGTAGCTGTGCTCAAAGAATGATACTGCAATGATCTGGGGAGTTCTTATGAGACCAGGCACCAACAAGAATCAAGGAAAATATACTTAGCAGACACAGAGATTGTACTCATTCAGGTGGTGAACCATCAAGAAGTCAAATTCCCTCAATAATGGTACTAAACTGTTGGACGTATTTTTTTCTTCCTTAAGCTCTGTTCCAATAGCAAAAACAAAATAAACAATTCACTCACCAACTATTTCCAGTTGGTGTTGCCTAGCTGTAGGACATCGATTCTCTCTGGCCACCAATCTACCATCTGTAAGCGGGGTCGCACTTAAAAGATGAGTTAGAAACCAAGGACTCCACCAACAAATTTCGAACCACAACCTCTCTTTTCAATGACATGCTGACAGCGAAGTGAAAATAAGGAAAGGCTAAAATGCAGCCATATTACAACGAAACTTCTCAAGTGATATGAAACTGCAGTGCTCCAAACTCATTTCACAAGGCAGTAATTTGCAAATGTGGCAGTGATTTTCCTCTGTGCCAGCTCAGGAGGGAGGCATACAGTCCTGCATTATGTCATTAGGACACAAAATTTCCAGTAACAGCCGAAGTTTCGCTTCAGGCTCCCTGGTTGGAACAAAAACGTCTGGCAACAGGCCAGTAGAGGCTACAGAATATCGCAGTCAACAGTGACATTTCATTACCTGGACAGTTTACTGCATGTTCATTACCCTGAACATAAGAATAGTCTGGGAAATACAGGTTGTCGTGACTGACTCTACTGTGAACCACAAAAAATTAAGCTGTTTGTCTGGAGGCCATAAAGCAAGTACTTAATAAAAATGTCCTCAGTGCTTTTTTTTTTTTTCCTTTTCCCTCTAACTGTGGGAAGAAAAAGAACCAAAAAGTGTAAAGTAAAACAATCCATAGAGTAACAAATATCCCAGAGTATTCAGTATGCTGGGTTTTTAAATGGGGCTTTTCTTTCAGCTTGTATATCTTCCACATAACTATAGTGTGGACAGATTTAGAGATATAATTCCATATGCTAAATCCCCTTATTATAGTCTGAATAATTTAGTATGTTTATACTTTAGGGAAAAAAAAATTGTAAAAATTATATTTCCTTTTATTCAGTATGCATCCTCCCTTTTCAATTTCCATATTTACTCCATTATCATGCATAAAAAGTTTGTTATAACTATTAACAAGCTCAGCCTTATGCTCAAAGTCTAATCTCCATTTCGTATGCCCACATAATTCTCAGGAAAGCCTTTGTGATCTTAAAGTCTACAGTGTGTACTCTGAGCTCTCTTGTCAGCTATTACCACTACAGAGATCTTGAAATAAGAACCTGGCTTGCAGTAGGACTAATTCACAACTGAAACAAAATTAAGGATTTTACTTTACAATTGTGCAGCTCTCTGTACAACTGAGCATTTAAGAATTCAGGATCCAATATTGACTTAAACTCTGTAATTGCTACAATAGCACCTAAAAAGGAGCAGGTTTCATTCAGCTCACCAAGGAACTGTTGGTAGAATGGTCTGTACTGAGGACAAAATTTTTCAAGTCAAAAGTCCGAAGTGACTTTATTCACGTAAGAAAAATTCAATTCCTTACATGCTTATTTTTTTCTTCTTCAAATTAACTGCTAAAAGAAACAGCAGTGTATCTGAAAAATTCCATTAGTGAAAATCTCCTGGAAAATCACATTTAAATACAGAATCATAGAATGGGTTTGTGTCAAAAGGGACTTTAAAAGATCATTTAATTCCAGGCCCCCTGCCATGGGCAGGGACATCTTCCATTCGACCAGGCTGCTCAAAGCCCTTTCCAACCTGGCCTTGAACACTTCTAGGGATGGGGCATCCACAACTTCAAGAACTAGGAAAAGTCCAGAGGGTAAAACACTGTTTCAAGACATGCTAACACAAGCTAAACACAATCATAAATGGATATAAAACCGGTTTAGTAGGTATTTTATGATTTTATAAAAAGAAAAGGGAATTCCAAACCACTAAATTTACTATTTAAAAAATCACTAGCTGGTAACAGTCATAAATATTCAGGAAAAAACAGATCCATGCTGGACAAAAACCTAGCATTTCCACTGTTACTTATTCTGACATCTATACTGAACTGACAAGATAAGCCATTGACAAGCTGAAAACTACATATTAGCCATGTTGAGGTTGGAGAGCATAACCTTCCTTTCTTTTTAAAATCATAATGGAAATAAATCCTTATTTTGATACCACATTTTTTACTGCTCAGGAAGTCTTCCAGATGATCATTAAGGATAACCTAACTTTTCAATGGAATATTTAAAGGTGATATTCTTAGTAAAGGTCAGCTGCTTTGTTCTAATTAGCTCTTGCAATGCTTCTACAGATCTAAAACCCCTTTACTGTAAAGTACCAAGTGTACATCATCATTTTTCATCTTAGTTACATGCTGATGACATTTCCAGATAAGGAGAAAGGAAACATGATACAATAAAGGAGATGGGGAATGAGAGGGTCTTGGGACATGATTAGTCTTACATAAAAAAAATGTTTTTACAACATACTTTTGTTGACTACCTTATTATATATTGTTTAAAAACTAGTATAATAGCTATTACAACTTATCTGTAGTGACTATGTAATGCCATTTTTTTTCTTCTTAAAGAAAAACTGTTGACTAAAACAAGAGGGAAAAGAAACCCAGTCAATATACAATTTTTATGATGCAAGTTAAAAACTAGCAACCTCTCACATAGGCAGAATTTTTAGTCCTATTTTGTCTTCTCCCAGGACAAAAAAAAATAAAAAAGAAAAAAAATTCCAAAAGCTTCTACAAAAATGGAATATAGGAATTAATATTAATTATTTGTTTTGTTATTAGCAAGCTTGCTGTTGGTGCTGGCTTTTGTGATATGCATATAAGATCTCCAGGGAACTGCAGTATATTATCTACACAGGAAATGAGTCTTAAACAGGTATGTGACTGCCTACAAATGATTAAGGTATGTCACACCTGTGAATGAGCAGCCAAATTCTCACTGATACAATTAAAATCAATAGTTTAGTCATATAAAACCATCTAAGATGGGGAATGAATTCTGCATCAAACCCAGATGTGTAGCTCACTACTAATTATTATTCCTATTTCTGAGCTGTTGAAGAAGCACTGACTGTCATGGCTGAGGTTTATGGCCTTATTCAATCTGAAATACATTGTTCTCTGAATTCCTCTACTGTGCATACCAGAAGAAATGCAGCAGCACATTCAGGATGCCCATATACACTTTCGTGTTAACACATTTTGTAGTGGCATTTTAAGTTTCTGCTAACCAATTTATTGGTTTTCCTTCTTCATTTTAGGAAATGATAGTGAGACAACTGTGAACATAGGTTTGTCCCCCAGGAAATCCAGTTTGCAAGATTATTCCCATTATTCACCACGAAGATCTACTACCACATGCATTCTAGGACTAGTCATACAAGTGCTTAGAAGTACCATGTGCTTTTATAGAAGGCTTCAGAAAGGAAACCTTCATAAAAGGTGGAAGTTTGCTCAGCCAGGATTATGCCAAATTCTGCAGAGGAGCACAGTGTTCCATATAGCAGTCTCATCTTGGTTAGGGAGGAAGAGAAAAGAGGTGAAGGAGGAGTAGATGTGTACAGGAGTAGGACCTGGACAGATTTCAGCTCATTTAATTCCCTGTGTTTGGAGCCCTGTCAACTTTGTCTCCCCATATGGCGAACAAAGCACTTCCAGGGAGCAATTCCACATATGTAAATGTGAATCACACCTGAGTGTACCCTTCCTCACTGACTGGGGCAGTGTGACTGGGCTCCTGCCTTATGCTGCTGTCCATGGCTACAAATGAAACTATGCAGATCTTTCCAAAGCAGCGTGCGGGCAAGCAACAGATTTTTCCTGTGACCAAATAATTAAATCTAACCAGTTAAATAAAACATGTCTGTTTATGACATGAAGGTGTTTTTATGCTAATACATGTTCCATCTGTGATCCCTCAGAGCTGCAGGTGCAGAGTCATCCACCAAATCATGAGGACCCACAGTACAAAAGGTGCACACAAAAAGACAGCTTCTAGCTGTGAAGAGCTGGCAGCCTAGATGGCATCTCAGGAGGGGAAGAGGAAATGGAAGAGGAGAGCCTGGAGAGGAGGTTGGAAAATCCAAAGATGTCCTCTATCACCAATTGCCTCCCCAGCGTGTGTCAAGTTTACGAATACAAATTTTGAGCTTCTTGTGTTCAGTGCCAAAATCACACACAGGAAGAAATGGGTATATTGCAAGTTTTTTATTATACATATGATATAGGGATGCCTGTGTATACAGTAATTTAGTACAACTCGCATTGCCAAATATCCCTAGAGTCTTTCACTCACTGCAAACAACAGGTTAAGTCTTTCAGCATGTGTAGGGATTTGACATTTCATATCTATCAGCACATATGCATTGCATGTTGACAACTATTTTCTAAATTAAATTCACTGAAGTCTGTTTGCTAAATTCAGTAAGTATGGTAAGGCTCTTACTAAGTGTTTCAGGGAGTTTTGGTTTTTTATGAGAACTCCACAAGGAAATTGAATTTACAATAAACTTGAATGAAAAAAAGAACCTGAATGAGATTTTAATATTTTTATACATATTCTTTTTAAGTGTGTGTTTTCTTGTTAGCATTCTGCATTACAGTATTTGCCTAGTAAATAGTAATACCCTACCAAACAACTTTAGGCTTGTATTTTTAATTAAGATCTATGCTGAGTCCCATTTATTTCAGTTCTTGTTATCTAGGAGAGGGGGAAATTCATATTAAAAAAATTTCTTAAACCTTTATGTAGAATTCTGATTGTTCAGGACCGAAGCCATCCTAAATTACTAATTGTCTATTATCTGCTCTGCAAAGAGAAATTTTAAATGGTGACAATGCAAATAAAATGATGAGTGATGAATGATCCATGTCATGGATTTATTTTTATCTCTGTACAGTAATATATGAAAAATATATCTGCACATTAAAGTTATTATCCAATGGTAACTATCTTTAAAATATTTGACGTACTATACTGTTAATTAAACAAACTTAGGTTTTGCTCACAATTTAGCTGCATAAGACCATTAATCTATATACTTATTATTTAGTCTTCCTCTAATCAGCAATTATGGAAAACAGCTCCATGCCAAGTGTTCCTTATTGAATCTTGATTAATCACAATAAGACAGCAGTATTCCTCTTACCCTAAGACAGAAGTATTTCTCTTACCCTATTTGAGTGTGTGTCAAGACTGCATAAAGATCCTTCCATTATGTGCAAACCCTAAACTTCTACTACTTCTAATATGAATGGTGGTTTTAAGAACAAACGAAAAACAAACAAACAAAACCAGAAAAACCAGAAATAATCTGGCACACTGGCAAGACAAAAATACAGGAAGCTTGGGACAGCTCAGTAAATCTCTAGTTCAGTGAAAACTTAATTTGCACCATGGTGGAAGACACATGACAGCTATAGGAAAGTAAGATGCATAAAGGTTCTTAGTTTTCCAAAGCACTACTAGAATAAGATTATCCAGTGTTTATATTGCTGATTTTCATCATACAAGAACTCAAACCAAAAAAAAAGTTGTAAACCCTCATTCCATTTTCTTTTCACATCAGCGTACAGCTCCTAAGTCTGACTTAACCTGATGTGCTCCAGTAGGGATTAAATCTTTTGGCCTTTTTTTTTTTTTTTTTTGTAATTTAAAGTATGTTAGACATCAAAGGATCTTTCTTTCTGTAAAGTCAATATTTCAGCATTTCTGAATAATACCCTGAAAACCAGACACTCAAGATACTCAGTTTTGAAAATACCAGCTAAAGTTATTAAAATAATTTTGCAATGTTACTGTCCCAGTCCCACAAGATCAGAGTTGAATGACTGAGTGGGATGATCAAGTTATTATTACAAATCTCTTCTCCCTGGAATCCAGTTACAACATGTGGGAATGGTACAAAGCTGCACCAGGAAGGGTTCAGACTGGACATAAGGTTAATTTCTTTACTGAAAGGGTGTTCAAACAGCAGAACAGGTTCCTAGAGGGGTGGCCAATGCCCCAAACCTGTCAGTGCTTAAGGGGCAACCCCCTTAACAACACGTTTTAATTTTTGGTCAGCCCTTAGTTTGTCAGGCAGTTGAACTTCATGATCTATGCAGCTGCCTTCTAAATGAAGCAGTCTGGTCTATTCTGTTCTTAAATAGTGCTAAATCATTCTGTAAGAAAATATCAATAGGGAGTCAACATCCTTTATTTTTTGGATAACAACTCAGAAACATGGTTTATGAGTGCTGGAACACAACTAAAAAATTCTGCAGACTTCTCTTTTTAAGATATGGACAATATGCCAGTGTTACCTAGCTGGCAAAAGTTTTCCTTTAGAAATACCTTCTTACTTTTTTATGTTGTGCACAGAAGAGGAAATCTTGTCAGAAGATAGGTACTGCTGGGGCCTGGGAGGGTCAAGTTAGCAGCACACCAGATTGGGTCCTACTCATTTGTCCTCATCAAGTGACTCCATGTGCCGACCTGCTTAAGTGTGCACTGCTCACCTACTTACTTGCATGGCATCTTGCTACCCAATACAGCTGGCTCCAGAGTAATCCCATCTGTCAAAACACCTTTTTCTGAAAAAAGTAGTTTTGTTTCAAGCCAAAATGAAACATGAGTTTTGTGGATCACAAAAATTCTCACAGCAACTACAGTATGATACCCTTGATGCTTCCAACAACAGAGCAGTGGCCTGAACAAATTACTTGTGAAATATTTGAGAAAAATCAATAAAACATAAGCAAAACAATTACCAGGATATATTTGAGTGGAAACATGGTTTGTTGAAGATACTTGCAGATCAGATTATGGAAGTAGTTGAAACATATGGCAATTTACAATTTACTGCAACTTTGCTTACCGAGCACTTTACTAATCTGTTAAATGGTCAAGTCCAAAGCATAGCTGCTTTTTAAAAATCACAATCTCTAGTGACAAATTGGCTGTAAAATAACTGAGCAACAAAGATCTTTCCCCAAGCTAGAAACCTCTTGTGCCCAAGGAAGGCCAGAATCTATTGCCAGAAGTAGGCATGAGAACATACTAGCAATGGTCTTTTTGTCTTTTAATAGTCCAGCCTAAGTGAGGAGTGACCTACCAGCATTTCAGCCAACTGGGTGCATCTTTTGGCATAGGCTCAGCTCAAGGCTTATAGTCTGGATTCATAACAAGATCACTGAGCTTCTCTAATACATTTGTTCCATTAAATGATAAACAAAAGTATTCCAAAGCACTTAAATCTATTCAGAAAATCAATGGGAAAGGGGAACAATCACAAGGTTATGTAACTATTGAAAATTATCTTTCACTCACTGGTGTTTCTGATTCTGCCATATATGATGAAGTACTATTTAATCATGTAATTTTGTTATCCATAACTCATGGAAATTGCTTACTATTACTTATAATTTTACTAAAGTGTATTTTTTTCCCTTGGGATTGTGTTTTTACTGTAATGTTTTTCTTGTTATATTTTAAACATCTGGGAGAAGAAATATGAATGACTAATTAAAAAGGTATAACTGATGTCATAATCTAAAAAAATAAAATTAGGAAAGCAATTTAAGACAAGAACAGACAGGTCATTTATTTAAAATTGCATGTGCCAGCTCCAAAATCCAGCATCTTGCTGTGCATTCTCAGCATCTCAATTTCCTCCCTGACACATACAACATGGCTCTTCTCAGGCTGGGAGTTTCAAACCTTTCATTTTGCTGATCTGACTTTTGCTCAGGTTACTAATAAGCTCCTACCTTGTAAATATAAGGCCATTTACACAGAATCTTTATTCTCAAAAATGTTTTCATGCATTTCTGTCCTACCTTACAGATTTCCAGTTTCCCTTAGCGACTGCCTGTCTTTGCTACTGCTGTGGTTTGTTCATGCTCCAATGTTCTTGCTCTTTCTCTCTCTTTTCTGTATTATCTCCCCTGGTTATATTTTGCCCTTTCCTGTTCTTTGAGCTGACATCTATAGCAAACTTCTCATGCTGTCTTCTTAGTTCCTAATCTATTTAATTGCATTTAGCTGGCATGACTCCAAAGCTAAACTCAGTTTTCCTGTTCCTAACTTCTGTCTTTCACTTTATCCCTTTTAATTCAGCTCTCACAGAAGCCAGAAATGTTATCTTTATACAGAGCACTTCACCATGCAGTCCACTTGGCATTGTCTAAAGATCCTTCCAAAACAGGGGAAAATACCTGGCCAACTGGCAGCCATACATTATCCCCCTGAACATAATGCCTTCTCATAGTGAGGAAGGAAAAGTTAAAAACCAAACGCCACATCTAAAGAAGCCATCAATCAAGCGAGTTTGATTCTGCTTTCTCATCTTTCCTATCTTGTCAGTGTCTCATTCAATTCCAGCTCTTCATCATCTTTGACACACGAGATTTTTAGAAAAAAAAAAATTTGTTGGCGAATGAATTTTCTCACCCTGATCACTGGAAATATCTCATCTTCTTTCATATGACCAATTCAAGCTCCTCAGACTCAGCAGCCTGCTGGAAACTGCTGCCCTCACTACAGAACCAGAAGCCACCTAATTCAGACTTTTACATGAAATAATATCTTCCAGTTGGAAACAACTGAAACAGCTGTAGAAGTGGTCTCAAACATTCTTGGTAAAGTCATAATCCAACCCCAGAAATTGCAATAATTGGTTGAAAAATATTATAAAATCTGTGGTGGTGGTTTTTTGGGGGATTTTTTTGAGGGGGTTAGTAGTGCAGTGTTTTAATTAGGGCCAATGAACTATCAGAATAGAGAGTTTCATTAGCAGAAATGGAAGAAAAGAGGGATGAACTGGGTGAACAAACTTCAGCCAGGCATCTTTAAGGTCTGTATTCTAACATGCAGAATTTCATAAAAAGTTGTTGGACGTTTAACATAATGACTAAAGCAGAAAAATAACTAGGGAACTATTACCCTCATTAATTCAATAATTGCAACCCAGAATCGACACTATATTTTCTTTTCAACAATACTGCATTGTCTTGCTTTTAACCTGTCTCAAAAAAAAA
>VZTE01005755.1:4716801-4767743 GCA_013397775.1 Eulacestoma nigropectus
TTGTATTTTAAACTGTCCAAAAAAAAAAAAAAAAAAAAAAAAAAAAAAGTAATTCATTAATTTTGCCATAATCAAAATAGCATTTTTCCTCATTAAGTCTTCAGCAGAGAAAAAAGCTCCTTCATTCGGTTGTCAGTATCAGAATTGGAATTCAAAAAGAAAAATAGGAAACTCTTATCATGTGGTCTTACCAGCCAAATTTACATGAGGATAATGAAAGGAAGGAAGGTGTCAAGGGAGTGAAAGAAACTTTTAAAAGATGCATGAGAATGTCACTAGCAAGCACATGATAATGGAGAACCTGATGAAAGCTGGGATGGAAAATATTAAACAGCCCTCCACATGGGGAAAGGGAAGAGAATGCACTGTCGCCAAATTTTGCAAATTTCTCTTAAGTTACAAATATGAAGGCAAGGCTCTTTGTGAGAGGTCTTGGCAAAGATACAATCCTGAGAAAAGACAGATAGGACAGTTAAAACTGAGTTACTGCTAAACCATGTATTCCAGAGCTTATATTTCTCTCTTCCTTGATGTCCTATAACTTCTCTTATGAGAACATAAGAGAACATTGTGCAATGACATGAGGTTTTTTCTTGGAATTCTTCACCTCCTGCTTCCAGAAGATTTTTCCTTGAATGAGATATAA
The DNA here is from genome assembly GCA_013397775.1 of Eulacestoma nigropectus. NCBI lineage: Eukaryota > Metazoa > Chordata > Aves > Passeriformes > Eulacestoma > Eulacestoma nigropectus. The sequence continues at coordinate 4,717,448 of VZTE01005755.1, forward strand.
TCATGCTTAACAGTAATGAAAAGAAGAAAAAGAAATCTACATCTGAGAAGACACCAGGTAGAGATGTGATTAAAGATTGACATTTTTACCTAGTATGCAAAATTAAATTTTCCATTTTTATACATTCCCTCAAGAACAACTTGTTCAGCTACAGAAGAGTTGGCATCATTCTGTCAGTTCTCAGTGCGGCAAAAGATTCTGGAGATTGGACCTGAAAATGAGCACCACACATAAACCGAATCTATGGCTATTTTTTTTTCTTGAGATCTGCTTGGAAGAATACCATGGAATAAAGCCCTGGGTAGAACAAGGGTCCCGGAGAGCTGGCTATTTTCAGAGATCATGTCTCCCAAGCTCAAGAATGAGCTATCCCAACGAGAGGAGGTTAAGTGAGATAGCAGGGGGCCTGCTTGGATGAAAAAGGAGCTCCCAACAAAACTCAGCCATGAAAAAATGAAGCCTGCAAGAGGTGAAAGCAGGGATAAAAGACCTGGGGGGAATATGGAGACACTGAGCAGGCAGGGATGTGGTTAGGAAAGCCAAAGTCCATTTGGAGCTTAATCTGACAAGGAACATGAAAGGCAACAAGAAAGGTTTCTATGGGCAGTTCAGCAGCAGGAAGGCCACTTCTGAATGGGGCAGGGGACATGGCAATCACTGAGGTAGTAGTGCCTTTTTCACCTCACTCTTTACTGTTCAGATTGACCTTCAGACATCCCAGGTCACTGAGAACAACGGGAAGCTCCGGAGCAAGGGTGGCATCCTCAGTGGAGGAAAAAAACCAAAGGCTTTTCTCAGTAGTTTTTGCTGACATGACAAGAAGCAATGGGCACAAACTGAAATACAGGAAATTGACCTTAAACATAAGAAAGCTTTTTCAATCTTAAGGCATTCAAACACTAGAAAGGGTTGCCCAGACAGGTTGTGAAGTCTCCATCCTTGGAGATATTAAAAACCTGACTGGACACAGTCCTCAATAACCTGCTTTGAGCACAGGGTTAGACTTGATGATCCCTAGGAATCCCTTCCAACCTCATCCATATTGCTATTCTGCAATTTCTGGGGTTTTTTGTCCTTTTCTGCATACAGTCACTTTTCAAAGGAAAAAAGAAATATATCTCAAAACTTCCAGAAATATTTTCTTTCTCTCTCTGTTGTAGCATTTCATTATCCATTTAGCTTTACATTAACAAACCCTTGCCAACTCTCTTTCTGTAAATTAACAGAAGCAGCATCTTTAGATACATATACAGTATGATAGAAGAGATTTTAAATCTAAGACTCATACTCAGAGTATAGGCAAATCCTATTCCACATATATCCTTTGGATAAAGAAATGCCTTATTGCCCAGTGAATAATATTTGGTAGGCATCACCATAGCAGAACTCCTCAAAGTAACCTGGGAGGGTTTGCAACATTTGTTGAAGGCAGTTCCTTTCAGTACAGGCTTTGGTTAACTTTAATTTAAGGCTTTTTCTGAAGAGAAATCCTTGAAAATGCTAATTATAAGAAAGTAAAGAACATCCAGAGGGACCACCATATTATATCCCAAGCACCCACATAGCAGCCACATTTAAAATGCTCTAAATGGTACCAAAATACTTTCTACTATTATGGAGATTGTCGCAGATGCATATTTGAGGACAAGAAGGACTCCTTGGAGAATTCTATGTGGCAGCATGCAAAATTTGGGTCATAGTCACCCATCCCATAATTCCTAAAGCATCACATTTCTGTAGCTTCAGCAAGAAAATACTCTTTAAAAAAAAAAAATCTAGCCTTTATTTCCGCTAAATGAGAAACAGTAGACTCATTAAAAGCTTTCATAAAAAGATAAATGTTTAAGCATATTTGACTATGACTTTTTTTTGATTTGACCTTTGCTAAATTGAAAACACATAAAAAAATTTACAGTCAGTGCTTGATGTGAGCTATACTAATATCTGGCTAACTGCCTCTGCTGTGAAAGCTCTTTCTATTTCAGTAAAATTTTATGCACAAAAGCATTTTCTAGAAACTGATGTAGTGTGTTCAATACATTTTTAGACCCAAGCTTAATTACAAAAGCTTTTTCATAATAACAAATATTGTCCCAAGCAGAGACTATATTTAATAAATATGCTTATTATTTTCCTTAATGAAAGCAATGTTTAAAATTTGTAGGTAATCCCATTACACTGTACTTCAATTATACAGCCCAGCTCTCCTACCCTCCTGCTGATAGAAGACTTCCTCATCTTAGTTTCCAATTACATACATTAAGTCCTTCCAAAACTACCTTCATTATTACACACAGCATGTGTAGCTCTATCAGAGAAAAAGCTGTAATTGGGAAAGAGCAAAAATGCATTTTTGAGCCTAAGATAATTACAAGAAAAGTTAATTATGTCAATTAAAATAATCTTCTCTCCACTCGACAAATATGACCTGTTTGTACAAAGAAACACAGCAGGACAGGTGCTGATCCTTGATAAATCATGGTGTTTCTACTCAAGTCATTCTAATCAGAAAATCTGTGAAATAACCAAATTTTGACTTTAAATTACTTTATAATAGAAGAATGACCAAAAGAACTATTCGAGGAACCCAGGGGAATTCTCCAAACCCAAAATCATAGCATTTTCTATATACAATCAAAATTAAACCTGGGTGTTTCTGTTCTTGGACTAAACTCCTACTTCCTAAAAGCAGAAAAGGACAACTGACACAAGCGGACTGACAGAAAGGGTCCTGGAAACGTATAAATTAAAAATGCAAGTACAAGAAGTAAAATCTGCACCCTTACTGTCAATTGTTCTTGGCAAAGAACTTCATCTCAACATCAGGTGGCAACCAGTTGAACCTATGAAGCGTTGACTCTAATTACAGGGTCTCAAGTCAGAGCTTTAAGTGTTGAAAACATGGCTGCACACAGCAAAACCAGAGCAGTTCACCCCAAAGAGCATCAGCGCACAAGAAGGTTCCCAGACCCTGTAACTGCACAAGCACAACTTTCAGTCCCTCAGCTTGTAGAAGAAAGAGCGAGATGTGAGGCATCTCTCCCTATCAGCTGCTGCTGATAGCTAATTTTCCTTCCTCTACCCACGGTACTTTTCTTCGACATTATATTTGATCAGCCTCAGCCACTTCAACCAGCTTTTAGGATGTGCAGTTTTCACTAGCCTGCTCATTCCCGTATTTTCACAACATCTAATTGTGACAGCACAGCTATTCGTGACCCTAATTTTGCTGTGAAGAATTTTTCCCACCCCACCTCACAATGCCTTACCAAGATCATTCAACCTTTGAACACTTCCTAACATATGTATGGTTGTTGTTCTATGGGCATCAGAAATAGAAGCAATATTCTAGAGAGTACTACAACACTTCCACAGTACCACCATAAACTTATTTTAATCTGAGTAGTTTAGGTAGTTCTTTGCTTATGCCAAACTCTTATTTCTTTATCTTACAAATTCCTGGCAATTTGCTGTATAAAATTTGTACTGATGATTTGATATGACAAGAAAAGTCAAGCCCAAGTACACTGCAGTTTATAGAACACTTTCAGATCTCACAGGGAAATGTTTATTGTTCTGGAAGTTCCAATCTCCTAATTTCTTTTACCCTGATTTGGTTTTTTATCACTTGGTGATTTTGTCAGGGAATTGGGATCACTGCCAAAGATATTTACCTCAATTTTGTTTCCAGTCCTAAATTAGATTCCTCCTAAATAGTGAATGAAATTATTAATCAGTAAAAATCTAAATCTTCATTATTAATTTACTAGAAACAATACAGCACCTTGTAAAACATTTATGCAGCAGTAAACGGAGAACCACTTTGCAGAGATCATGACATGCTTAATTTACTACACAACTAAATATTTAATTACAAATGGTAGCAAAGCTGAAGGTGTTCTGTTGAAATTAAACAATCTTTTAAACAGTAATAGTCTTAACTTTATTGTGGGCAGTAATGGTAAAATTCTAAAACAATTGGTAGGAAACTTGCTCCTTTTTGTGGGGTTTGCTATTACCAGTTAAGTGAAGAATCATGTATTTGGCTACCCAGTCTGCTATTTACTGGTAGGTCTGCTCCCTCCTGTAGTTTCAACAGAAATAATTTTCAAATGGCATATTAAATTAATTGAAAATGCAATGCACTTTGAGGCACTGCATTTGCAATGTAATAGTCTTGCTCCAATGCTCTCCTTGCTAACATCTCTAATTAGAGTAATGGCATTTTAACTTCCTTGTGAATATCTAGCAATTCTTTGTTTCATATTCAATTTTCAAAACATCCCAGGTACAATATTTTAAATCCATTTGCATTTATACATCCAGACTCATATTAAAAAAACCAACAACTAGTTCATATTTCCAGTTCAAGAAATTGCACAGAGTTTTTGCAAAGCCATCTCAAGATGATTATACCCTTCCCAGTGTTGAACCTGAACAACAAACGTTGATGTGCATCATATCTAATTAAGGTGAGCTTTCAAAACAGATATCCAACAAATGTAGCTGATTGTTTCGGAATTTACTGAATGTGTAGCAATATGGAGAATGAGTTCTGGTTTTTTTTTTCTCCTTTTTTAAACTACTCCTTCCTATTGTCTCTCTAACTCAGATAACTCAGCTTTCAAAAGAGGGAGGCAAGAGATGGCTTTTACCCTTATGTACAGTGATGGATGCAAAGAATGGAGAAACAAAGCAAAATTGGCTGGAGAAAGTTAAGAACAATATCAGTATGTCCCATTTCAGGAGGGAGGTCCATTGAATAGAATATTACACCAAACAAAGAAATTATCAGGCTATAAGTATAGCCTGGAAGACAAAGGGTAGCAACAGGATCGCTTTCACCTCATCTTGAACATCTCTTTCAAAACCGCAAATCGGTATTTCTTAACCATCAAGTTGTCTTTATTAACAGTATAGAATATCCTGACCTTTTGCTACTTTATAAGAGTACATGACAGTCTTGTCAAAAATAATTCACCTAAAATCTTAAAAAAAGTTGCTAGCTGAGAAAACCACAGCTATGTATACATAATTCATCAGCTAACAGGAAAAGAATATTATATTTAGAGTACAAGTAAAACACATTTTTCTACATCTTCCTTACGTCTCAAGGCTAAAGAATATTTCACAGATTTTCAAAACTGCATGCTATAGCTATTCAAGCCTCTAAAAAGAATACACTTGGTAGCATGCCTCTCATTACACTGCAGCATCCTAATGATGTGACCTTGCTTCCCAAAGTAACTTGTAAGGTAAACTTCTTAGAAGTAAGATGAGTGATATCACTGGTATCAATTCATGTTCAATTTGAACATTGCTGTATGAAATATGGAAGCACTCAAAGGAAGACAGACTAAAGTAAACTGAAAAAATCTTTGTCTAGGATTGAAATAAAGTTTTCATACAAAGTTTGTTCTTCAAATCCAATCCCAGTTTAACAATGGCAAAGTTATTGCAATGTTGACCTTCACGAAAGGCATGTGATAGCCTTGGAGTAGTTAATACAGAACACAATGAGGCACTCAGCATAGTGCTGGTATCATCACTGGTCGTCTCAGAAGAGCTAAGAGTAGTGCCAGCTGTGTACCTGCACATACTTTCTGTGTCTGAACAATGTCACTTCTGAACAGACTTGGAAGGGAGGATGATGGGTGGTGGGAGTGGTGCAAATATGAAGAACCTTGTTCTACTGTTTACCTGGAAGCTGCTGGGAAAAAGAGAGCTTCACACTTCAGAAAATGTTGTGAGTGCTTCACATGGTATTTGGGCCTCCTTCCGGGTGATAAAACCTCTCAGACTGCACATACTAGCTAGTCCCTTGATTCTTTCCAATTGCTCATCTGAAGCTGTTAACATATATTAGAGCTAGAACCAAGCTTTCCAGGATACGCACCAAGATTTTAAGTAGTGTATGGCAGAGAATTTTTTTTCACCATAACAAAAACGTGCCTCATTTAAAATAAACTGTCTTGAGAATTGCATGACATGACAATAATTCTAAATTTTACTAAAGCTTTTTACATACACATGACTTTGGCAGGCTGCCTTCCAGTGAGAGCAAGTTACATATGTACCAGTTTAATGGCCCATATAGGATATTAAAAACACATAAAGAATAATTTGATAATCTACCTTAGGAACAGTATGAGAATTTTCATCTCAGCTTCCTCCAGAGACTCTAATGCCAAAGGACAGATTGTTTCTTGTCAGTGTTTCAAACTGATCTTTATTTGCAAACACAGCAAGTGATGTTCAGAAGTGCAGTTCAGAACGCAAATCAAACAACTATTTATTATGTGCTGTTTTGAATTGCATATGCAGGACAGAGAAGCAAGTAATGACAAAAAAAAAAATCATGCTTGCACATCACACAAGCCATTTCCATAATATACTTGAACACCATATATAAATGCAAAGAAATAAAACTATTCCAATGAGAGCCTTATGAGTTAAATGTATTCACAATGCTACACAGTGGGATTTAACAGAACTTGATACACAATGTAGACCAAAATATAAATGCAGTAGTTATACAAAGCAAAAAAAAAAGTGGGAAATGATAAATTATTTATTGAATGAAAGCAGAGAATAGAAAATGAGAAAAACTTTTCTTTGAAAAAACAGGTTAGCTTGTAACCAATGATAATAAACCCACTTATTCATTAGAGGCAGGTCTAATCTGATTCTATTTGAGTCTCAGATGAGCACTCAGAGCAGCAATTAATGCAGCCATCGGTGTGGCTGTCGTTTTCTGAATGTTCCTGTCCATCTCGGTTTTGTCTTGAAGCAAACAAGATGAAAAATAACTGAAAAAGCTACTTAACCTGTTTCTAAGATGATCACAACACTGGATAAAATGGCAAAGGAAAAAAACTGCTTTCAGTGTCATGCTACAGACACCTATGGGTGGTACCTGACAGGAAAATGCACAGAGCAGTGCATGCCAGAATAATGCATGGGGGAAAGGGAGAGGCATCACCAATGTATGGGAGCAGCCAAGGTTAGAGCCCTCTTAGGTTAGACTGGAGAGAAGGAGAGAAGACATTCTGTATTTTACAAAGACCTCACCCATAGCTGGTTAACAGGTATTTCTTCAACTAAAAAAAAAAAAAAAAAATTAAAAACCCCAACTAATTTAACCAGGACTGCTCCTTATTTTTCAGTAATTGCTACAGATAGATGCTGGGCCTAGCCAGGTGCAAGAACAAAACTCCTCACAGATGAAAAAAATAAAACAGATTAAAAAAAAAGATTCTTTGAAATTAAGAATTTCAAGGGATTAACTTCAGTACTTCACTGTTAATCAGTATCTTATTTTAAGACAACATTCTTGCATTTTTTCAAGGTTAGTTGAATTTATCATTACTACTATAGTGATTGTGAGGCAGTAGTGAGTTAAAATAAATCCCTACTTAGGTACCTTATCCCTCCTATTATATATTAATATTAGTGCATATGGGATTATAACAAAATGCAAAGAGAAAAAAGGAAAAAAATTCAACTTGAGAAGCTATATTTTTCTGGATTAAATCACAATATGAGAAAATGTCTTAGAATTCCAACTGAGCTGTGCTACAGCAAAAGACACAGCGAGCTCTGGATACAGGAACGCTTGCATATTTTTCTTCACACTGTTATGTGTGAAAAGATAAGATTTCTCCATAAAACTGTAAAATAGAGCACTTAGAAAGTCCATTTGAAAAGATTCCTCCAGGGGGCTGAGATAACTCCGGCATCTGTTCGAACAAGTAATTCTGCAAATAAGTGACACACTTTTGTCATCCTATTGAACCTGGACAATGAGGGCCCTTGATTGCCCAAACACAAATAAAACTATCCATTGCCCTTACAGCATGTGGCAGCTACATGAGATGTCCCTTAGAGAAGCAGTCATTTCACCTTTAGCCAAGGCAATAACTAGACTTGCAAGTTTTATCACTCCATCACAACCCCAGTGGACTGTAAATGATTTGGTAAGCTCTGGTTTGAAAGAGAGCACTTTAGAAATCTAAGGTATGCACTGAAGGAAAGAGAGAGTTTCTCTTCTTTGGAATTATATATATATATGTAAAAATAAAGTAAGAAAAAATATGTTTATCTGCTATTATGCTTTATGATTTCTTAATGACAGAGTTTCTATTCTATGTTGTGAATAATTACTGTTTCAAGTGAACTTCTTATCTCTTTCAAATTAGATTGCTGGGTAGTTACTTGTAAACAAAGCAAAAACAAAACAAGAATACATATCCTAGAACTGCCCACCCTGCAATTAGCTACGCTAAAATACAGATATGAGAACAATCTAAATTCAAGTATCATCTTGATATGAAGACTTGATTGCTGTTATTGCCAGGACACTTCTGAAAAAACGATTAAATATGCCTGCATTTTTAGACAGGTTTTTTTTTTTGTTTGTTGCACATCCCAGTTTTGTTAACTTCTTTTAGCATATTTTTTTTGGGTCTTTTGCAAATATTTCATTGTAGGCTGACAGTCAAGGATACTTGATGTACCCAAAATAACTCTAAAGGCACACAGAATGAAAAACTTTGTTGGTCTATGTTCTACTTATCTAGTCTGCGCTACAATACTTTCAAAACTACTCATTCAAAATCATACTGCTCAGTTTGTGAATGGGACTTCCGGGTCATCTTTATTTTTATTTGCAATTTATAGTCCAGAAACTGCATTCTATTTTATCATTATATATACACCTATTTTTTAAAGTTAAATTGCTTCTGTCTTGAATCATTAAGCTAATAAATTAGTTAAACTGGAATGATAAACTAAACCTTATGGCATAAAGCTTAAATATTTTCAAATACAAGACATAGTTCTTAGAACTGATAACACTTTAGGAGTAATTTGATTTCTAAAAACTAGAAAGAGAATTCTAACAATGTTTTTCTGTTACAGAATAGAGAAAATCAACTCATTTAAACACTTCACATGGGCCCTGTTGCTTTGCTCTCTAAAATAATCTACAAGAAGAAATCTCCTTTTAAAGCAGCTGTTATCTTTAGATTTAAAACCTCACCCACACAACTAATTCTACAGTGTTTAAAATTTGGGTCTCATGGTTGAAACATGTTCCATGTCTGAACTAGCACAAAAACCATTACTGAACTTCCCCTTTTTAAATTAACTTATGTGGTAACTTTGGCAAGTCTTTTCCCACTTTTGACACTGACCCGTGAAACCCAAATTCTGTTGATACAGTGAAGCATTATCAGAAGCTTTTTTCACACTTTAGCTCATTCTCTCAGATCAACATGATTAATTGTTCAGTCACTTTTCTGTACCTCTTCCAACCATTTCGAGTACTTATTTCTATAGCAAAACTACATGCAGTTAACATCTCTTGATTTCTGCTTGATTGTGGTTTAATGAGAAAAATTCCAGACATAAATCTTTGCCTTAAGTTATTTTAGTTCCAAGGTTCAAGTGATCACATTTACTCTCATAACAATAATCCTTTAACGTGACAAACTCAAAGCAGTTTAATAACTTTAATAAAAAAGGTAAGACCAGAGATGACTTGAAAGGATTTCAGTTGTTTTCAGGCAATATTAGTGGCAGCATTCCCTGTACACTAAATGTCTCACTACTTGAAGGGAAGAGTAACACTCTTCTAGCAATCAAGCCAAGACAACCAGATTGAGACAGAATTTGTAGATAAAAAGTGAAATATATATTGGAAAGACTTCATGATCTAGTCCAATCAAAACAATAAAGTAAAGAAACATGCTTAAGATTTAGCAAAATGGCAAAATGAGAACATTAAGAGCAGTTAATAGACATTAGCCCATTTTACTTACAAGAAGTTTTAGCCAGGACTGGTTGGGAAAAAAAAAAAAAAAAAAGTTCAACTTTCCAAATCTGAAGGTTTTTCAAAATATTTTTCTTCACTTCTGAATTAAAATAAGGTTTTAAAATACATCATAAAAATATGACTCAAATAAAAATACTGGTGCACACCAGTCAAGTCGAAAGAACCATTTAAGACACCTACGGCTGCCATTCATCCAGTTATTCCTAGATGTCTTTACTCTGCAGATGAAATTTTAACAGTGAGAATTCATGTCTGGTTTTAGAAGCTTAATATTTACCAGGAAGTCATAGAATCCTAGAGTGGCTTGAGTAGGAAAGGACCTTAAAGGTCATCTCATTCCAACCCCTCTGCCATGGGCAGGGACACCTTCCACTAGACCAGGTTGCTCAGAGCCCCATCCAGCCTGGCCTTGAATACTGAAGCTCTTAAGTTGTGTGTGGGTGTTACTGAGATAGTGCCTTTCCACAGGGTCCGACTCATCTAAGCAAAAACTCCAAGGAAATGCCAGGCTGGAGGGGAAGCAAGAACTGAAAAGGCAGGGCAAGAGCAGCAGTGCTGCACTCAACAGCAGGTACTGGTTAGGGAGATAAGAAAGCAAGCCCAGGAGCTACCACAGAGTTCTCTCTTAGTGAAAACAAACCCACCTCCTTCCTTTGGTCTCCCAGCTCTGCTTCTTGCTGATATCTTTTCCCCTTTCCCTTTCCCCAAGGCTCAAGATCACTTCTCCAGCTCCTGAGAGCCCACAGTCCTTGGCTGCAATGCTGCAGGTCAAAAAGTACCAAGAACATCCAGGTCCCACTCATTCAGAGGCAATTTGCATGCCAGCTCCCCTGGAGCAGGGATTGCCATATTTAGGTGTGGGGAGATGAGCGGGAAGGAATGGTGAGCTGAGAGAGATGGGGACAGGAGCTCCAGCTTTGGAAAAGATAAAGAGCTCTGGAGACACTGTGGGCCAAGCTCACCCACGTGGTCACAACCAGACAACCTCATGGAGGTGCAGAGCCCACACACACACAAGGTGTCACATTAATGCTGCTTAGCTCTTCCCACCAAGGACTGCCGTAGTCACCACAGAACCATGGAATGGTTTGGGCTTTAAGGGACCTTAAAGATCACCTAGTTCCAACCTCCTTGACCTGGGCAGGGGCATCTTCCTTCCCCTTGCCTTTCAGTGCACCCCCTGGCACAGCACACTTCGCACCTTGGGAACTCTGCTTCCCTAAACAGACACCTGGGAGATCCAAGTTCACGTCCTCTCTCTGCACAATTCAGGCTCGAAGTTTAGACATTTTAAGGAGCTACACTGCCAGGTTGTGCAAATGTCTGTTGACACACAACAGTCCATGTCGTAACATTCTTCTCTAATGTCACCTCCCCAGTTTTCTTCCTCATCCTAAGAAAACAAATAGGCTCATAAAAAATTTCTGTTTCGTAGAAATAGCCCTTAAAAAATTCTTGACTTATACTCATGCAAAGAATAAAGCTTAATAGAAAAATCTGTTATGGAGCCATAGTCTTCTGATTCTTACTATCCAGATCTTTACTGCAAGTAAATCTTTTTGCACACATGTGGCATCAGAAAATATTGCTGTATGTTACTACCTTTAGCACATTAAGAAAAACAATGTATCATTCTAATCACACACATAGGAAAAACAGCTAATTATTCTTCTAGGGAAGAAAAAAAAAAGATGAACCTGCTTAATGATTATTCAACCATTATAAAAACAAAAGGTCAAAACCAAAACAAGACATGCAGTTAAATGTTATTTTGAATTTACTTTTTGATAGATATATATTCTGTGTTCTCCTGGTACCGAGGTATTGTACTGAAGATGTCAGTGTTGATCAGCTTCCAATCATCAATGGCACTTATTGAAATAGCATCCTGCTAGGAATGGGATTTTCTGCATTTGCTAGATTTTGATTTGCAGGAAAAATATTTAAAAATTATAAATGAGCCCTGACTGTGGAATAAACGTCCAAGAAAGATATTTTATTTTGTATATAAGTCAATAAGTAAACATTTTACAAGGTGTTTATTAAAATACTTGCTGTCTTCTGGCAAAAATAAAATTCCCATGCAAATATGCTAATAGTATGCCCAAGTAATATCAAAAAAGCTTTTCCCTAAAAACTGTTAGGTATAGCCTGAAAGCTTAAATAGCACGGACCTAAGCTGTCTTGAAAGTCCTATTGGGATGAACAAGTATCATTATAATAAATTTGTACAGAAATATTTAAAATAACTTAAAATAAGTGAAAAAGACACAATTTTTTAAGGCATTCTTATAGTTGGTGTTACAAGACTACAGAGAAGAAAATATTTTCTCAGTGAATACTCTGGCACTGCTTTATGAAATTTTTCAAGGTTATTGAAATCATCTATGACCATATATGCTTTAAGCAATGCACACTAAATCTGTTTTTAAAGCTGCTGAGTGAGCCCCACTGTGTCAGGAGTGGAATGTGTCCACTCATCCTGCCTCTGTCATCTTGGAGGAAGCCTGAGAGCAAATGTTCCTCTGGAGGGAGCCCCTCAGGACTAAGGAAGATCCAGGCTGCAACTTTTTTTCCTCCCATAGCAATATGCAAACAGCAGGAGAATTTATCTGATGCTCTCTTTATGGAAATGTGATTGATGACAGAGAAAGTTTGACAGTCCCATGTATAGCTCTCTGCATTTCTATTTCCTCCTTATGTATATGATGTGAAATATATAAATCACTACTATTTAAGTAACTTCCCAATGACTTGCAAATTTAAATTTCAAAATTTCCACACAGCACCTTTTTAACCATTGGGAATATTTTGCAGAAAAAGAAAATCTCTTCCCATCCTCCCCTCAACCACAAATATAATATATTTTTGCTAATAATTTTCTCTAGGTGAAGGGCTTTTCCAGTTACAAAGGAATTCAGGCAACGATAGTTGCTTAGTGGATTGGTGGCTGCATTACATATCATAAGACATATTAAAGACATAATAAAGCAGCCCATTTAGAAAGTCTTTGACTACATCAAAGACAACAAGGAAAAGAGGAAGCCATCATTACCAGACTAATGAGGTAACTTTATAACATTATATTGAAGTTTTTTTCCCCCAATCTAAATCTGAGTTTATAAAAGAGGAATTAGTCCTATTTTGAAAATGGTTTGTCTGGTAATGTAGACAAAATTGGATTGCAGGTCAACTAACTAAATGTTTTCTGTGCTTAGAAGAAAAGACAATTGCCTTGATATCCCCTAATTATCATTACTGCAAATTCTAAAACTATTCAAGTTTTGCTCAGAGAGAAAGAAGGCAGAAGACTGATAACCTACAAGGGCTTCCAGAAAATAGCCGGTTAAATACAGTTCAATTTTATGACAGAAAAATACTGAAAGATAGTACTGACCATGTTTACATACCTATATCTTATTTAAGTAAAAGGGATCCACTCTGCAGCACAGTTTCAACAAGTACCATGAAATAAAATTCCCAAACATTATAAATGCTTAACATGTTATTCCATCCTCATTAGTACCACACTAGAAAAAAAAAAAATATGCAAGCAGCAAACAATCAGCGGTTGTTTGGGAGCCTAATATGGTACTAGGAAAAATAATGCAGCACAGCAACAAGTTCACTGGAGTGCTCCCTTAACACAGACATACTAGATGTACAGCTGTTTATCTTGGGAAGAAAAACAATCAAAAGAGGACATAAAGACTTTTGAAAGGATCTTTTTCCCGGTATTTAATAATATGCAAAATATTGAAGGATTCTCGCATGAAATCAGGAATAGCAAGAGGTCGTTTTTCACGGTATTTTAAAAAGCTAAGCAGACACACAACAGGATGCCAGCAGGCAGCTTGCATGAGACATAAGGCTTTATATTCCCACTAGGAACGTACCTTCTCTGCTTTTGCTTTCCTGGCGTTATGCACAAACCTGCGTCCCAGCTTCTTGGCATACCAGATAGAGGCAAACATTGTAGTGATGAAGATTTCAGTCTGAATATGCAGCACACACACACACACAAAAAAAACCAACTTCCCCCACAACTGAGATACAGATCTAATGCTGGTTAAGGTCTTAACTGTGCTGTTGCTTTGTCAAGTCCTCTCATGCTGCCTTCTGAAAAAAAAACAAACCACCCAGTGTGGCCAGTCTGCAGGTGTATTTACATACTGCCAGCAGGAAGTCCAGGGTGAGGCATCTTTGCATCCAGCTCACATCCAGTCTGCTAAGTGCCTGTCTGCAGTTCTTTAGCACTGTCACCACAAACTACATATGTGTCAGTATGAAAGGAAGCTGCAGTAAACTACTGTAGCAGACAGCTCACCTCCTCTTCTCCTGTTCTGAAATTTAACTCCTTGGTTCTCTTCGATTTGCCAGCATGCAACAGAAGCAGCAGCAGCTCAAAAATGAGATACACAGCACTGCAGGAAAGCAAAGGGGTACAAAAGTGCCAAAAATAGAAATCTGTATTAACTGTTAAGGTGAAGGAACAGGTGTTTCACGTGTTTCAGGGCAATTAAGATATGAAAGGAAAATTGTTTTTACTTTGTTCTTGCAGTCTGGGATCTGTTCAGAGATATTTTTGCTACCTAGTTTCAGTTTGCAACAGACAGGCATCAGAGCTGCTCAGTTCACTTGCTGATGTCACACATGCTCTGCTGAAGGATTTAAGACTCAATCAAGGGCTTCTGTTTTTCTTTGATAATGCCTTCACAAAACAGAAACCTGATAGATTTTTTCCCAAATTCCAAACTTCTGCCCTACCTAAGCATGCTTTTCCCTCTCCCTTTAACTGCAAGCTGTTTTGCATTGGGAGATGGGAAGTGCCTTTGAACACCTATTTTTGCAGTGAAACAGCAATGCACTATTTTCCTTTTGTCACACACTTCAGCTTTAACCCCTGCACCTCTCTTCAGTTATAATGGCTAAACAATAAGTAGAAACATACTCTTTTGGCTCCAGACATATGACAAACCAGATGTTCCTCCCAGTCAGATGCAGTATCAAGGCTGTAAATGACAGAGTTTATAGCTATGTGTTGTATTTGATAGCACTTATAAGACAAGTCCTGCCCACTGCCCTCCCACCTACAAGTGTGGAGATGCCAACATGCAGGAGAACCACTGCTGTCCTGTGTGCAGCATTGGATTTGGGATGCACACATGCAGGAATAATTTCTGCTCTGGTATTCTGTGGTAAAGAGCAAACCAAAATTCATTGATGCATGGCAAAGGAAATACAGGCATAGCAATTTAGTATAGGGCTCTTGGGGCCAAGGAAACACCTTTTCTGCCCCAGGATTTTCAGAGAAGGGCTGAAACTATTTTCTCCAGGGTACATGAAATCAAAAGGGAAAATATTCCACTCCCACTTATAACTTGGATAGAACACCCAAGTTACTGTAGCTGGATGGCATTGCCCAAGCTTTGAGCCTGAAGGCACAAACTGTTCAATTCTGTTAAGATTATAGGGAGTTCAAAGAATTCTTCAACACATTTTAAAATGGTAAGTTGGTTAACTAAATTGAAATTCTTAAATAGTGAGGGCTTTTTTCAAGGTAACTCCAAGGTGTATGGTTGATTTTTCCTTGACATCTACAACCTTCTGACAAAATATTTGGTAACGGGTGATATTTCTGGGAAGAGAATAGTTACTAACTACTTCCAGTTCAAATATTTAGTTAATCCTGGCAGACAGAAGGTTTTAAGACCACGAGATAGAGTAAATTCATGTCTCATCTAGAATGTGATTGCTATTCTGTCTTTCCATAACACCACTTTAGGTCTCTGAACTCTAGGCTGATAGTAAGATAGACTGTCCAGGGTGAGAAAACCTTTACTATGCCATGTAGCAACCTCTCACCATTCTCCCAATTTGTGGGAAGACATCGTCCTGAAATAGTGGGGAGGGTAGACAAGAGAAGGAAGAAAGATGGCCTGAAAAATTTAGGAAGAAATCAGAGACCTTGTTTCTAGCTGGGATACCACTGTAAGGAAACATGGATAGAAAAAAAAAAAAAGTGCAGAAAAGGAGAAGCAACATCATTACACAGCTTAACCAACACTATAAATGTTAAAGGAACAGGAAAAAAAAAATCTTTCATAGTATATGCATAAACAGTAGAACACTTCTCCCACTCTGCTCCCATGCTTTTATGAAGAGAATAAGTATAATTTGAAATCATTGCACTACAACCAAAAAAGGGTACATTCTCCCAAACAACTATATATATAGTCTTATGTATATTCAGAAGCTGAGAAAATCGAAGGAAATACTCATTAAACAATAAAACCTCCTTTTTATGACTTTTATCATCAACATTATCAGCTTTACTGAACTATTTATTCAGTAAAAGTAGGGAGTAATAAAAAGCCACAATTCATCCCACTTGAAGAAAAAAAAATAGAATACATTGTTCATTTAAGAAATAATGACAAAGCAATAGGGAGGTAATTTTCTCCACCCACTGTAAATGTTAGATCAGGAAGAATAAATCTTGCCAAATACCTAATCCCGATTCTAATCAGAAATACAGTTTAACTGTTTGCATACATTTGCAGATCTATCCAAACCCCTAAGTATAGCAACGGCCAAACTGCAAGACATTTCCTTACAGCTCCATCATGCAGCAGTCTGCCATACATTGCCAATAGCAGGTTTATTAGGACCGTACTGGTACCGAGGGAGTTTATGATTATGAATATTTTACTGTAACCATAACAAAGGCTGCATTTTACAGAAGTGCTACAAGCCAAGCTGCTTCAGAAGCATTGGAACTCCCAGCTGCTGTCTCCTCACAGGAGTAATATGTACTTTAGCTTGCTCACTGAAGTGCTGCATTACAAGGACAGAGAGATGCATGCCATTGAGCAACAATATTATCACAGACAGGAGATAATCAGTTAAGAGCAGATTTTACAAGGAGCTTCTTTCTGCTAATGAGTGGGTGGTTTTCGGTAAACCAAACCACATCCAAACTATACATTAAATGTCGTTCCTCTGCCTCTATGAGAAGAATTGGTCTTACCACAAGTGGGCACACTGGTATAAGTACAGAGCAATTACGCTGTTGAATCGTATTATTTTTATGACATGGCTCCCCAACATCGCAAGCAACGGCAATTGATGCTCGGTACCGAAACAGATGGTTGTTTCAAACACCTTGCCAACTGTTTGTATGCAATGAGTATCACCAGTATTGCTGACAGTTTGCCTCCTTTTTCAATTTTAACATTGCTGCTTTACTTAAGCAGCACTAGGGAAGAAGTCTGGCTTCGCTTTAGACAGAGCATTAATTTTCCCTTGTTAAGGGATAACTTCTCACAGCACACACGTGGGGTGTCAACCTCCCCCTCACACACCTGTGGTGAAGATAGATGTTATCTGTAGCTTCTGGTTCTCTCCAACCTCTGAGTATATACACACAGTAGCCATAAAACGTGATGACAGGGCCATTTAAAATACAAATACAGCTCAGTCATAAATAATGCCCTCCTTGTAAGACTGGGAAGACGGATGGAAAGATTAGTATTCAGGGTTTGCAGAACTGTTTCCAGTGAAATGGACAGGAGATGGAACAAGTTAAAAATGAAATATTTAAAATATAAAACAATCACTTTACTTCAAGGTTTATTTGTTAACATTCCACAGCTGTGGGTACAGGAACAGAGCTGCTGCTGAGAATCTAAGGTAGTTGGCTTTGTTTTTATTAGCACAAGGCAAGAACAGATATTGATTTGGCTGACTGTACAAGCAACCATTTCCCATCCCCAGCACAACTAATTATCTTACACAGCTACATGATGCCAAGACATACTATTTAATGACCAGAATACTAGGAAAGACAGGAATCTAAATGTCTGCTATGCAGTCCAGAAGATATAAATTTTAGGCACTCAGACCTCACTATTCTTTAAGTAGATGGAAGACTCAAGGTTTTGTAAGGACCTGATTTTTCATTCTTCCCTCTAAACAATGGTAAATGGATTGATGTTCTTCCTCCTAATGCAACAAACAATATTTTTATAGGAAACCCATGGGCACTCTTACAAAAGTAAGAGTCAGCACCACCAAAACACATTCAGATGTGACACTTCTCTTTTGGCCACGGCAGAACACAGTCTGTTACAGATACAATACAGGTGAAGGATTATAATACAATAGAATCACAGAATCACTGAGGTTGGAAAGATTGTTGAGT
The DNA here is from genome assembly GCA_013397775.1 of Eulacestoma nigropectus. Classification (NCBI taxonomy): domain Eukaryota; kingdom Metazoa; phylum Chordata; class Aves; order Passeriformes; genus Eulacestoma; species Eulacestoma nigropectus. The sequence goes on from VZTE01005755.1 coordinate 4,735,486, forward strand.
CCAGCCATGTCCATAAGCACCACATCTACACATGTTGTAAATGCCTCAGATATGGTGACTCAACCACTTCCCTGGACAGCCTGTTCCAATGCTTGACAAGGCTTTCCATGAGGATTTTTTTCCTAGTATTCAACTAAATCTTCCCTAATGAAACTTGAGGCCATTTTCTCTTGTCCTGTTGTTTGTTACCTGGGAGAACAGATCAACCCCCACCTCACTGCAGCCTCCTTTGAGGTAGTTATAGAGAGGAATAAGATCCCCTTGACCCTCCTTTTTTCCAGGATAAGCACCCTCACCTCCCTCAGCTGCTCCTCACCAGACTTGTGCTCCAGACCCTTCCCCAGCTTCGTTGCCCTTCTCTGGACATGCTCCAGCACCTCAATGTCTTTCTTGCAGTGAGGGGCCCAAAAATGAACACAGGATTGGAGGTGCAGTCCCACCACTACAGAGTATGTAAATTGCTAGTTATGGTATTTTGTACCAGTTATGATGTTTCATAACATTTTCTTTTTCTACAATAAAAATGTTAATATTCTACCTCTTGATCCTGAATTTTAAAGATGAAATCTGATTTGCTTAAAAGCTAAATAATTCCTTGGAACATCTAAGTCAATGGCAAGAATATAGTGCAGTGATTCTGAGAACAGTCACTTATCTTGACAAAGAAATGTTGCACAGAAGGGAAGAGGGGAAAAAAAAAGAAGCAGAAGATGAAGGAAGAGATGGGATAAAAATGGAAAAAAAAAAGTGAAAATGAAGTGCTGCATATTAAGGATGACAAAGGTTCATACTCTTCTCTTCCAATTTAAATTTTTCTACTCCCTTAATATTTCTTGTGCCAAATCATTTCTCTTTAGAAATTATGCTTTCAGAAACCCAGATGTGACATTATGAGTTTGCCCCAGGTCTAATTTCCCCTTAGAACAGAAGATACGGCATGTAGACATCTCCTCTGTCACCTTTCCTGATGCATGGCAAAGCTGTCTCCTAGCAGAGGGCATGAAGAATTTCATACACAATGTCACAAGACTTCAAAGCAGTACAAAAATAAAATGCAGGCATTTTTTTCTCTGTTTTTTTTTTTTTTTTTTTTTTTTTTTTTTTTTTTTTTTTTTTTTTTTTTTTTTAAGTGCAAGGCCCCAGATATTCCGTGCCTGCACTCTGCCATGCAATTATCACTGCTATTATTCTGCTCATCTATTATTTGATGGGGTAGATGGCACTCAACCTGCTACCTGTGGTGCAACAGGTCAAGAGAAGAGAGGATGAGGAGGTGTGCTACAAAATTGCTTGAAATAGAGCTTTAACTGTGGAAGGATGGAAAATGAAAATGAAATACGTGCTATGCTAGACACAGACTCAGCACATCCCTGCACACGGGAATGTATTCTAGCACTTTGCAGCGTAATGCCATAACAGACTATGTTTTAAATTGACACAGTTCTTTTCCTTTTTTTATTTGTAAAGTCTTGGAATGGACAAAAACCTAATTGCAGTACTTAATTTTGATTTTAAAAATTGATTTTCAACTCTAGTTTCTGCTGGTGCATAGGAAACTCCAGAGAGTCACAGAAGTAATATAACAACCATTTGCAGCCTTAAAAAAAAAAAAAAAATTGTAAAATGCCAGTTTATTCCCTATTTGTCCCTGGTTCAGCACAAATTGCTTTCTGCCTCACCTTTCTAATAGAAATTTTTAAATTTCTTCCTGCTCTGTTAAGAAATCACAATCGAAATGGTGTATAAAATCCTCTGATGTGCCATTACGCTGCTCAGACTTGTATCAAATCAAAGCACTGTGTATGTAGCACAGTTATACATTTGCGTGGCAAGTACTCCCACGGGAAATAATATAAACTACAAAATTTATCCTTGGGGAGAGAAAAAAAGGAGGAACCAGAGACTGCAAGCAGTGCTTATGTGTGTCATCAGTGCATCTTGCAAGGCACTTGCCAAATATAATCCTGAACAAAACTGAATTCAGTGTGGAAACACTTATATTACAGCTCTGTGTGTGTGCCTCCCATCCCGCAGCAGTTCAGTGCATTTGTTTTCTCGTTACTCGCAGCATAACCCTGAGGGATGGTGGACTCACCTCTGTTTCGGGTGGGGATGAATCAGGCACAAAGTGACTTGGTAACCGACATACAGGAAATTGGAGAATCTGCACACTGACTGGAGCCCAAAAGCTCTGAACCAGGGTGTGGCCACACGGTTTGCCGTGGCCAAAGCCAGGCAGATGTGGCACGCACTCTCACTCAGCCCTATGCCAGTCACAGCTCTTCTGTCCAGATCCAGTGAGAAGCAGGAGAGCTGGAAATGTCCATACACTCACCCACAAGGGCCACTGACATACATACTTTCCATATGATTTTTTTATTAGGAGCAGCAAGCCAGGCAGCCTATAAGAGTTGTTCATCTCACTGCTAATCACAAAAGAACCCTAAAAAACAGTTTCAGGCACAAGCATGGGAATAGATATCATTCCATCTTAAAGGTTATTTCATTCCTGGCTGATGACAAGCTGTCTTTGCCTTCAAAGACATCCTTAAATCTCATTTTCTCTTTGTCAGGCCCAAGAGCAAAATTAAAAAGTCAGTTTAAGCAGAAACACTGCAAGTTATAGACACTGAACGAGTGAATCACACGCACTGCTTCAACCCAGCATTATTTAAAAGTTCAAGGTGAATGTACCTAGCCCTTGCCATTGTCCAAGCTCTCCAGAAAATCCTCATGCATAAGAAGCCAGGTTGCACTGAATTATGAAACATTAAGGAATCATAAGTGATGAGATCTAACAGGATAGCTATAATCTCATGCCAGCATCTCCTTGCAGGCAGACACACGTGTACCTGTGTGGCTTGAGCCCACTCAGCAGAACACTCCTGAGCAGCATCAGAGTCCATGCAGCCCATTCTCTGTCATCTCGCAGGCTGGGTTGCCTTCGGTCCCTCTCCCAAGCCTTTGCCAAAGCAGCAGCTCCCCACTCCCACCCAGCACTTTCTCCAGTCATATTGTGCTGTTGGGTGGATCATGCTCCAGCTGAGCAGCCCTTCCCCTCCAGAGCCTCCTGATTGATTTTTTATGCTTCTTAGAGAGGAACCCACATGTGGAGAACAAATGCAACAGATAATGGCTTCTGCCAGTGTTCATTTCAGTTCTTGCTCTTTATCCCTGTCCTCAGCTTTTCCAGGCTGTGATCCTCACAGCTCCTGGGAAAAGGCCCTACAGTTCAACAGTTCAATACCACTTGGGAAGTTAAATCACTTCAGAGGCAAGTTGTTAAGAGCAATGCTGAACACTTTAGATGCTGGACACAGGTTTAACAAAGCAATGTCTACGTGTTAAAATGCAAAAGAGAAGAAATACAAAGGAAAAGGATGTATTTAATTCCTACAAATATAAGATATTCTACTACTAAGTATGAGGAGTAGATAACAAATCTTTATCCAAGACTGTCTGCAATTCTTAGGGCCAGAGACAAGGAAGAGGTCTTCTTGCTTTTGGAACTGACTCACCACATTTCTGTTGCCTAAGCAAAGCAGAGAGGAGACTCCGAACCACAGCAGATCAGGCACTAGGTTTTCTCCCTTAGTTCTGCTAAAATTCTTCTGCATGGGATTATTTACTCTTTGCAAGCCAGCTGCTCACTCTTAAAATGAAAAGAATAATGCTCTACTACACTGGGACAGTCTAAAGATAGAAGTATTAACAAATGTGAATTATTGTGAGAGAAGGCATTGTAGAAAGAAGAACATCAATCCCCTCACTGGTTGATACAGAATCATACAGAATTTTGCTGACAGGTCTGTGAGTCCACATCAAATCTGGTTACACAAATGCTTCACTGTAATGTGACACATGAAGAAGTCCATTTCAGCAATAAGTCATAGAGGATGGTGTTATATTCATTTTGACCAAAAGACAAAGGAACTATAAGGAAATATGAGGTTAAGGTCAAGAAGTTATTCTTATAAAACTTATGACATCTTCAGAAGCAGAAAAAAAATTATAGCAAATACTAAAATCTAAAATAAAGAATTACCTGTCTAACTTATTTCAGTTAATTAATTAATTATATCTTAAAAAACGATAAGAGAAAATTAGTCACATGAGATTTTCTTAATCAATTCCATTTGAGTGCAAAGCCTAGTTGAAAGGAGAAAGATGAGAAACACAGTGGTGGAGAGAAATATTTCATTGCAGAGGATTTTGGCACTTTGAAAACCACGGGAAGAACTGAGGCTGCATACAGCTAGTGAGATATACTTCAACAAGGGACGGACTAGATCTGATTAAAAAAAAAATCCCAAAAAATTGTGATCATTTTTTAGGACAAGAATAAAAAATAGCATCTTTCCAAACACTTTGAAGTTTTTAAATTTAATCTGAGTGTTTCAAGAAAACAGAAACTTTCTGAGATCTCTAACCAGTAGAAAATTGAGAAAGTGTTCCTTGAAATTGTCAAAATATTTATCTTTCATTTTCATCAAAAAATCAGAACATTTCAGCCTTCTCCAAGGCTGTCAATACTGCTGTCTAAATTACATTTACATTTAACTTTCCTTTGGGATCTCAGTCAACAGCTATTTTTAAAATTTCTGTTCTGCACAACTCACTGAAAATACTTTAATTTGATTCATACATCTAGCAGCCTCAAAGATCTGCCAAATCAGAGATCAAAGATTCCTCCACACCTTTCTGCAAATTGAATTTTGCCAAGCCAGGTACACTGGTTGTCTGCTCACATGTCAGAAGACACCACGAAGATGCTAGAATGAACTCATGTGAACTTATAGAAAAGATTGTAAGGAGAGAAAGTACCACAAAAGCAAGCAAGTCCCTGCTTCTCATTGCTCAAGCATCCTGGAAAGCACCATATTTCAGGCCTAGACCTCCTAGAACTAAAACCAAAGCTGAATGAAGGACTGTTTCTCCACCGCTACCCACAGCTAAATGCACAAAAGATTTAATATACACAGACTTGCACAACACATCTCTGCCCTGACCACAGTGGTGCACCAGAACAAATCTCTCCAAGGACTCCAGTTATTTTTCTGTGGCTCTAGGGGAACCAGTTCTACATTGAACTGAGCCAAAAGCCCTAAAATGCTTTCTGCTTCCAGACAAGAGAGCTAAATAATGAGCAATGTGCCAAAATCCCATTCCCAGCATCGGAGAGGAGCTCTGATCTTAAGAGAAACAATCTGCTCTCTCCACTTTCCTCCTCTTTGTCATTCAAAGTCTTGAAAGGTTCAGTGAAGGTAAAAGTCATAAAAGGGCACAGACTTCGGAGCAGTGCCTTATCCTAGCGGGCTCAGGCTCCCAGATACTGCTGGTTGTCACAACCTACCAGTCTTGTCCTTAGAGACAGCAATGGGTCTGTGTGATTGTGAGCACCAGCTCTGATCCAGAGCACATCTTTATTACACCAAGCCCCATGTGCAGTGCATGATGAGGGGATGAGAAGTGCTCCCAGTTTCCTGCCTACCTGGCACTAACCTGCCTAACCCTCCCACACTCATCTTACTCAGTTAAGCACATACGACTGCCAAAGCTATTATTTTGTTAAAATGCCCTCTGACACGTCTACTTCCTACTTTCAAGCCTACCCTTTCAAGTACAAAATAGGCATTTATGCTCCTGCGGCTCCTTAAAAATAATGGATTAAGTACTGCACCCTTACTGAGAAGGTACCCTGCCCACAGTAACGCTGTAGGAAGACAACAAAAAGATGGCAGATTGCAAATGCATTACACAGATGTCTGGGTAATTTGATGTGGTTTAAAGATGAGATAAGCAGGCGGCACAATCTTTCCGTCTCAGATGGTCTCAGTCTGAAGAGGGTAAAAGAGGAATACACCTTTTGATTATCTCATCTATTCTGAACAGTAAATCCCCATTAAAGCTCAGGACAGAGCATGACAACACAAATGTGCTACATTACCTCAGTGTACTTCAAGGCAACATCTCCACAGCAATACAGGGCTCTTGCTACCTATGGGATTTTCATCAGGCCAAGTGTATGGAAGAGCATGCAAATCCTCTGACTGCATGCTCAATGCGCATCGCAGGCAATATATCATGGATAAATGTTAATGGATACATTACATGTTAAATCTCACACTTCTTTGCCCATGCAAAGAGATACAGAGTAGCAGACAGTCCTTTAGAAGTCACCATTTCAGCTGCTAGGACAGGGCACACAGCCTAGGATTCAGCCTCCGCAGCTGTACATTTAGGAATGTGCAATGTGCTTTGCTGAGAGAGATCTGCATTTTTAGTTACACAAGCACTGAACATGGCACAGTGGCAAGGCAAGCTACATTACAAATGCAAATCCAGAGACTGGAAAAGAAAAAAAAAGAAAGAAATCAATTTCAAGCAATGCTTGAAATATATGTAAACAAAGTCACTTAAGTGAAACTGGCCCAAAATTACAAGTGTTTACCCTTTGGAAGCTCAAGATAAAAATACTGTTTAAAAACTACTTACAGATTTCTGGCCTTCAGAAAGCAAGGTAATTTCCCCCAGTGATTTTCTATGCATAGTGTGAGGGAGGCAGTTAAAGCTGATATAATATAATCTGAGCTACATTTAAACATCTGGTCCTTCTGCTTTATATGCATTGATAGGCTCTAGTCTAGAGCAATCAATAGAGTGTCAAAATGCTATTGAATATAATTTTTAATAGCTGTTTTAGTTATGTGTCCTTCTTGGGCAGGCTTTAAAATCAGGATTGTAAGTAAAATATGACTCTAAACTACTGTCATATTATATAACATTGTTTTAAATTAAGTATAATCCCGATGTGGATTTAGCTTCTGTAAAATTTGTAGTTGATTGATACTATGCCCCACAGTTTACCCAGTAATAATTTAAAGAAATAGACAGATGTGTACATAGGATAGATAAAGTTATACTGAGGATGGTCTGTAGGATGTTTCACTTCAAACACACCAACCTCTATAATTCCTGAGTTGAATTCTCTTCTTCCACTGATTTAAATGGGAATTTTGCCAAATGAAAAACCCTTTTTCGTTTGGCTATGGTGGAGCATCTGTTCTTCTGCTTAAGAGTATTTCAGAGCTTTTGAAATGCTATAAAAATTTATAAAAGTTTGAATATTCACTTAAAACAGAGGGCCTGACTAGGTTTCCATATTCCAGACAGTGTTGGGTACAAAACCTAAAGGCTTAGGCACATAAAACATATCTAGCTATTGTCATCACCAGAAAACAACCTACAAATAATTCCATAGTTGGAAAGAAAGGTCAAACTATAGACTGTAAAAGTTGTGCACATTTGATTCAACCGACCTCATTTCTTTAAAAAGCATGAAGACTAAGATATTTCAGAAAGCTACAAAAAGTAATACCTTTCAGATAATTAGGCTTCTCAATACATGTGAAAGTACTTTAGAAGTGTACCACAGGTCAATGGAAGTAAATATTGACAACTGTGAAAGCCCTGAGTTCATTTATGAATAAATACTGATTCTGGAACTGAAGTCTGATGTAATTTATCCTACACAAAGGGGAGAAGCTATGCAAGAACCAGTAATTTCCCTTTGATGAGCTGTGAGCACAGACCATGGTATTAAATAGTCTGAATGACACCATTTTTCCTATGAGCACTCACATGGTTTTTATGATTAAATAATTTTCCACTTCTGTATTTTGATATACATTATTATTATTTTTTAATATCCAAATTTTAATCCTCACGTGTGACAGAACATTTCTGGAGAGACAACAGAGATTCTAGATCATATTTTTTATGTGAACTGAAGCATTATACCTATAAGATTTAAAAAGGAAAAATGCAGTTTTGTTCACAACTCTAAGTAGACTGGAACTGAGCAGAGCTGCTCAGCTGGCTTGCTTAACAGCTGGTCCAAATGTCTTAGGGAGGAGCATATTTTTACAAAACATTTTATGAGGCTGCACACTGAGAGCTATAGTAGTTTATTATTGAGGCAGACAGGTTGATTAATAAATATCAATTTTGCTTTGGGAATCAGAAATGTAAGTGGTTTGTCTATCCAAGAAGTCTAGGCAATTTATGGATTTATGATTATTTAGGTGTGTGTGATTAAGTGATTAAAATTCCATTTAAAAGAAATAGCCTCACTTATTTCTAGGCCAGAACTTTCATCAAATTCTCAAATGCTTGTATTTGGCAACATTTAGAAGTGAATATACCCATCCTCAGACAAAAAAGATTTGTAGAAAATGAGGGTAAAACAGCTAGGCCAGCATGTAACAGCAATCTGTCTCCAGGACACATTTACAGACAGTCTGGCAAGATAACTAGGGCAATAGGAGTGGAAAGAGAGAGGCCAAAGCCTGGGGTGTGTCAGATGTGCAGTTGTGAGTCACTTTATTTTCTAAGTTACTGCAAAAGATGGATGTCATGACCTCTCACACAGCATTGCTGAATAAAGTGTTAGCAGTACAAGGTGTCAGTCTGGACAATAACTTGAATCATTTTATAAAAGCTCAAAAATATTTGAATTTTCCAAGAGGCACACCTTTCTGGAGGCTGCTGGTTCTGTATTCTAGACACAACAGTAATGCTTTATAGTCTTCGATAACAATGCATGAGCTGGATTTTCCAATTTTAATATATTTTTTTAAGGAAATCTGTATCTGGCATTCACTCAAAAAAGGCTTAATGCCTGAAAACCACAGCATTTTCTGTATAACCACCATGTGAAAAAAAATTGGAATCGTAGAATGGCTTGGGTTGGAAGGGACCTTAAAGATCATCTCGTTCCAACCCCCTGCCATGGGCAGGGACACCTTCCACTAGACCAGGGTGCTTGTCCAGCCTGGCCTTGAGCGCAGTCTCAAGATACTGTGACTTTGTTTTCTTCTCCACCTCTTCAATTAATTATACATTATAGATCGTTACTATTAATAACTATTTTTAGTGCTGAACATTAAACTGCTGATCAGCCTGAGCTGACAGCTCCTGGCACTGCTATAATAGGGACAATTGTCTCCAGTCACCCATCTTCAATTGCTGTGTTTTTCCTCTTCCTTAGTCCTTTGCTTTTAGGGTCATGGGTAGCTGGAACTTTCTACACAGATAGGTCGGGGTGTATTAATTCTCTGTCAGACTTCATGTAAAAAAAAACTTGCTACAGATGTACAGAGCAGGCTCTCTTGTCTCTGATTACCTATCTAAATTTGTCAGTGTCCCTCTTTACTTTCTCTTCTTTCTTATGTATTTATTCATTTTTCATTTAAAATGTCTTTCTGCTTGATAAAAACCAGACACGGTGTCATTCCTTTCAAAGAGCTCTCATAAATCACAGAAGCACAGGATGGTTGAGGTTGGAACGGACCTCTACTTCTGATGCACCTGCTAAACAGATTCCCCTAGAGCAGGCTATGCAGGATCATGTCCAGGACGATTTTGAGTATCTTCACGGAGGGAAAATCCACATCTTTTCTGAGCAGCCTCTTCCATTGCTTTGTCACTATCAAAGTAAAAAAGTTTTTGTTTGTGTTTAGATGGAACGTCCTGAGTTTCAGTTTCTGCCTGTTGCTGGGCACCACTGAAAATAGCCTGGCCTCATCCTCTTGACACCTGCCCTTGAGATATTTATGTGCATTGATGATCTCAATTCTTAGTCATCTCTTCTCCAGGTTAAACAAGCCAAACTCCCTCAGCTTTTCCTAACAGAAGAGATATTCCAGTCCCTTCGTCATCTCCATAGCCCTCTGCTGCATCCTGTCCAGCAGTTCCTTGTCTTGTCCTGAGGAGCCCAGAACTGGACACAGCACGCCGAATGCTCACCAGGGCTGAGCAGAGGGGCAGGATCACCTTCCGTGACCTGCTGGCAATGCTCTTCCTAATACACCCCAGGACACCACTGGCCTTCTTGACCCCCAGAGCACACTGCTGGCTCCTGGACGGCTTGTCCTCGGGGTCTTTCTCTGCTGAGCTGCTTTCCAGCAGCTAACCTGTACTGCTGCATGAGGTTATTCCTCCCCAAGAGCAGCTCTGCACTTGCCTTTGTTGAACTTCTTTAGATTCCTCTCCTCCCAACACCTCATTACCTTGTTACCTTTATTCTCCAAGATCTCTCACAACTGCTAAAGGAGGTCATCAGGCTTTTTTTTCTAAATTCTTTTGCCTGTACTTCCACCCTGTAAGACTTAAGCAACAATATTTTGTGAAGTAAAAATTAGACAACTTTTTGAAGTGCAACAAAACATCTACCAAGTAAGTTGTTAAAGAAAAAAAAGGTCAATACCATATTCATAATTCATTAAAGATCTGTCACTCTTCAAGCACTTTTAAAGTATCTCATTCTACCTCAGAGGTTTTCAGTTCATGAGAGAATGTTTTATGCCTATGATGCAGGAATCACAGAGAGTCTGTCTTCAAAATTTCTTCACCATGACACAAAGAATTAATCCAAAAAGAACAGATGAGGGGATATTCCTTTTCTTTGATAGTACATTTTATTTATTGACTGCATAGAGTATTTTCCTTGTGTCTCCTCAAAAGGAAATGCTAGGAATATAGTAGAATATGTGGGAAGAAACCCTAAACTGGCCAGAAATAAATTAAAAATTTAAATAAATGTATAGACTTGTTAAAGAAATATGAACTTGAAAAAAAAGGTTTTTATTATAGAGTTTCTTCCAGTAATATGCCTGGTCAGCTGCTGAATCCCACAGACATAGAGAGGGACATAGATCCAGCACAGTGTAGGAAAAGAAGCTAGTTTTACCAGCAGTTTGGTATCACTTCCAAACCAAGCAATGTCAGTTTAGTGTGTTGTACACACTGCAGGCCTTGCCACAGGCACAATTCTGGATCACTCCCCTCTGTAAAAAATTATAATTATTTGGGAAGGTCAGTACTTCCCGCAGTGCTGTTCAAGCACTATGGCAGAGCTGACACTCATGGATGGTAGTAGGAAAATTGCCATGATGAGAGAGCTGCTACTTGTTTTCTGTTGTTGTGCGCTTTGTTTTCAAAAGGAGAAGCCAGAATAGCTCCTATTTGGCTCAAATTGGTCTGTGCCTGGGTATCTTTACAGCTATTCAAACCATCTCAGCCTTACATAGTACAGATGGAGATCTTAAGCTAGAGCTGCAAAATAATTTTCAGAAATGTTTGCAAAGCCATTAGCTGTGATAAATCGCACAATTTACTCCTAGACCAAGATTCTTTCAGGTGCTGCTTCCCCCTGGATAATCAAATCGTATTTTGGTTCAAAGCAGTTCAACTCCTTCCAGATGCTGCACCCTGCAGAACGTCCTTCCTAATTGCCAGACTGGGACCTGATGTGGGCTGCATCATCCCTAAAAATCCATCAGCACCTACAAGATTCACTTCAAGCCCTGTCTCCTGCCAATGCAGAGTTCCTGGGATTTCTGAAAGTTTTTTGTCACTGCTCACATAATCTTGGACTAACCATCATAAAAGCAGCAACACATCATGCTTAGTTTTTTCTACTATCATGGAACCTGTGATATCAAGCTTGGACTGAGATACCTCACTTTTAGTCCAAAAACCAGGCAAATCACACCTTGAAATAGCATTAGTAAGCATCCTACACTATGAAGCAGAAAATGCTCTCTTGTGGTTTTCTCATGAGTTGACAGTCAGGAATATGTAATTATATCCCTTCTGTACAATTAATGATGACAGTTAAAAGTAACACTCACAACATCTGATTTAATATTGGTGACATTTAAAGACATCTTAGTATATTTTTCTTGGCCCTTACTTCCAAAAGTTTTTTTTCCTAACAGAATGAGTTGAAAATATTTGGGTTTGTGTTCCACAGACACAGATGATCAGGTGACTTAAGAAAGGCATAAGATCATCCCAGCATACTTTAAATCTATGCAAACATGTTTTTAAAAATCAAAGTAAAAATTCATGCTCTGTGGCCGTGCACTCCCAACAACTTTGTTTGGAATTCTGCTGGACTTTTCAGTAACTATTGAAGAAAAAACCTTTTTCTTATGTGGGACCATCTGCATAAACCTCCCTTATTGCTAAAGCAAGTCTTGCCCTCAGATTTTTTCTGATAGTATATTTGATTTCTTCACCAGAATTTCTGGCTGCAAGTGTAATCACATATTTGAAGATGATAATTGACAATATCCAGGACAGCCTCATTTAAAGTTTGTCCTTTGTCACAATATTTAGGAATTGAAGTTGTACAAAAACCTGGTGGTTTACACATCCACCATCCTTCCTGTCCATACAGTTTAAGGAGATTTAAGAGTGGCACCTTATGTGTTTTCCACCAGGGAGAGATAACCCTTGTAAAGATTAATGTGCTGCCAGACAACTCTACCATCACCAAATGTATTATTTTAAAGTTTCATAGGACTTTTTTTTTTTTTCTCTGCAAAGCTGAATAATGCCCACAGAGCTTCCTCTTGCAAACTGCAAGAAAGGCATTGTAAAACATGCCACTACCAAATATATTTCCAATATTAGCATTCATTTCACACATGCACTCTGAATAAGTACAGTTACTGCAAAATCAAGGCTTCAGACTAAATTTTTCTGCTATGTTAGACTTCAGGATGTTATACATTACCTCAAAGGATATATTCAAGATATCTTAATGAAGGTTATAGCATTGATTTTTGTTATTTTAATGCCTTACATTTTTCAATAAAAGTACCTAAAAAAGGCAATTGAATAGTTAAGTTGGATGCCACTGTGCTTTATTAACTCACACTCTGATCTTACTACTTAGATGAAAACTTGATCTGAAATATGCAAAAGACAGGAATTTATTATGCATTAATGCATAATAAAAGTTATGTATTAATTGCAGAAATTAGAGAGAAATTTGACAGGAAAAAAATGTGTCAATCTGATCCCAATTCTGTGAAGGGAACTGAAAGCAAGTCTCCAAATCTGAACATTTTTCTCTGATAAAGTAATCTCAATGGAAGAGTTTCTGAGTCTTTAATTTGTATCTAAAAAACCTGTAGCCAGACAGGATAGAGAAAATTTACTGAACTAATCTTTAAGAGTCAGCCTAGACAAAAACTAAAATTATTTCCTCATTTACCTCCTCGCTTTAGAGATCAAAATCATGCTTCTGGCTTGCTGATACAACTATTTGCTTGTATGCCTGCCAGGCAGCGTGGTACATATCCATCTTCAGTACATGCTACATGCCAGCAATTGCTCTGCTTGGGGTAGGCAGTTGGAAAGCAATCTGTTAAAGTCCACAGCATGACTCAAACTCTTTCTCCTCTCCTCCTAACACTTTCTCATTGAGAGCTGTCTTAAAGAGCAATCTCTCTCCATCAGCACACCTCCTTACTAGGGCCTGGCCAATGGTTCTTACAGTGCAGGTTTTTAAATTATGGTTTCTTGGCTTAGAAGGTTTTTTTATGGGTTTGCAGAATAGCACACAAATGAAAAACTACTTGGTGCTACCTCAGCTAACTATGTATTTTGTTATAATTTGGATGACCATCACCCAGCTACTTCTCTAGGGAAGCTGTAGAGCTGGGTATTTCATCAATCTGCTAAGATAACCTTCATTTAAATCCTCATGCACAGCAAAAAATATTTAATGCAATGCATCACATGCCTCCCTTGCTGATGTCAGTACACAAGGAATCTTTCGATATTTTTTTCTTTTTGAGATCTACATTTGTTGTCCAGAGAAGTTGCAGATACCCCATCCCTGGAAGGTCAAGGCCAGCTTGGATGAGGCTCCGACAAACACGTGGAAGGTGACCCTGCCCATGGCAGAGGCTTGGAACTAAACGATCCTTAGGGTCCCTTCCCTTTGTAGATATATTTCAAAAATGTCTGCCTTGCAAGCTACCCAAACTTCTGAACCAGGCTCTCCAACAATATGAGGTCCCTATTGCTAGGACAGACGAGTTCCCACCAACGTCTGGTAACACAGCTCCTTCAGCACTCATCCATTGCATCTCAAACCCTGCTGTCCTATTAAAGCATCTCTGATGTGTTGCAAACAGTTTTGTTTGGAAGAAAAAGATGTATTACGCACAATACTGATTACTAGTGAGGGGACAAAATTGCTGAGGCATGAAAGGGACTCAGGAAAACTGCTTGATCTGTTGGCTCAGCCATGAAATTATGCAACTCTGAGCAGTTCCCTTCCCCACTCCGTGCCTTTGTTTCACCAATCAGAAGACAATGGTAATGCTGATCCCTATTGAGTCTTTCAAAGTGTGCAGATTGAAACTGCTTTATGGGTCAACAGAATTAAAGAAAGGTAAGAATTTATAGTATTCATTACATCTAAAAGACAGAATGCATAAATGCATAGTAATTTTTTTAAATTTCCAAGAATATATACAAAATTATTTGTAAACCTCCTCCCCTGTTTCCCTTTCGCGTTTCTTATTTTAGAATAAATAAACCTAGAGAGACCCATTCATTCATCACAAAAGTTTCCCTCTGGACTACTCCCAGTTGATTAATTTTAAATTAGTAATTGAAATTAAGAAAGAAATATAGAGCACAGAGGAAGCTAGCATGAGTTTTACACTTGTGATTCCAGAATGAAGACTTTAAAACAAAAGAATGTCATTTCGGAATGGTGCAGAACTGCAGAACAGCTCTGTAAATAACACATCAACAGAACAGATTTCTCACCACCACCAGCATTAAAGTTTAGCAAAGCCAAGTTTCATTGCAGCTATTGGGGACACTTCTGCACAAGATTCCTGTGCTGGGACTTCAAAACCTACCATAAACTTTAAATAACATAAAAATAATGAGTTACTAAAATTGCAAGGACATGTTGATTATAAAACTGACACTGAAAAGCCAGGAAGTACTTTCCAGAGAAAGAGGTAGCAGAACTTTCATTTTTACTGAACCTCATTAATTAGCTTTTAATGATCAAAAAGTTCCTCTCACACAGTCAAAACACATAAAAAGGTTTTAGCATGAAAAAAAATAATTAAGAGGATTACTTAGCACATGTGAAAGAACTATCTTCTAGTCAGAAGCTTCTTTTTTATCTTACTATGCTTTAATTCCTGTACGTTATCCTATATTTTTTTTCCTCCCAGAGCTACACTTTTATGTCCTAAACTAGATTCAGAATTTGGGGGCTTCTAGGATCATGCTTCCGGCCTACTCTGTAATTTAACATAATTTGTTATAACTGCTGGAATTATTAAAAAGGTTTTAAGGGATAATTTTGTAGAATAAAATATAACTGAAGAGATTTCTTGCTGATGGAGGGCCTAAAGGAGTTCAGATTTTTCTTTATATTCAGCTGTCAAGTGTTGGTCGCTTATCTATACAATATATTAAATTTTATATCAACTTTCCTTTCTCTGATTACTATCATTTTTATCCATGAAATCCATCAGTATTCAGCACAATTGAGATATAATTGCAGAATAGCTGCTGAGTATCTTCTCTGTAGATTTGCTAACATGTAGGATATGCACCAAAGCCCAGAATGTAATGGAGGAACTTAAACAGAGAATGAAAGGGTTGGCTTCTTCTGTCACCACACTGAATGGTCAACACTGATTTTCTCTCTGTGTCTGGAACGCTGTAGGAGCATTTATGTTTCTCTTACGCTACATATTTCTATTTATTTATGTTGCTTAATTAATTCTTTCAAAAGGAGAACTTTCTTTCCTCTCATCTTCATCATTTCTTCTTTGTCCACAAAGAATGTCAGTTCTATAGATTGAGAAAAAAAAGGTGCCAACTCTTTAAGGAAGACGAAAGTAAGAAAATACAAAACGTTGCCTAAAAAAGGTTCTAAATACCCTTGGGTGTGGTGGAATATATTTAATGGCTGAACAGATAGCTTGTCCTTGGTGAGACTCAGAACAAAGCAAAGGAAGGTAAGTAGAGAAGAAAATTTTTCATGAGGACAAGTGAAGATAGAAAGCAGTAATGTTTTAATTTTAGCCCCTTTTGTGCAAGAGGGAGAACAGAAGTCAAGAGCTGTCCAAGGAGTTAGCATCCACATGGTAGATAATGGTTTGGTGTTTATATTTTTTTAGCACCATTTCAGAATACCTGGAGGACAAAGACTTTTCTGAGAAAGGCTGACGGACAATAAATCACAGAATTGTAGAATGACTTAGGTTGGAAGGACCTTAAATGTCATCTGTTTGCAACTCTGCTGCCATGGGCAGAGACACCTTCCACTAGACCTGGTCGCTTCCAAGTCCCATCCAGCCTGGCCTTGAACTCTTCCAGGGATGAGGTGTCCACGACTTCTCTGGGCAACCTGTGCCAGTGCCTCACCACCCTCAAAGTAAAGAATTTCTGTTTTATAGCTAATCTAAACCTACTTTCTTTCAGTTTAAAGTCACAGGCCTTTGTCCTATCACTACATGCCTGTGCAAAATATTGTTCTCTAGCTTATTTGTAGGCTCCCTTCAAGTACTGAAAGGCCTCAATAAGGTCATCCTGGAGACTTTTCTCCTCCAGGCTGAAAAACCCGAAGTTTCTTATCCTTTCAAAATGAGACTTCCCTCAAGAGCATTGTGGGAAAAATGCATCTACTCAAATAAATGGACATCGGGGTACTAGAAAAACAGCTACAAGAGGTAAAAAACAGAACAATTATAAGAAAATCAGTAGCAGAATGATCAGTATGGTCAGAAGAAGGTGAATAGGCCTTGCTGTTTACCCAAGAAATACAGAAAACATCCAAACTGGAGCAGGAAGAACAGAACAGAGAACCTTGGCACTACTCTGCAGCCACACACTGGACATTGGGTAGTTTCAACTTCCAACAAACCAAAGTCCTTTAGGAGCATATTGCAGAATTAAATTCCTTCCATGCTTCTTAAACTATGTGTAGGACCAATGCTAGCATAAATTCTGGCCAGTATCAAATACAAGAAAAATAGCCTAGAGAATATGATACATTAGATTATTCTTTGAGTAAGATAAAGTTTAGCCTGTGTTTTGCTATGTAACAAAACCCCAAAGCTTCATTACTCCTAGTGCACCAGCACCACTAATAAATAGGAATAGGTAAATATTTCCCAAACAATATATTAGACTTATATTTCATTTCTAATAAATTACACTGAAGAGAAGGGAAAAAACCCTGAGAATTCTCAAGTGCGAATTGAATCATCGGTCATTTCACCCTCAAAAGAATTTGAATTTCAACAAGAATTTTTAATTGAACCCCCTGGATTTTAGCTTATGATTTAATCTACCAAGTTGCTAAGGCAACCAACGATTATAGCTGCTGGGCAAAATTCACAGAATTGTTAATCGATCTTAATCAGGATACGCTGCATCACCAGTTCTTTCACAGGGGAAACACAAGGCAAAGAAAAAATTTGGGTTTAATACTTAATTTACAACATACAATGACACTAGAATTGCGAATATGCTTTTCATAATAAACATCTCTATTAGAAACACCATCTTTTAAACCCAGTTGTTCCAGTAGAGAGAAATCTTTCGCTGAGGTTTGTGTATCACCCAGCAGTGTGTGTCTCAGAGACATCTAATCAATAAGCTTTTTAATGTGCTCAACTCTCCCTCTGCTCTCAAAGGGAGAGAATGGATTTACCCAAATCAAAAGTTACAGTCATTATTCTAATATGATTGTGCTAGAGGATAACCTTTGTATGGTGCTACTTTCACATCTGTGCTCTATTTTTCCGGCCCACTGTACAAAGTGCAATGGCCTCCCAGGGCGTGGTTGAGAACTTTTGCACTGTTCTTTATCCTCTTTTCACCATGAGCATTAACCAATCACTTAAGAGCTCTTTGTCTGTTCCAGGCTCCTATTTCCTATTTTCCTTTCCTCCAGTAGAGTGATGCAATTAGACTTAGCTACTACAGATGAGTGTTGTGAGATCAACTAACTTTGAAATTTATTTCTAAAATATTCTTAATATCAAGTGTTGTGCTTAGCTAATATATAGCATACTAATTTTAAGGACCAAAAGTAGTTAGCCAGGAAATTTATATTCTGTTTTATGGTCCCATTAAATGTCCATAAATTTATGCATCCAGATATAGCTAACTTAGCATTTATGAGAGTGCTTTCATTCTGGTTCAATCTAATTCAGTGAGCAACTAAACTCTTCTGAACATACTCTGTTAGTGTGTTATTCCTGGTAACTTTCTTGGAAAAGCTGTAGTTATAGCACATTAATGTAATATTTTGCACAACAAATCAATCTAGTTATTCAATACAGTTAGTATTACTTGAACTGATACTTCTAAGGTGGTGACTGTTCTTCACATTATTTTGCTCATGTAATCTAGAGCTTCTCTTGTTCACCTTGATTTCCTCAATAAATGTAACCTAGAATACCCAATCTGCAAAAATAAAACAGAGTCTAGCACCTATGAAAAAGTTACCACAAAAAACCATCACAGACTGCAGTAATCACGCATGGGCAATAACTCTGCACTCCTTCAGGGGCAAAGTCAAAGACAAAATCCCCGTTTATTGTGCAGTGTGAATTCCCTAAAAACCCCCACAGAACAGGATATAATGTCATGTAAACCGGAAAGATGTTCACCACAGTGTCTCCCTATCACCTGGAGCAGTGCACAGACATTGCCTATTATGGTAACAGGTAAACAATACCCGATAAGGTCACAAACTACAATCAGCACTTCTCACAGGTCCAGCTTTGTCCACAAGCCACAAACCTCTCTCCGCCCATCCCCGGTGACCTGGATACAGTCCCAGGGTCACCTCCGGGCCCAGGAAAGAGGCTGTCTCTCCCGCCTTCGGGGCTTCTCTCTCTGTCACCACATAGTGTAACCCAACAGCAGATGAAGGAGTCCAAGGACCAGTGTAAGTTTCAAATAAATGCCTGTGCAAGACCTTTGGGACTCTACTGGTTGGATAAGAAGGTTGCAGGTATGCAATTGAAGAAGGATATTCTTTGAAAGCTGATACAGAGAGCAAACTATACGGTCTTTCACCACATCCTGGAATTTATGTAATTTCTTGATGGCAAAGAAACCTATCACAACATTCAGAGGTATGATAGGTCCTTAAGCTTTTTGATATTTAATAATCAATTAATATTGTTTGTGGAAATAAGAGTGTGATCCTCCCTTGTACCACCTGAAACCAGAAGCTCTAATTCTACAATGGCATACACGAGTGTAACTCACTGATGAGCCATGCCCTCATGATTCTGCTGCATAAAATACCAATTGAGATAACGGCCCAAAAGAAAGGAAAATTGTGAGACACTGTTTCAGCTGGAATTGTACAACTAACTTCCTTTTTTTGCATCATACTATTTAAGATATTTATCCAAAAGATACACTTTTTCCAATTTAGGTATTGAAATCAAAACTGTACTAGATCACAGACTGATAGAATCATTAAGATTGAAAAAGACCTCTAAATTCAGTGAGTTCAACTATTGAGATAAAGGGTTTTGATGGAAAGAGTAAAGAAGGACAGAACTAAAACCAGTAGCATGAAATTGTTACAACAAAACTTTTTTATTCCTTCCAGTTTTCTCATTTGTTTTCCTCATCTCTTTCATTTTTACAACAATTTATTCATCCTCTCCCCAGTGTTTGTTTTAAATTCCTGATTTGTTCCAGGCTCTTTTCATTTTATCTACTGTCAATTTATTTTTTTAATAGATTTCTCCCCACTCTGCATCTTGTGTTACCCATCGCCTTCCTTTCTACCTTACAGTAGTTACTCTGTTAAAATATGTTTTCTAAACATCTCCCTGAAGAAATTTGCCTGTTTTAGCTAAAGGAAGCACATAGTGCATTGTCATGAGGAGAAAAACGGATTATTTTAAAAGGCTGCAGCTAAGAAACATATATCGCCCCAGTCTTAGGTTTATGGTTGGACTTGTTGATCTTAAAAGCCTCATCCAACCCAAATGATTCTATGATTTCATGATTATTTTTTTTAAATACGATTTTAAACTTTGCAAACATACTATGTAATGCATATACACATTGATTCTCACATATATAAATATGACTGTCAACTGGTCAAAAGCCTTCCTAAGAAAGTTAGAACAGATAGAAAGCTTTGAACAAATGAAGGGATTTCTGTCTGAAAGATGGAAATCAAATTGCACATTCATCTGAAAATTATGGAAGATTAGAAGGTATATGCAATGTCATGTACATAACACTTGAGAATAATGCTTAAGAAGTCCCAGCTGAAACACTTTTAAGTGCTTCGTCCTTTCTTCAAATCATTCATATACAATCAACCTTAAAAAAGACCTTTAAGTGTAATCTTCCACAGCTTTTCCATCAGGATAACCCACTTTTAAACCTTTTTACCTCTTATCTATACAAAATGAAAGGTAGCTAAAGAAGACATTACTACTGTGCAATAAAGGCTTTTTCATCTAAAACACATCAGTACAATTCTCTTTGAAACTCTATTTTATACCAGGTGCCTAATTAAAAAAGAACACTGTTTATGCAATTTTGACAATATTCCAAGTAATGAACAATAACGTGGCTTTTAGGCTGAAATCCCCACTGACTTAATCAGGACTTCTGCCAAAATATAGATATGCCCCATGACAGCCATGGATGCACACAGTTACAACAAAGTATAATATTAAACATTTTGGGGTTTGCTGCTTTCATCATTTGTTATTTGCCCATCTTTTTTTTCCCCCATATTTTAAAATTACTTGCTCACGCATGACAGGAGTTAGATTTTGCCTATCTGATTCTCAATTTTTCCCTTACTGCCACTAATTCAAAAAGTCATGACAATCAGGAATGCATAACTATTATCATGCATATGGGATTAAAAAAAAACAAACAAACAAAAAAACCCAACAAAAAAAAAAAAACAAACCAACCAGTTATTTAGAAAGGTAAAGTCTATAAAAGATGACTCAGGCAAGTAGTTTATGAATGACATTTTATAAGGTACTTGTCAGAGAATAATCTCTGCATCCTCTCTAATTAACTACACAGTATGTAATAATTGCAAAAATAAAATTTTTGTCACTTCCTTTGACTCTAAATATAGGAAACTTGAATATCTACAGTACTGTAAGTACCATTTGCAGAATACTGGACCTGAGAAAGCCTTTTAGAGCGGATTAAATCCTTGTTTTTTTCATTTGCTGAGGGGTGAGTGGGGGTAGCAAGGGACAGACTGCAACCACCATAGACTGCAGCACAGCAGAGGTGCACAGAACTATGAATTGGTAATTCCAGGATTTGGATTCCAGCTACACTGGAGTACACCATATGTGATATCCACCAGGGACTTTTACAGAGCTTCCTCACTGCCTGAATGCGCATCACCCTGACCTCAGAGCTGGCTGTCAGCACACCTGACACCTCAGCTGCAAAACTTAAACACTGAAAAATTGAGACACAAAAATTTAAAACTACATATATTCAACTGCACTCCCAAATGAGCAGTTTATTATATTGCCCTGTTATTTATGAGGATACTGAAGGCAAGAAACTTGTTCCACTCACCCTGGACTTGTAGAAAGACAGAAATGGCACTTCTCATCTCCCCTTTCCAAGCCATATTTTCTTTAGCCCTTGGATTATGATGCTGGAAGGACACATGCTGACTTATCCCTAAAAATCCTCATAGATGGGGGACACTAAAAATTTCCAAAACCAAGTTTAAACATAGTGACAAGATAAGTGAGTCTCTTGTTTTTCTTGCAGGGGGTCTCTCATGAACATTTATCAAACAATCCAACATATTCTGCCAAGAGCAGAATGGGAAAGCAGCATATATGTGGTAAAACTTCATATTTTGCCAAAGTCAGACATTGATGATTCATTGCATACCCTGAAAGAGTTTCCTGTTCTAGAATTCACAGCCCTCCATGCGGAAATTGTCTGTAGTTAGGGTGTGAAGGTAACTTTTATTCTTTATCTTCATAAATCAAAAGAAAGATTCAAAACTGAAAGGACTGCAGCATATGTTCTGAGAAAGTCTGTGCATATTTTGTCTCATATTCCCCATAAACTGTGCAAATAATGGATTATTCACTCAATAACAGAACAAAGACAGAAATCAGGTCAGCTAGACCTGAAATATTTCATTCAATCTAATACAAAAGTTTTTGTCTGGAAGAGGGAACATTACTTCTTTTGCTACGTTTACTTTTGGATATTTTGTTCCATTTTGGAATGCCAGCTTAAAATGATGAGTCCAAAATTATTTTGCAGCTTTTAAAAAAAAAAGTTTTGACTTCTTTGAAACAAACTTTACATTAAAAATGTCAATACAAAACACTGTCATTTCTGATCTTTTTTCTTCTTCAGTCAGACAAAATTATTTGTTGACTTTCATTTGAAAGTTTTAAGGTAAGACTGAAATACCTTTTTGTGGCAAATTTACTATTAAAAACATCACCATCTGTACTCACGCTAAACACTCCATGTTTAGATTCTTAGTTTTAGCTACCTTTTCTGACAATAAATATGCACCTCTGATTTTACATTTTTTGCACTGAAAAGCATAGTTTTGCTGCAGCTATATCACTTAAAACTGAGAAAAAGAAATCAGTTCTTTGCCATACTTAAACATGATACAATTTCTTAAACATTTCAGAAAGATCACAAAATGTTTACTAATTTCATCAGTCTGCTTCTAGAACAGGCATCAAACTGTACAACAAAACCCACAAGAAGGTATCATCATCTTGTAGGATCAGCTTTTTTGTTTGATTGCCTTTCTTGAGACTAAACAAATAGGAAAAACACCATTCCATTTGGTCTATAGCAGTAACTTAGGAGCAAGGGAAGTTGTGCATTAACTTGTGCAATCCCTAAGGTGACACCCAAAAACTTGTCCATTTATTTGGGGTTTTGAAGCTTAGACTGAACTTGAAAAAAGGATTATCACCAGCTTTTGTAAATTAAATTAGTAGAAAACCAGACTAATTTCACTAAAATATGTTTTGTTTCTCCCAATACCTGATCTCATCAGTCAATGATGCAGAAACGTAACAGAAATGTTCCAAATGCAATTCTTTCTCAATGATCTATTTGTTAGAAAAACGTTAAAGTTTTGTTAAGAGTGTCATAAAAACAGTGTGATAAAAATACATCATAAAATTCACAACTGAAGTTTCAAGTGTTACACACCATATCACTTTATTTCGATTATATGTCCAGTGAGCATGTATCTCTGGTATAAAAACATACTATAAAATAGCAGTGGAGTCTTTTTACAGTGTAACATATTCTCATAGTTTCAGTTGCCACAAGACCTTTGAGTCCAGGAATGAAAAATAAAACAAATAAAATAAAGTCTTTACTATTTTGTAATAACTCACACAGTGTTAGTTCACCTCTTAGGAAGGAATTTCAAACATTGCAGCTGGGTTTTTTTTTTCCCTTTTGCAGGTTCCAGAAATTACCCCGGAGCTAGCAGATTTCTGGAGCATCCAATCTGTTCAGCCTTGAAAAGGTTATGTATGACAGGTTATGATGTTCTATTAAACACAGACCTGTTTTATCAGGGCGAGATCTACGGGACAGCAACAAGCATTGTGCTCTACAGCTAAACTGAGAACCTTAATAATTCATAATTTCCCACCCATCTGCACAGTGCGATATGATCCATATGTTCTGGCTTTTTAATCTCCTATCCACAAGGTCCTGATTTTTCATGTTGTCTCATGAATATTTCCAGATTCCAAAGAAATAGACCCATGAGCAGCAGAAAAAACAAGACCTCCCTTCCTATGGCTCTGAGCTGTATTGTTAAATTCTGATGGCTAATAAGGTGTTGGTTCCAACCAGCAGGTGTTGGTTCTGCTGCAGTGAAATTTCACATTTGCTCTTTCTCTCTCACTCCCCCACCTCTTAATCATAATACTTAATCTGTATTAATTCACTGGTATTTTTACCAGATGAGTTAATTCTGTATCTTTCCTCTACTTGGTTACATCTTTTTATGGGAGTCATAGGACCCTCTCTTCAGCTACTGACCCCTTTCAGATTTGACTGAAAATGACAAAAAGGGGAAGAAAATCAGAGAAGGGGGCAAAAATTAGTATCATGGCCTAATACAGTATTTTGTTCATAAAACACTTTTCCTATTGCAATCTGTGTTTCCTTTTCTTCTTTATTCATTTCTAAAAGCTTTATGCAATAGAGCTCCTTATGGCATGAAAATGTTTTCAATATTTCAGCTCTTGATTTTTGCCATTCATTTGTAAAAATTCTGCTTAGGGAATTCAGTCACTAAAGATTTGGCTACAAAGTTACAAGCCATTCTTAAAACATTCCATTAGTTAAGTACTTATGAGTAATTTATATTTCCCTCTCTGCTGTAGATATGTATATTTTTCAAAATTGCATTTTAACATCTGCCTAGTCTTCCAGTTCTGTCTAACTCATCCAAAATGTCTTACAGCTTTGTCTTCTTTCCACTGCCCAAAATAAGGGTATCCCATCTGCAAATTGCCCTGTGTCTATCTAGCTAATAATCATGTTTATACTTCTATAGCACTGCCTAGGACAGATTTCAAAATGTGCATAGACTTTCCCTGGTCCAGGTTGTCTTGGGATAACCTTAGCCATAAGCCTTCTGCCATACTGCAGATGATCTATTCATTTCTCTCAGTTGTTGTGATCACTGACACTCTACCCTTCCCCTTTTCAGAAGTGTTTTCTTTCCTTAGCATGTTAGAGTGGTGGGATTTAGTGAAAGTTATTTAGTAAGTACAAATAAATTACTTCAGCCTCTTTTCCGCTTACTACTAATTTACTGACACTCTCAGAGATTCCATTAAGCTAAAAGAAATCCATGTTTCCTTTAGAGAAACTATTCCTGTTTGTTACAATCCCATTACGTTTATCTCATTAAAAGTACCTGGCACAGATTTTCTGAAGTGTAATTCCCAAGATCATCCCTAGAGTTTCTGAAAAGACAGATAAATATTTCCTGCCATCCAGTTCTCTAAATATAACAGCTGTGATACTGCACATTTTTATTAACTACCCATCAGCCATCTAATTCTACTTAATTAATGCTATTTGTAAGAGAGTAACATTTTTGTCTACTTTTTTTCTTTTGCAAATATACAATACCATCACCAACTCATAAAAATCTAGAGTAAAATTATGCCAACTGCATATCTACCCATATCTCTGGAAAACAGACTGTTCCAAGCAGATACAGTTCTTTGCTCCTAGGATCAGGTTTATCCCTGAAGCACGTCCCCCGTTCTGGGAGATGTGAGGAAAGTGGTTAGAACTGCTCCTACAACTCTCCCAAATCTGCAAAAGAGTGGTGGGCACGGATTAAACAAAGACAATGAGGACAAGTGGGTGGTAGATTCCTACTCTATGGCCTTAACACTTCAGAAAAATAAATGTCACTGGAGTAGGAATGCTCAGGATCTACATGGTCTAGCACTGCACCTACACTAATTAGTATTTGAGCAATGTGCAATGCAAAACATCCTTATCCGATACTCTGACCACTTTCTCCATCTTTGTTTGCAAAAATAGTGTGAAGTGGGAGCTGCAGGGTAGATGCAGTACCTAGAAATGCTAAATTTGGGATGGGATTAAAGTGTGAAGAACATTATTTCCTGTCTTCTCCACCTTTTTAATTTTTACTCAGGTGATCATTCTTGTCCCAGACTGCTGGAGATGCAGCTGCCTGTGTAGCCACTGTGGCCCTCAGCCAATGAATCTCCTTTCCCATAGTCACAGAGATGTCAAAGCAGTCATTCAGACCACATGTCTTAGAGGGAAAGGGGAGCTGGGAAAGACACTGCCTGCTCAAGGAAACAGGCAATTCTGGGAGAAGATAAAGCATTTCCAGAGTGTAAGGCCTTTTTGGAAACCAGCATCTTGACATTCCATAGAGTGTTGCCCTAATGGTTCTTGTGTTTGCATATCAAATTGTTAATTTATTTCTTCTTGACAAGATCTTATCTTCAAATGCCACTGCAGCCCTCAAGACATTGCCAGAGAACAAAGTTATAGTACACCATGATGCCCTCCATCAGCACTTTTAGAAGGTATAGAGCATCAGAGTACTAAACCCATTACCAAATAATAATTACAATACTCAAATGAAATTATGGAGAATTTGGATTTGACAGTCTACCTATCACAGGTCTTCAATATCACACTCAGCAGGCCAACAGAAAGAGTTTGTGAGAAGTGGAGATGGGTGTCCCTGAGAACAAAGGATCCTCACAAGGATGTGCCAAACCTTGTTATATTACATCTCAAGCCTCTTAATAAAGCATTTGCCCTACCATAATTAAGAAAACTCATTTACACTAACCATTATGATGAAAATTATGTTGAAAAACCCATCTAATTGAAAGTATAGTAACGCTCATCAACTCAGTTAAACACGTGTAGAATTAAATCAAGGACATTAGCTGATTAACACAGTAAGTAAATGGTGGTATGTTAGTTGGGAGGGTTAATGTCTACACTGTGCAATCACGGCAGATTCTTACTGACTCTATTCTCAGAACCATTTTTCTTTAACACCAAGGCTGTTTGGTTTGTTCCCCAAATGTGTACACTTGTCCAAGTGTTTCTCACTCAGTGAGATGCAAAGCATCCATGCAGTGCAAACGGGAAAAAGCCAATCAATGTAGTAAGATAGATCTGGTCTATAATTCAGCCTCGAGATATGAACATCTCTAGCTAAAGAAATTACAAAGGAATTATGCACTAGTTAAAAAGTAGATATAATTTGATTGTAATAGATAGATTATTAGATAAGATTTGAATATACACAGGAATTCCTATTAATTTCTGCTCATTTGCATTGGTTTTAGCCTGGGCAGCTCTGTGGTATCACAACATTAAAGCTTTTCCTTGTCTATATGATGCTTAAGACAATGGGGCCCTGCACTGCTATCATAGCCCCTAGGTAATACTATAACCTAAATTATCATCATCATCATTCAGATTGAATTAAGAGGCTTGGAAAGAATATGCATCTAGGGAGGAATCTGCAGACCAGTCTAGCTTAGATCATTGCTAAGAGCTCTAATGAGAAGGGCAGTGGCGCATCTGCTTTGATGTATTCAGGGGCTGGAAGGACGGCACTAACCTGGTCAATAATCTTGATGTAGCAAAGATAAGGCAATCTCAGATATGCTACAGCATGCTGCTACAGAATGGATGAATTTCATCCTCTCCCACATCTCTCATTTTATTATCAGATGAGATTCTCAAAAAGAATTTAAAAGAGTTTGTGACTTACAGTTCTTTGAAAATCAAAGGGAGATGTATTCCTGCCTAAATTAGGCTGAAACCTACTTTTCCCAAAAGCCTGAATATAAAAGAATCCGTCTTTTCAAGATTATATATAAACACCACCGTCACTCCTGGGTTTAACAGTGTTTGGGAAAATTTTGTACTTATCCACCCACACATGATCTAACTGAAGTCTGTAAAGCATCACCCACAGAGGGATATGACCCGCTGTGTTTGTATCCAGAATGGTGGAGCAATACTAACAAACCCAAAAGTTCAGTCAGAGTCGTCCAGCAAAAATCATTTGGGGGCTGCTATTTTTGTTCAGGTTTTTTCCCCTGTAATCCCTAGAGGCAATGCAATGAGCAGCTCCTTTGAATATTAAATTATTGAAGTTCAGAAGAATTTAATTAGTATCTCACCTACTTACCATCTTGCAACGATGACTCTCCTACAATTATGGTTCTACATTACAAGCAATTTCAGCTTAATTGAATAACTGGAATAAAACCTGGGTTCCAATTGCCAGAATTATCTGTATTAAGATAGCTATAACTGACTTAAAAACCAGAAAACGTGAGATGATCTCTATGCATGCAGGTTTACAGCAGATTCTCTAGTATTCAACCTTAATATTCACCCTTAACATTACCATATTCACCCTAGTATTACCATACTGTCAAAAGAAATATGTTTAAACAACATTGCAGGCATGTCAGTTGTCTGGGTATGAGCAGTTGAATAATCATAAAGTCAAATCAGACTGTAAGGTAGCAAAATGCAGGCTCTAAAATATTTTCAAATATTTTAACAGTTTGTGCCTCTTTCTCCCAGCTGCACATGCCTATGTGCACTTCAGCCACTGACTGCCAGACTCCTTTCTCACAGTTCCTCACATTCAAATTATTTGTAAAATGTTTTCTCACAAAGCCTTGTACTGGAAGCAAGAAGAAAAAAAAAATTGCAGGGACAGTGAGAGCAAGAGAGGAAAAGAGCAATGGAACAAATCCCAAAATTGCATTTTCCTCAGCCTGTTTCTCTACCCTGCTGGATTTTGTGTAGCTTCAAGCTGGCTCAGATCCCCTTCGGTTTGAGATAATGACCTGGCATAGAAGGCAGCTGCTGAGTCATCCTACTTCAGCAAGAAAGTATGAGAAAAAAAGGCTGGTGATACAGCCAGTATATGAAAGGTGGAAAGCCATAAATGTGTGTTTCTGACGGCTCCATCATCCAGTGGAGTACGGAGCGTTTCTAAGTCATTCTGCTCTGAAAGATAAACCTGTACAGGGAAAACCAGAACCACTAAGGTTGGAAAAGACCTCTAAGAACATTGAAGTCCAACCATTAACCAGATACCATCAGGTCCACCACTAAATTATGTTCCTTCGTACCACAGCTACGTTTTTTGAATACTTCCAAGGATGGCAATTCTAACACTTCCCTGGGCAGCCTGTTCCAACCCTTGACCACCCTTTCAGTGGCAAAGTTTCTCTAATATCCAGACATTAGGAAATACCTATCCAGCTTCTCTGCAAGCTGCATTGTAAGACAAGTTTGATGCCGTAGTCTTCAAATGAAGATACAGCCCCTAAACAAAGGCACATAGAGTCCTCTGAAGGCATAGGTGTGGAAATTCCCAGTACACAAAGTGATGAAGGAGAATAGGAGAAGTAAACTATGTTTTTCAAAGTAATTCCAACATTTCACCATTTTAGTAGCTATAGTAGAGTGACATATTGATGCTTTAGGTCTTTGCTCAAGACTGCTTTTCTTCTGTTTAGAAACATCACTGGAACAGGCTCCCAGGGAAATGGTCACAGCACCAAGTTTTCCAGAGTCCAAGATGTGCTCGGACAATGCTCTCAGGCACATGGCGTGATCCTAGGGGTTGTCCTGTATGAGGCCAGAAGTCAGACTTGATGATTCTTGTAGGTTCCTCCCAACACGAGACAGTCTATGATTCTGTGATAAATGTGATGCTCTGCCTTGGTGATTGTTGCCTTTTTTGATAGGTGCAGCTCTATTTTTTATTAGTCTTTGAGGTACAAGCATTTAGCAGTCCTTGTGGCCTACTTTACACTCCAGAATAGAGACAGGATTAAAATTCCCTAACCTCAGTACCTTTAGTAAAGAGTAGGTAAATAGCACTTTCAGAAATGGAAACTTGTCTCAGGCATTTTAACCTGAGCTTGCTTGAGCCAGATTTCAGACACTCCCTGACATTACAGGTATTAGTGAAGTACAAGTGAAGTATTAGTGAAGTACAGAAATATTTGGAAGCAAACTTTACTGTACCCACTCACATTTGCCTTAAGTAGATATCAACATCTCCAGAATACTGAAAAAATAATGCCTTTTCTAAACAGAAGTAAAATTACCAAGATAGCAGTTAGAAAAATAACCCAGTTTCAGCTGAAACCTCTAATTCACTTCGAATCTGCTCAAGCTGCAGATTTGTTGCAAAATCATGAAGGAAACAAACTGCCCAACAACTGCTAAAGAGGAAACAGCAGCAATTTCAATGTGAAACCATCTGCAGGTGTGGTCTTCAGAAGCTGGTTGATGACTTTAACACTCTCAGAGTGTAAAGTTGTTAACTTTGTGCTATTTTGGCTAATACTCAGTAATTAATATAACTTTTTATACTCTCATCACTGAAATTCTATTTCCCTGCTTGGCATTTGCTCATCCACTTGATCAAAGGCCCAATTTGTGACACTGACTTCAAAGTAAAAATTTATTTGCTGTAAAAACACCATTACTCTTTTTAGCCTTTCCAATGTCAGGTAATAAATTATAATAATTTTATTGAGTCTATTATCAGGTATAATGATTTTCTTTTTTTTTTTATTTGGAAGCAAAAACTTCAACCACTATGGGGTGAGTAAATCCAATGCAGCAATTCAGGAAAATGCTTATTAAAACTGTAGTGGGAGGAAGGCTTTGAAAAAATCAGCTAGGTACACTTTCTTTGACAATGTGGTCATTTTCTGCAGAAAACACTTTAACCTAAAAAGCTGACTTCTAGCTCTTATGTATGTAAAAGTCTCATTATGTTCATATTTGGAAGACGGATGCAATTTAGTGTTCCTGAGTTTGCTGGTTGAAAAAATTGATTGCATTTTCTGTGGCTTATAAGTTTCCATAAGTATTCGTAGAATAAAAGCTGCCCGGAGTGCTGCCATTTCAGTGGGCAACTGAGATTCACTAGACTTGATATTATTCAACTGTATTTCACATTGCTTTTGTTCAGGGGGAAGAGAACCCACCTTTCAGTAGCAAGAAAAATAATAAAAACTGTTCTTAAAGACCACGAACAACAAAGAGGAGACAGGGAGTGCTGTGTCTCCTGCTGTCTAAAGAAGCAAAATGATCAATAAGAGTGCAGTTGTCTCGTACAGGAGGGCATCAATCGTTACACATTCACAGCTCCCTGGTACAAACTTGTACTTCATGGGTGGCTTGCAGGATTAATAAGATCCATGTGTGTGTGGGAATGGAAATAAGAAAAATTTAAGAGAAGGAGAAATACAGGAATGGATCCTGAAGGTAAGTCAGAAAAGGAACAGGGAAAAGGAACGCTGATTAACTATGGAAAAAAGAAACAACATCATGCGAAAGGGAAAGACAACACTGTGAAAAATCAAGTTAATAAACAATGAAGATCTTAAAAAAGTCACCTGAGTCATCAAGACTGGTGACTATTTTTTGACATTTTCCCCAATTGCATCAGCTTCAGTAGCAATTTTTAAAGATTATTAAAAAGCAAGTACTATGATTTTCTGAAATAGAAAGATTGAAGATAACCAAATGGCAAAAGGCATTTCCCATTTAAAAATACTTTTGAGACAGATCATTTTTTTCAGAAGTCTCAATTAGCCATTGATACCAAGATCACAGAGTCATAGAACCATAGAATGGTTCAGGTTGTAACGGACATTAAAGATCATTTAGTTCCAAGCTGCCTGCCATGGGCAGGGAAATGATGTTGTTACACAATAATAAGGTTGTGAAGATGTCACACAATAATAATCTCAAAAACTCTTATTTAGACTGGATTCTTGAAAAAAACTGGAAAATAATAGCCAGTTCAGAAAGATCTATTTCTCTTTCGAATGCCAAAATTCTCTTGTTTTTTCGCAGCTCCATAGTCCACAAAACCATTACAGCGAGACGAAATAAGAGCTAGGAGAAACGGGAGTTTAAAAATGTTGGAAATAGCTTAAGCACTTCTTAGTCAGGCTGCCAAGATATTCTTTCATAAGGTTTGACTAAAGAGATTCTGTTCTCTTCATCCTGGAGGCTGCAGCTATCCAGAGCTCCTGGAACTGCAAACTTCTGCTTTCTTTTACACCTGGTACTGACAAAAGCCAGAACATTTTTGATGTGTCACATCATCAGATGTATAAACACATATATCTTCTATTGAGTGAGTGAATTATCAGTATATTCCTCAGTGAAAAGGTATCATGGCACTTTAGTGCTTCATTTAAAATGTAGAATACATTCCCAAGTGTCAACAGTAGCTGAAGTCTGACAGAAGGGCATTTCAGCTACCGAGCTTAGGGAAACAACTAGTGTTAAACCTGTCTGACATAGCTGAGAAAAATCCCTCCTGTTACAGTCTGACTAATAACACCAAGATGCTGTATTGCACTTTTCAGCAGAAGGTCACAAAACACTTTGGAAAGGTGGCAAACATCATTACAGATACTTTACAAATATTCTGGTACTTCTAGACTTGGAGAAAAGAACTGGCAGAACATACAAATCCTGTGTTCATAGGATCTAGTAGTTATTCCATTGATTTATTACATATATTTCGTGTATTTCAAATGGAACCACCCTTTCTCCCTTTATAATAGTCAATCTCTCTGTTTGCTTTATATTCTATGAATATTTCACGTGGCCAACACATCAAGGGAAAAAAGCTCAGAAAATTACAGGGAAGCAAGGAGTAACTGGTACTATGCAAAGCATTAGAGAAAGACAACGAGAAAAAAAGGATTCTTGGAATTTCTTATTTACTTGATTATATGTGAGAGACATGGTCAGGAATATCTGCAATATGTCAGGCTTCC
>VZTE01005755.1:4767818-5047288 GCA_013397775.1 Eulacestoma nigropectus
AGACACTCAGGAACGAGACTATTGTTAAAAAGAAACCTGCTATTCAAAAAGAATACAAGATAAATCAGCTAATTAATACTAATGGATAAAGCACCCAGTAGATCAAGAACACAGAAAATCTCCCGGAACAGCAATTCAGATTAACATTTGAAAAGACCTTCAATACCTAAAAGGCCCATATAAAATAAACAGGGTCCACAGCCTGAAAATATTTTCAAATTCCTTTGAAAATTCCTGTCTTCATTCTTCAGGCAAGTCTAACAACATATAGTGCACCAGTAGATACTGTCAGAACTTGCTCTGCTTGTGTCCATCAGAGGACAACATTTATTTTGCCAAGAAATAAAGGATTACAATGCCTGAGGTTTACTATAAGTTGCTGAGATTTCTCCAATTAAATCACCCACTGACAGAAGCAATTTTATTTGGTTTCTTTTTTATTCTGTCAGAAGCTAGAAAGATAACAAGACACTGTCTGCAACTACATAAATCATGTGGAAAGCCATCAATCAGAAAGCCAAGGCAAAACATCAAGTGCACAAAACAATGGACTTAGCTATGATGACAAAACGAAAAAAGTACTCTTCACTAATAACTGTTCACTGAAAAATTCAATTTCTGCACCATTTTAGGAATGTCTTTAGAGAAAGACAAGGACTCAGAAATGAAAGATGTTCCTGCCCACATGAAAATGAGACATAAAATATTACTCAAAATGCTAATTTATAAGCTGCTTATTTTGCCTTGAAACATAATGAAATAAAATCAAAATTCAGAGCTACTTTTGCTACTTCCTTAAGAGCAGGAACAGGCACAGGCACATTTGTGAGCTTCCTTTGTCTCATTTCTAATCCAGTTGCATTTTTATATTAAAAAACATAGATCACAGATACAGATGTATGATATATGCTTATCTGCTGTTACAGTAAGAGATAAGAGAAAAGCAG
Organism: Eulacestoma nigropectus; assembly: GCA_013397775.1. NCBI lineage: Eukaryota > Metazoa > Chordata > Aves > Passeriformes > Eulacestoma > Eulacestoma nigropectus. The sequence continues at coordinate 4,768,766 of VZTE01005755.1, forward strand.
TACATGATTAAACATGTAACAAGTGTTGTATCTTAATGAAGGAACCTACTGAATATTCATTGGAATCCACTAAAGGACTGACTGTAGCATGGGGCTTTGCCAGTGACTGTATACTGAAAAGGAGAGGGGGGGGGGAAGAACAAAACAAAACCAACTCCAAAACACAAAAGATAGGAAGCTACTAGGGCAGAGATCAAAAGTATTCTTATAAGATCATTGCTACTGGGCTGAGCCACCCTGGGGATAAAAAATGCTTCATGCAGATTAGCTATACTTATGAAATGCAGTCAGTGTAAGCAAAGAAAAGGATGCAAGATTAAATTTTAGATGGCTTGCTAATATATCCATGCATACATTAATATGTCCTCTATATAACACCAATTAATTTTGTAACTGCAAGAGAAAACTTCAGACTGCTGTTCCTGACATGTAACAAAGCCTCAGCCTCTTTCAGTCCTCCGTGGCTTTTAAAGAGCCTCTGAAAGGCAGCATCTTTGCTCAGGAAGAACAGCCTGTGCTATGGCACTGCCTCAACTCTTTGTCACACTTCAACCACAGAAATTAAAGCAAATTCAACCTTATTTTTTTTCTCTTCCCTATTTGAACTTCATCTCTATAGTAGGGTTCTTCCCCAGTAATAGGAATTAAGGGATCTCAGCAGCTCCAGAAAAATAAATGGAGTTTCTAACCACAGATAGATTATCCCCCCCAAAACACCAGGAACTACATTTACACAGGAGTATCAGGCATGGTAATGCTGAAAGCTGTAGCAACCAGCTTTCTCTGTGTAAACCTGATTCCCTGGAAACTAGGGGTATCTGCATTACATGGTCAGAGGACTTCCCTGCAATTGCTGAAACCTGGTCTAGTGGAAGGTGTCTCTGCCTAAGGCAGGGGATTGGAACTAGATGATCTGTAAGGTCCCTTCCAACCCAAACCATTCTGTGATTCTATGTTTTAAAACAGCTATGGAGGTCTGTGGAGTGTATTTCCTTATACTGTTTCCCTGCTCTGGGCAGCAACACCTCAAGTTTATTCACAGGTCACATGATCCACTGCAACATCAGGAGAGTCTTGGAGTTTGCTATTTTCACAGTACCCGTGACCAATGCATGACTTTGGTTTTTATACAGAGTTCAATACCAAAAAAATAGTCCCAAAGTTTGTTGAGTTGAGAAATGAGACTGTTGCATCTGAAAAAAAAAAAAAATTGCAATATAATATTTTGACCTTATTTATTCAAATTGTCTTTAGAACTCAATTTTTATTGAAGTCAATGTTAATTCACGAAATAAATAGCTCTTGCCTAATCTACATTTTTAGACACAAAAAATTACTCTTTATGACAGTATCCAGGAAGCTCAGGCTAATACATTTTTCACAGAACCATTAATCATCCAGGCTCATCCTCAGAGCCTCTTTCCCCATCTTTGTTAATTTGTCGGACAAGTACAGCAACCACTGTAGTGAGATCTGACTCACACCTGGACAGGGAAAGCTCCAGAGGTGGGGAAAAAGCTGTTTCATTACAGACAGAAAAGGATGAGCAACAGATTCCAGAGGCCTTCACAGGAATGACATTCTTGAGTTCAGGAGGATAAAAAGAAGAATGATGGACATTCAAGGGATACTACACACTCACTAGGAGATTGGAATTGGAAAAGACATGCATCTGCCTTGGAACAGAAACAAAACATCTTTCCCACACTTGATACAGAAAGTCTCAAAGAATCTTCTGGTCACTTGTGCCGTTCCCCAGAACTCTGTATTGGGTCCAGCCCTGTTTAATATTTTTACTGACGATCTGGATGAGGGGATCAAGTGTAAATTTGCAGATGACACCAAGTTGGGTGAGTGTGTTGATCTGCTGGAGGGTAGGAAGGCTCTGAAGGGGAAACTGGTCAGGCTGGATTGATGGGCTGAGACCAACGGCATGAAATTTTATAAGGTCCTGCCCTTGGGTCACAACAACCCCAGGCAGTGCTACAGGCTGGGGCAGAGTGGCTGAGAAGCTGCCCAGTGAAAAGGACCTGGGGGTGCTGGTTGACAGCAGCTGAACAGGATCCAGAGTGTGCCCAGCTGGCCAAGAAGGCCAATGGCACCTGGCCTGTATCAGCAATGGTGGGGCCAGCAGGACCAGGGCAGTGATTGTCCCCCTGTACTCAGCACTGGTGAGGTCACACCTCTAATCCTGTGTTCACTTTTGGGCCCCTCACTACAAGAAGGACATTGAGGTGCTGGAGCATGTCCAGAGAAAGGCAATAGAGCTGGGAACGGTCTGGAGCACAAGTCTGGTGAGGAGCAGCTGAGGGACCTGAGGGTGTTTATCCCGGAGAAAAGGAGGCTCAGGGGGGACCTTCTCACTCTCTACAACACCCGAAAGGAGGTCATAGTCTGGGGCAGGTTGGCCTCTTCTCCCAGACAACTGAACCTGTGCCAGGGGAGATTCAGGTTGGACATCAGGATGAATTTCTTCATGGAAAGGGTTGTTAAACATTGGAATGAACATCCCAGGGAAGTGGTGGAGCCACCATCCCAGGACGTGTTCAAGAAATGACTAGACTTGGCACTTAGTGCCATGGCCTAGTTGATAAGCTGGTGATCTGTCAAAGGTTGGACTCTATGATCTCAGAGGTCTTTTCCAGCCTAAATGATTCTGTGATTCTATGATTCAAGTAATGGGTGACAGGGCTTCCTGCCATCAACAACAACAACTAAAAAAATAAATGGAATCAACGTGCTGCGGCACTGGGAGACACAAACCTCCTTTTTCTGTAAAGCAATTTGTACAAATGCCAATTTAACCTTAACTTTGGAGACTGCTGAGCGCATTTGTTCCATGTGGAGATGGTTTTTCTCCTCCCTCCACTGGAAAGTCATTCCATCAATCCTGTAAGCTGTCAGCAACACAGCCGAGCTGCAGGACAACATCCTGGGACAGAAGGAAAAGGAGTAATAGCCAGCGTGGCTCCTTGCCTTCCTGAAAGTGAGGCCATCAAAGATGAGGCAACTGAAGAGGTTCATTACTGATCATCCTTGTTTGAAAATAACTTAGGTTAGGATAATAACAGTTAATTACCTGGTTACTTGTTTTTGCATAATTGCCATTGATGCTTACAGTTGAACCTGGCATTAAATTAGGAAATGGAGATAGCTGGAATAGTCTAACATTTAAAATGTTCAGACAACCAAGGAGATGCAAGATCCTTACAAGGATTTTTACTTTTCAGCTTATCTTAACAAAGTGGAGTATACTGAAAAACAAAAATAAATATAGCATCACAATAATACTAGTAAGGTTCATTTAGGAGCCACAGCTATCATTCATTTGATGAACACTGATTAGCTGTATTCCTGGGAGGAAGGGGAAGAGGTGCGTATTTAATTTAGAGACAGATCTTCCACCTCTGATTTTCAGGTACAGTTGCGTTGAATTCAGATTTCCCAAAACACCAGGGATTCACAAGGCACTTTTTACTGAATTAGCACTTTCTAAGCCATCTAAGAAAACTCTCAGTAGTATATCATGAAGCTTTGCAGATGCAGACCGAAGAATTCTGAGCTTACTGCACCATCTCGTGTCAAAGGGGGGGAATTGCAAGAAAATTATTTTAAACTCTTTCATTACACTACAGACTTTTTCCTTTAAGAGATTAATGAAACACAATTTCATCACCTCCATGAGTTGCAAAGAACATTTATTATCTTAATACAGCAAATACTAACAAAACTTCTCCAATGTTAGCATTTTCCCAAATGTTAATACATCCACGTAACTGAAAACTTATTTTACAACTTCAGTGTTTGACATTCAAAGTTGCTTAAGCTGTTGAAAATTTTATCTTCTGCACACTAATAAGCAGATCAACCTTTAACAGCAGTTTGAAGCTTTCTAAAATTAAGCATTTTCCAGAACTGAGTTGACTGCACATGAAATGCTACAGGAGAGTAGAAAAACAAAGTTAATGCAAAATATATAAGGTGAAGAAATAAAAAGCACAGGGAAGAGAAAACATGGTCTGGTTTGCAGCACAATTTCTCTTGCTCATTATTATCTTTTGAAAGGGAGTAATCTGGCTAATGCATACTAGATTTTAGGTACTTATAAGATAAGAAAAACATGCCTAACTTCAATTTCCGAAAATCTATTCACATTTCTAAACAGTATTTATCATAACCAGTATCTGTGTGTCTCAAAGAGATTTACAGAATGTATGAGGACCAGGTTTCTTATTATTCAGCACAAAAAACAAGTGCAAGGGTGTTGAAGAAAATTATTTTTATGTTTTGGTTTCCAAAACAACCTTCTGAGGTAAACAATAATCATAGAATCATGGAATCATAGAATCACAGAAAGGTTGGGTTGGAAGGGATCATCTTAAAGATCCTCTAGTTCCAGCCCCCTTGCCATGGGCAGGGACACCTTCCACTAGACCAGGCTGCTCAAAGCCCCATCCAACCTGGCCTTGAACACTTTCAGGGATGGGGCATCCACAGCTTCTCTGGGCAACCTGTGCCAGTGCCTCACCACCCTCACAGTAAAGAATTTATTCTTAATATGCCATCTAATAACCATGAGGTCCATTAGGGTGTTTCTGGACTATATCGAACCACATAATCTGAAATATGAAACTACAGTCAAATTCTTTAACAATTTGAATGCTTCAAAATTTAAGATGCATCTGTTCTATGCAAATATGGGCCATATCAGGCATTTTTAATCATGGGTGTTAATAAAAAGATGGTCTGAATGCTTCCATCCTGAGTGTTAGAAAATGTTTCAAGAATTCCTGGAAAGTTTTAACTGGAGATGTACACAGGGGAATACAGAGGCCCACAGTTTCTCTTCCTGAACTTCAACCATCCACAAAACTTTCCTCTGTAATGATGCAAGCCTGTCCTCAAGCTGACAACCTGGCTTACGGAGGCAAATTGAGAACTGGGGAGCAGGGTGATGGTAGCATGCAGTCTACATGCACAGACAAGATGTAACACCTATGGCTTCCACAGATGGCTGTGGGCACTGGTCAGTTGTGAGGACTAGAATCAGCCATCCTAAAGGGAAGTTTTTCAATCGTATGAACTTTGCGGATTTCTTTCCAAATGAACAAAAATGTATGGAAACAAGAAAGTCTTTTTTTTTCTGCCAAAGTCAAGTCACTTAGGAAAAGTGATGTGATTAGGATGGACATATGGCTTGGTCTTGGGACAACATTTTGGTTCCAAAGCATCTTAACTAGATTATTTTTATGTTCAAATATTTTCCTTTTATGATATTATTTCAAAACAAATATTGGGTAATCATCCTATCATCAGGGCATCGTGCAGCCACTAAACACAAAAGACTGCTTCAAAACTTGCTGGAGAGGTGCACCCTGGTACACCCTACAGAGAAATTCAGGCAGTGAAATGCAGCCAGGCATTGACTTAACCCCACCCAGCCAGGCAGCCAATGTGCTTGCTGGCCTGGGTGAGTGGTCAGATGGACAGTCCTAATGACACACAGGATATGATGTGATCCCTGGCTTGGTGTTAAGGAAACTTCCCAGTCCGACCATTCACAGACTCTGACAGTTACACTCCCAGCACCAGAACCAGCACCAAATGCATTCCTCAACACTTGGTACAGCAGACTCCTGACCTTCATGTGCACACATTTTCCTTTTGCACCAGATGCTCTGACCTGTAACCAGAAAACTAAGGCAGAAGGAGTCAATCTTCCCAGTGCAAACAGCTCTTGGTGGAGTTTCCTGACAGCGTTATCCTGCTGCAACTACCAGTGTCTTCTCATTCCTACAAAGTTACCTGACTGTATTTGGACCCCAGTACTTGTTATTTATCCTCAGAGCAGGATTCAAACAGTTCCACTTCTCATGTGAGTCAATGAAATATTTAAATTGCAGGCATTATTTTCCAGTCAATCTTTAAGAATCCAGTATTTTACATTTCCCTAGGAAGGTGTGCTATGGGTTGAGAGGCAGTGTGCCTCAGATTTCACCATTATTCAGTGCTGCCATGTTCACACAATACTGCTGAGAAGATGGCAGAATACTTAATGATATCAGGCTATAGGTTGGAAGGTCTGCAATTCAAGACAATAACCGATTCTGACTAGATTTTGGAGTATTAGGAATGCTGTTTCTCAACTATGTGGAAATCACTGGGACCAAAAGCTTCTGAACAGGGATTTCAGTCAACTGCCAACAATAAAAGTGAATCCAAAGCAGGTGTTTCAGATAGGAAGGGCAACACAATGCCATGAGTTCTAGCAGGACATCTCCTCCAGCCTCCTGAGCTAATTCTCCGCTGAAGGTTAAAAGATGGGACATAGACAGCAGGGGAAAGGAAGCAGGAACTTCAAAGCCATTTGAAGAGACAAATAGCTAAATTTGGATTAAATGGCAGGCATGAGATACTATTAAGTGGCAGACATAAGACACGGTGAATCTGAAGGAAAGAAGGGAAAGGGACAGAGTCAAAGACAAAAATCCTCAGGCTGAGGGGAGAACTTGCAGGAGACACTGATTTCCAAGAGGAAATACTATAGAGCTCTCCTCCCACCATCACTTCAGAAAACAGCAGTAGAAAACAACTTTGACCTGTTACAAGAGCAAATAAGACTGGGAGCTGTTTCAAGGCAATTGTGCATGTCTGGGGATACCCTTGACCTCACTTCACAATGAGGTTTTTGGCATCATTGCTACACTCTCATCTTGGATTACGTAGCCTTAATTGAAAGTCTCCAAATGTGAAGAATAATGTCTGGTTTTGACCTTCATGAATAAGAAACACCACTGTAATCAAAATACTCAAGAAGTCCTAGAGGAACAGGGATCTTTCCTTTCCAGGTCAGAAGTTGCTTGGTCTGTGATTGTCCCCTGATGCTACACAGAGGTACCTCATGGAGGTAATCCCTTCCAAATAACTGAAGTGATACCTCAGCACAACATGATCTGTATCACTGCTTGGTACTGTTGGCTTCTGCAGTAGAAGTTAGGTAAGTAACCCAGAAAACTGCTAAAACCTGGAAAGACAAACATCATACAAACTAAACACAGGACCAACAACAGCAGAAGACAAAGATTCATTCACATGGCTATTCCATGAAGGTTCAATGAACACCAGCCGTATTCACATCAATCTTTAATAATAAACACTTCCTTTTACTTGTAACCACACTGTAAACACTGGGCCAGGCAAGCAATGCCCATTTCACAGGCTTTGAGCACCAGGAGGAGCAAAGCCCATCTGCCTTGTTTGCTGCTTAGTTAATTGCTGGAATAAAACCATTACCCAGAACATCACCGCCTCTAGTAAAGAACATTATTTTCTTTCCCCCTCTTCCCAGGCCTAGTAGAAACTAAAATAGAAAACCCATCATGCTAATCATTACGTCTATGCTCCTTCCACAAAAGAAACTCTAGGAATATTTTCAAACCATTGCATTCGTATGAAAGGGCAAATGTAAATTTTCAGGAAGGGATTTCTTTTTGGTTATTATACAGGTTCACCAGGAAGAGAAACATTTTTGCCCAACAAAGTATATCAGAGGACACCAGACACACATACAGCTAAAGCTTCCATATTTTATAAATAGTTGCCTTAGTTAAAAGAAAGATATCTCTACAGCTCTCTCTGAATTGCCTCAAAACCCACGGAAAACTGCAAGTGCTTGAGCAGCAAGGATATGAATAGAGGCAAATGAGCTCCCTTTTCAGACATAACTTGTGACTTTGATAAAGCTTTCTGAGGGATGAAAAAACTAGGATTCCATCAGATGGTTACATTTACAGTATTTTTTTTTTTTAATTTCTGAACAAGGGTAATCAGGAAGGGAAGTCTGCCATTTCAAAATCACCGTGATATTGAGGCTGAGAACCTGCATGATTCCTTTCACAATGTACTGAAAAACAGGCTCATTTGCCAGGAATTATTTTTACTCAAGCAAAAATCTCACTCAAAGCATAAAGCTCACATTTCTACACAAAGCTCTGTCAACTGAACTATCACCTGTTCCGCTGCAGTGAGCCTTAAAAACCCATCACAGGACAATCAATCTGCAATGATAGGTTTCAGAAAGCAGCTTGTCTGTTTGTACAATGAAATAAGTATCCCAGGCATTTCATGCCATGTGTTTTCTTGTATTTGAGGACTAAAGCCATGAGTAGCATTGATCCTACCTTCAAAGGAGAAATGTGCGACTGTAAGACGTATCCATGGACATTCTCTATTTGAGACAAGTTCTTCTCTGACACATGAACAAGCTCTGGGCCTCTCACTTCGTGGGTTAAACGAGGCAAAGTATGGTCATGTGGAGCATCCTCATCTTGATAACGATATTTCTAGAGGAAGAAAACATAAACAAAGAACAAATAAGCTTTTAGGAGGTAATTCCTATATTTTAATATAATTATGGAATAACAAATAAAATATGATACAGTAGACAATAATTAGCAGATTTCCTAGTGTGTTCTGGAGAGAATGAGTCGTTCTTTTTTAAACATTTTATCAAAGAGAGAAATGTGGTATACACAAAACTTTCACCATCAAATAGACATTTGAGATGACACACTGAAAATGAAAAAAAAGAGACGTTGATCAGCTAAGCTGTAGTGTCAGATCATATTTCACATCCCTGTGCTAATAATTTCAGTTCTGTAGGCCTTCTCTGCAAAATATTTGAGTTATTTTCCACTTGGCAGTGTGTTGCTCTGATGCTGGAGAGCACACACGCACTTCCACAGAGCCACAGCACAGCAGAAGATTCCCCTGCAGCAAAGTTCTATCCTTACCCTGAGCATTAATGGGGTTATACCCATCTTCTCCATGGACAGGCAACAAGAGATAAAGGAGACAGGATCCCAAATGAAGCTTGTAACAACAAGGAATATAACCCTAAAAATTAAATTTAATGACCTGATCTGTCCTCCAGCTAGAATGCTTTATAAAAAGGTGCCATCCCCTCAGCTGTGTCCTGAGGAGGGGGCTGTTGGATTAAAGCCTAAGACTTATTTGGATGGCCGTCTAAGCAAAATAAGTCTGAAGTCCAGGTACAAGCACAAGAACATCCCAAAACAGACCTCTCTATGCAGCAGACCTCTCTGCTGCTGGTCCACTTCACTTTGACCACTCAGCTATGGAGTGTTATTTCATTTATTCATCCCTCTTAAGGAAACCACCCCAGTGTATTCCTGCCTTCAATCTTATGTATGGAAATGTTTCAGCAGTTGCCAATTATTTTCAGAATACACATGTGACATGATTTATTCTCTTCTTTTCTGGGCCTGCAGCCCTTTACATATTCACTTTTCAGATAACATAATTAATGAATATATGAAATGACTGGCACCAGCCAAATATTATTTGGGCAAGAAGCCATCAGTCTAATAGATAGTACTCCAGCCAATGTCACATTTAAGGCTTGGCACACAGATCATTTAAGCCACAAGCAATCAATTAACTTTTTAATCAAGTGAGTACTTTTTCTAAAAAGATGACTACTCTGAGACATCCTTTTTAAAGTGAGTCATTTGCTAAAACATAATTAGAAGAAATAAGAGAAAAATACCAGAGTCATCTCATTAACTCAGGAATGAGGAAATGGAAACATCCAGTGACTACTTTCTAAGGAGACAAGACAGCATTGACAAAAGCCATAAGAAGCTCTATCATAAATATAGAACCATTCAGGTTGGAAAGGATCTTTAAGATCATTGAGTCCAACTGTCCAACCCAGTGCTGACAAGTCCACCACTAAACCATGTACCCAAGTGCCACATACACACGACTTAGAAATACCTCCAGGGATGGTGACTCAACCACTTCCCTGGTCAGCCTGTTCCAATGCTTGACAGCCCTTTCAGTGATAAATTTTTTTCCTAATATATAATCTAAATCTCTCCTGGCACAACTTGAAGTTGTTTCTTCTCATCCTATCAGTTGTTATTTGGGAAAGAGACCAACCTCCATCTCTCTACACTCTCCTTTCAGGCAGTTGTAGAGAATGATAGAGTACCCCCTGAGCCTCCTTTTCTCCAGGATAAACACCCCCGCCTTCCGCAGCTGTTCCTCACCACACTTGCACTCCAGACCCTTCCCCAGCTCTGTTGCCCTTCTCTGGACACGCTCCAGCCCCTCAATGTCTTTCTTGAAGTGAGAAGCCCAAAACTGAACACAGGATTGGAGGTGTGCCCTCACTAGTGCCCAGTACAGGGGAACGATCACTGCCCTGGTCCTGCTGACAACGCTTTTGCAGATAAAAAAATTTATACATAAATATATATATAGGCTTCCCACTTCTATCAAGTTCCTGATCTTCTGGGTGGATGTGGGAGGAGCTGAGTTCCTCCCACTATAAAGATTGAGAGCTGCACTGAAAAATAGGACTTGGAGGTTCTTGTGGATGATAAGCTGGACATAAGCCAACAGTGAACGTGCAGCCCAGAAAGCCAAACTCATCCTGGGCTGCATCGAAAGAGAAATGGCCAGCAGGTCAAGGGAGATGATTCTCACCCTGTACTCTGATCTTGTGGCACCCCACCTGGAGCACTGCATCCATCTCTGGGGTCCTCAGCACAAGAAAGACATTCCCTCCTCTGTACCTGTTAGAGAAGGTCCAGAAGAGGGCTACAAATATGATCAGAGGGATGAAGCACCTCTCCTNCCTATGGAGACAGGCAGGATTGTTCAGCCTGGCGAAGACTTCAAGGAGACCTCATTGCAGCCTTCCAGCACCTTAAGGGGGCTTATAGAAAGGAGGGAAAAAGACTGTAAGAGCATGTAGAGGCAGGACAAGGGGCAATGGTTTTTAACTGAAAGAGAGTAGTTTAGATTAGATGTTAGGAAGAAATTCTTTCCTCAGTGTGATGAAGCATTGGAACAGGATGAACCTCCACAGGGAGGTTGTGGATGCCCCATCCTTGGAAGGGATGTTTGAGCCCAGGTTGGATGGGGCCCTAAGCAATCTAATTTAGTGGATGTCATCCTTGCCCTTGCAGGGGGGTTGAATCTTTAAGGTCCCTTCCAACCCAAACCATTTTATGATTCTATGATTCATTCTATGATCATATATACATATATATATATACATATATATATATGTAAAATAAAATATATATGCTATTCTGTCCAGATAATCTTTGTAGTTTTGCACTGCCAGAAGCAGTGTGATGTGGCCTTAAAGAGAGAACATCTCTTTGACCATCAGTAAGTCCTTTCTCCATCACCGCAGTGCAGTGTAGCTGTTGCATAAATAGGAGCCAAAGCCCAGAGGAAATTGATTCACCCTGAGCCCCGTGATCCCAAAGAGCAGAACACTTGTGTGGATCTCCAGTGATAGACTTACTTTATAATTTGAATTGATCTATCTATCCAATAACTGCACATTCCCAGGACAACTCCAATAATACCTATGTTCATGTGCCATAAACTGAAAAGTCTACAGAACAGATTTTCATTTTCTCTTTGTTTCCCTCCCATCCCAAGCCCAGCCTTCTCCTTCTTCACAAAGCATGAGCCTAGAGCATTTCTGGGTCAGTCCTGCTGTGGGTTTGCCTCATGTTCTTAGCACCAAACTCATTGATTTTCATACATCTTTCCTCCCACAGCATCTCTCCATTGAAATGCTTTCAGCTGTGAACCAAAACAGCTTGACACAGCAAAAAGCCAGTGGAAAGGCTGAAAATACCAAACCAGAATTAAGACACTCCTGCAGAAATGCCTTATTCATCTCCATCATCCTGCTCTGATGGGGTCCTGCAAATGTCCTTTAAAAAACCTCATTCCCTAGACACCTTTCTCTAAGGATTAATTCAAATTTCTGGAGGGAAAAGCATGATTGCACGGAAATGCTACTCTTCATTTGACAAAAGAACAGGTGGATGTCTTATGATAATTAAATTACAAATCAGTGCCTGCTGCTGACAGCGTATTGTACGCTGCCAACCAGCATCAGATATTTAAAATCCTCTGTAATTACCTATAATGGGGGTGTGGAGCACGCTGCTGTGAATTTTTAATATGAACGTGCCTTTTTATAAGAGATCATTCTCTCTACAGTGTGAGATTATTACAGCATCACTGCTCCTCACATCATACTGTCTAAAGGAGCATTTCTAAGGCTCTGATTGCCGAAGAGCTGTCAGCTAGACAGAACTGAAGACATGAATCCAGCAGCAGGTAATGGTCAAAAATCTTAAATTTCAACGAAGGCAGTTCTCAAGTTACAATAGCTAGAGTACTTCACTGGTATGAAAATACAGATGCTCTTACAACCTACCTTTGACAGATTGACAGTGAATCAAGATAGCTGGGAATTTGTCATTCAATTTTAGGCCAAAAGGAACTGGTATTTTTCACAAAAGTTTGTTGTTTATTTTTCCTTTTTGTCATTGCCATCAGTTTGTGGAAAACGCAAATAGAACATTTCGTTTTATATCAGGTCAAATTGACCTAAGCTGCTGAATGTGGCCCAGCTGGAGTTGCCATTCAAAAGCACGTCCCATTCTCTACACAGCTCTTTGGCTGGACCACGCTCCAATACATCACACATTCCTGCTGCTTGCTATAGGAGGGCTGCCAAAGGAGGGAGCTAAGTGTGTTAGAGGAGTCACAGGCTCGACAACATCCTGTGAAATGAGCAGCCAGTGAATCCTGGTCTACAGAGAATTCTGACCTACTAGAAAACACCCTGGCATGTCAAGAGACGCATAAGCAAAAAAGCGACATTGCTTTTCACTCAGCCAAAACTTTATAGCAGATACAGCTGATAGATATTAACGATTGAAAAAAGTACCACCACATACTACGAGATGATAACCCATTCATGGGTGGATCCTGCTCCCAATTGCTCTTCAAAGCCAGTGTGCTAGCCAGTGGCCAGTATATTGTTTTGTCTTGGGAAACAATACCAATACTACCAGTTTTAGCTCTTGCACATCAGCATTTCAAGTCTCGAATAAAATTTCTATTTTACAGTCCTCCTAAGGAAGGGCCAGGCTTCTGCCCCTTACAAGCTGTGAGTCTCCATTTAACCCATTTAAAACTAAGACCATAGGGAAAGGAATTTCTGCAGGAAATTTCCCATATGAGACAAAGACCTCTCACAGATCCAGTTGTCCCATTGCAATCTGGAAATAGGCAAGGTATGCAAGTGGGTCCCAACACTACCTTCTTTTTAAGTGTCACTCACTTGCCTTTTCTCTCAAAGCAGCATTTGAGCTGCTTTGCAGCTCCCAAGTAGTTTAGGCCCACTGCTGGTCATTTGCTGGAACCTGGACATGAGAGCTACCTTTGAACAGGGCAAGCATCACCCACCTTCTGCATGAGATTAGGTCCAGGATTCAATACACTGGATTTGCTGAGAGAGGCTGTGGATACCATATCCCTGGAAGTGTTCAAGGCCAGCTTGGATGGAGCTCTGAGCAACGTGCTCTAGTGGAAAGTACCCCTGCCCATGACCGGGGAGCTGGAAGCAGATAATATATAAGGTCTCTTCCAACTCCAGCCATTCTAGGATTCTGTGATTTGTTCTCAGTATTAGCAGCAAACAAAAACTAAAAGCATAATGGACTTGGTCCATTTAGACAAGTGAGTAAACTGCAAAGTCCTATTAAAAAATGTTAATGCCACCTTGTCTTACTTTGGTGCTCAGTATTTTCTTTGGTCTTCAATGTGTTGGATTTTACTCTCACTGCTCTCCAAAGGCAGCAAATTTCAATGTCATATCAATGAGCATCTTTGGAAAACAAACTTTACAATTTGCACACACAAGTCATTGGGCATTCATCCAATCATGAGCAGAAATAATATTACTCATCCTACTGATTGCAAATGAGAAACACAGCTTGAATTCTGAATATTTGCAATCAATCTATAGAGTAAAAAGAGAAAAAAAAAAAACCTCTTCTCATTATATAAAATGTAAGAAATCACAATCTGCTTGCCAAGACTGTGGAAGTAGATTAGGAAGCTTAAATCATTGAATAATTACACTTATTGTGAATGAATTGCTCTTTTGCTTATCAAGTAGATTTCCAACAAGCTTGTCACTGTATCACAGCAATACCTTCCATCCAAGAAGCCCAAAGAGCTTTACAAGTGGTAGTCAAGGCTGATAACATCCTGTTGATGTGCATCATCTAAAGGTGGGTAAAATTAGGCACGGAAATACAGCAACTTGCTCAAGGTCACAGAGAGAATCAGTTCATTAAGCAGGAGTAGAACTAAGGAGATTTTTCAAGTCTGCTCTTCTAAGTCCAAGATCTAGTGCACCTACAACGATTTTAACAGCAGTGATAATTATTGTTTAAACATAAGGCTGTAGGTTTGCTGATGCCATTGTAATTTATTTTTAAGTTTTTGTTTTGTTTTGTTTTGTTTTTTTCCCCTCACAAATGTTCCAGGGTAAAGCAGTCTTTCTAAGGTCAGGAATTAAATTTTTTCTCTGCCTCAGAGTAATAGATAGCAGTGCTTTGGGTAATTTACAGTGTGCTGTCTCTGAGAAACACACAGTGAATTTCAGAAGACAGGAGGTTTCCTCTAAGAGCCAAATTAGTTCACAGAAAGAACATTATCAGTTCTGAATACTGAGAATTTGCATAGGTTTTCCATTTAGTACAACAAGAATTCCTTTTTTTTTATTTTAGGAGGGAGAAAAAAAAGTATCATTTCTTATCCCAGTTTATTGAAAACACCAGGTTTTTGCCTATAGCAGGAAATATCTACTCAGCTAAAAAAAAAAAAAAAACAAAAAAAACACAGGTATAATGCAGTGGAACAAATATGTTTTACAGTATTCTCCTCATCTTATTTTTTGAAACCCTAAATCATTTTATTTTCATGATGAAGAAGAAGAAGTGAGATGGACGTTAGCCAAAGTACCTCTTCCTTTTATCAGCTGGAGGTAGTTGCACCTTTTCTTCACAAGATGGCACAGTAACCATCGAGTTAAAGCATAATCTCACTTTGAACTATGATGTGTTGCAGGGAAAAAACAAGTATTTATGCAATGTCATAAAACTTCAAACGATTCTTATTTTGAACTGACCTGGTACAAAATTATTTTAAAAAAGAAAAAGACAGCAATCTTTTATAGTAAGTATACATAAAGAAGCAGTTATCATACATAAAGCTGGCAGATGGAGAAAAGTTTTAACAGTTCATAAAAGTATCAAAAAATTACAAGCAAGTAAGAATCTATCAGTTTTTGTGAGCTTTAGAATGAACAAAACCACTGTGTATTGACAAGATTGAGACTAGCCCAGAATGCTGCATTCCTCCAGGAATTCTAAATCCTAATTAAAACCGCCTGCATGCAAATCTGTACCATGAGGTATTCAGCTCCATATGCTGCATCACATTTTGGACCTGTTAACAGCATCAGTTTAGCCCTCTGGAGGCTGCTACTTGCTATCCAATAATTTAAAATAGATTTTTAACTCGAAGTGCCAATATACAAAAAGACATTCTAAGAGGGTGGCTTTGCTTGGATTAAATGGTGAATGTGGCTGCAGACTATAAAAATCAGTAACAAGAAAAAAAGAAAAACCAGCTAATACTGATTATTTGTCGAAGGGGAGCAAAGGAAAGACGTGGGTGAAACTGTACCATTTATCAGCATCAGGCAGTAGCCATTCTCTATCCCTCTGTCCTGCAACAACATCACTTACTTACTCCTTTTTATAGTCTTCAACTATTCCACTCAAAGTATTTTTGTTCTGATATCTCCACGTTCACCCAATTTCTGTAGGAGATTTCATGCCTCTGCAGCTCCTTTGTTTTCCCCTGCAGCTCCCTGTGCAGCCCTAGATGCACAGCCCCATTGATCCCTCTAATTCTGCTGCTGCCGTTCCCCAGCACGGTGGCACTGAGCCTCACAAATTCTCCTCTTCCACTCCTTGCCTGCCCTGAAGAGCAGGTTTTGTCATGGGACGACTGTGCCAAGGTTACAGCTGAGCATTTGGAGAGGCAGAACTGGGAAATGCCGTCCGTTGCCGTGTCTCAGTTTCCCTGCCAATAAGCCTGCGGTGAGAATGCAGCCTGGCAAAACAGACACCCTAGGTTTACATCAGAAGAGTATGAAGTAATCATGAAGTGTAATAAATAAATTATGTATTAGCATTGCCTGAAACAAAGGATAAAAGAGAAACAATTAAAAAACCACAGAACAAATGGCTTGCCCCTCTTGTGCTTTCGGTACAAAAAATATATATTTTAATTTAGTCCAGCAGCACATGACACAGCGGGCCATTTGTGTGTTGCAGCTGAAACCCTCTCTCCTGTCTTCACACAGGAATTATGTGTTTGTGGGATTCTAGTATCATTTTTCACAGAAATAGGGGGATTCTGCCAAAAGGCTCTATGAGGCAAAGGGATGTTCTCAGGCTAAGACAGGTGAATGCTATTGCAGATAACTGCTTCTATTCTTGCTTTTACCACAGAACTCTCATGCAATGCTAGGCTTTTCACAAAACAACTTTCCACAGGTGTAGAACTGAGATATTGCTCACTTTAAAATGTCCTGCAAGTCACAGATGGCCAGTTTTTGCAGAAGTGCTGACCATCAGCAGCTTCAGCTGAAATCAGCGGGAGCTGGGCTTTGTACAGAAGAAATACCATGGAATCCTGTGCCCTCAGTCACCTGCACACTAAAGAAGTTCTTCCTCATTTCTGCCCATTGCCTCTTGTCCCACTGCTTGGCACTAGTGAGCAGAGCCTGGCTCCCTCCTCTTGACACCCTCCATTCAGGTACTTACATACATTGATAAGGTCCCCTCAGTATAACAGGAAAACCAATGAAAAAATTAATAATGGAGCAGTTGGAACTGCTTGCATTAAATAATGCATGAAGACACATGTTGAATGTAAAATGCCATGTGAAGTACCACTCCACGTGACTGAAAGAAGCAGAAAGCCCATGAAAACAAAAGTAACCATGTAATTAAAAATGTATTAGAGTTGATGCGTATCATAATGCTACATTACAATATATGGCCACAGGGGGCCTGCAATAAAGTTTTTTAGACCATCTCAATTCTTGCATTTCCTAAATCTGAGTGGTTAACTTTATCACCCTGCCATCCTTTAACAGTTCTTTGAACACAATGTATACACACATAAAAATATCTCATAAATTTTAATAGCATTCCTGCTTCTTCTAGTGTGAAGAAGGTATAGAGATAAGTATTTTTCAGCATTTGTGGAAAACTGACTCTTCTTAAATAAAAATACAAATGCTTTGTGTACATAAACTTGACAGTCTCACTGTTGTCACCCTGATGCACCTAGACCATTAGCTCTGAGGATAATGTTATTTTTCTACAAAACAATTTATGCTGGAGCTGAACAAGTTATTACAAGTCTCAAATATTCTTCTTATCAGTTCCCTCTTTGAAAAGCTATGAATTTTTACCAACAGAAAGATGGATTTAGTCCATTTTAACTAGATGTTCAATAGGCCAGCAAAACACATTTGTGTCAGGTGCATTTGCATGCGCTTGACACTCATAAAGGTTGAGTTAAACATTTCAATAGCAGGGCACTAACTGAAAAAAACAGCTTTGGGCCTTTGGGTCTTAATCCTTCCACAGCCTTTCAGTACAGCATAATTGTGGTAAAATAATCTACATTTTCAGATACTTTAATAAGCCCTGGTTAGTGCACAAGCAGGTAAATAGTTGTCATTTTTGTAAACAGAACACAGAGAAATATGAAGAGATTGCATTAATAAGGGAATATTTGCTTTACTGAGGCTATTGTAAAAACTGTATTTCCACATTTTATCTCTCCACAGCAACCTAGTTCCTGATCTAGGGAGTTTATGGTTCCAGGGGAAGCTCCTTCAGCTCAATGATCTGATGGTGACACATCAGGATAAAACTGTACCAGGTCAGGGGCTGGGCAGGAAAGGAGTACCCCACTAACTGCACGACCTGCAGATACACTGAGCTCAGTGTAATGGGAAAACTGCTTGGGTTTACTTCTCTGATGAATTTACCACTTCTTGGGCCATACCTTACCTGAAATTAGGAGGGAACACCCTATCATGATCTTTATTTATTCTATTTAAAAATAAACTAACAGAGGTACTACACCTGCATTTTCTGAAGCGCCAAGCAAGCCTCCCAGCACAGCTTTCCTTAGTTTTTCAAGTCCCATAGGGCTTAGCCTGAACCAAGGCAGTGAGTGAGTCACGGAGAATAGAACTGCAGGTACCACAGCAAAATTGCGGGAAAGCAAGGGATATATGCACAAATTTCTACTGTCTGTAGAATTGCTTTTAGACCTAGGCATCTACAGTTTGCCTTTGTCTTACTTGGATATGGAAGCATTTTTCACATTTGAGCTTAAGTGTGGGAATCAACCAGCACTTTCCCTGATGGATGAAGACAGTGATTCTCTGTTGGGGCTATTGTTAGTTAGGGATCTCCTTCCATAGTCATGTTGGAAGAACAGGCATATCTCTTTTATTTTTAAGTGATTTGAGCACTCATATTTTAAACAAGCCAGCTGGGCTTTTTAGTCTCTGCAAACATAGATTAGAGCCTATGCTTCAATTGTAGAATCATATAATCATTAAGGTTGTGAAAGACCTCTATGTTCATCAAGTCCAACCACTCACCCAGCACTGCCAAGTCCACCACTAAAGCATATCCCTACCTGTCCCATTCACGTGCCTTCTAAACACTCCCAGGGAGGGTGATTCCACCACTTCAATTGGCAGCCTTTTCCAATGCCTGACCACCCTTTCAGTGAAGAATTTTTTCCTAATATCTGATCTACTAGCAACTTGAGGCTATTTCCTCTAGTCTTGTTACTGGGAAGAAATGACCCACACCTCACTGCAACCTCCTTTATGGTAGTTGCACAAAGTGATCAGACACTTGTTTTGTATCATGTTATAGTGTATATTTGGCAGGGTTAGTAATGTCTAAAAAGCTTTTTAGAGCTGAAAAATGCTATAAAAATACAAATTTATAATATGCGGCATAGAAGACTCTCTGGGCATCAAACAGTGATTCAGGTGGAAATGTACTATCAGTCCATGAAAATCAAAACTCTACATGTCTTAACCTGGAGAACCTCAAACTTTATTGCTTTTGAAAGTTATCACCCGATTTTTCTGTTGGATACTACTTTTGTGTGTCACAATTGTGTCTGCCCATCTTTGTGCTGAATTCTACAGCATTTTGCACCTTTCTTGATTGTTTTTGGTGGGTTTGCAGTTGCAAAGAGCAGGAGAAGGCAAAGGAGAAGGTTGAATACTTTAGAAGTTATTAGTATTATCTCTGAGGAAATAAAAAATTTCTTTCTGGCAGACTGACCTTATCAATGTTCAAACCCATCCCTCTTTGTGATAACACTAGCTTAATTAAAAGGTTAAATCCCTCCTGTGCTTAATAAGAATTCCTATTTGAAAAAGTTTAGATAAAGTAACAACTTTCTTTTTAATTTCTTTATGTTTTCAGCTGAAGAAAGTAAATTTCTTGTATAAAATAACATGAAGAAAATAAAATCTAAATTCCTTTGGTCCTAACAACTAGCTTTCAGGAAGGCTGGATAAATGACTGTCAGTTGAATAACAATGTCATGGTACATTTTCTGTGTTCTTAATTATTAGAAAATCAGGACAAAGCAAAACCCAACCAGGTTAAAATTAGATTCAGCCCAGATCATAAGGCAATCATGAGGCACTCTTAACTTTGAAATGAAAGACATTATCTTAAAATGATACCCAAAACAAAACTCAGACAATCCCAAGCAAATAGCTTGGTCTAGACACAGCAGTTTTATTATTAGGCAGAGAGGGCTTTTTAAGTCCTGACCCAACACACTGATTGATTGATTATATAAATAAAAATTTTCCAGAACTTTATATGTGCAGTGGGCCAAATCTGCAACATCCATCTGGAAATATAGCCTATTTAAAGATATTATTCATTTTCTATCTTTTTTAGTGCTTGGCTAAGTTCTAAATGGATAGCCAAAGACCTATATCTCTGTCTGTTTTCTGATGAAGCAACAATCTAAACTCCAAAAAATGTAAGTTTTCTCGTAAAAATGACATCATTTTCTCTGCATAAACCACCTCTACAAGAAAAGATGAGTCATTCTGCATTTTCTGTCAATCCTCTGCTACTCAGCTGATAATACCAACAAGTAAAACAATTTGTTGAGTCTGGAGCTGTGATTTTCTGCTGAGGAAGAGAAAAGCTTCCTGGGAACCAAACTGAGAGCTACAGCTCATTTTTATCTTGACAATGAGAAAGCAAGCATGACTTTCACTTGTTGTTGACCTTTGTTGCAGTTGGATCACAGATCTAAAAGTCAGCGCTATATATATAAAACATTATTCACATAAACTATCATGTATAGAGTGGGAAAAACACATTTTACTATTTATAAAACATCTCTGCATGAGCAAAGTTCTGGCAACATTAATCACAATTGTGCGAATGCCTATCCACAGCAAGGAAAATGCACTGTTTTGAGTGATTCATCTCATCTCTGCTGCTCCGGAAGCGGTGGGCTGCCCTTTAATGGGGCTTGAAACTATCTACAAAAAAGCTGAGATATTGGCACTGGAGAACCTCACTGGAAAGCTCCTATGGCTCTCAGACCTTGAGCTCAACAGTGGATGTGTGCTTTCCCTTGGGAGGAGTGTTTAGTTTTCAGTGTAGTGACTTTCTCCTAAAGGCTACCTGACTAAACCAAAGTGAAAACTGCCTGTATGGGAATTGCCACAACTTGTGAACATACAACCAGATTAGGCATTTAGATTACATATTGGGAAGAAATTCTTTCCTGGGAAGGTTGTGAGACACTGGCATAGGTTGCCCAGAGGAGCTGTGGATGCCCCATCCCTGGAAGTGTTCAAGGCCAGGTTGGATGGGGCTCTGAGTAACCTGGTCTATTGCAAGATGTCTCTGCCCATGGCAGGGGGGTTGGAACAAGACGATCTTCAATGTCCCTTCGAACCCAACCATTCGCTGATTCTATGATTCCATCACTCTAGGATTACTTTAGAAATATTTTTTTGGAAACCAAAATATAAAAATAATTTTCTTCAACACCCTTGTACCAGTTTCACATGCTGAATAACCATGATGATCCCTTTCAATACAAACCATTCTATAATTGTATCTGTAGTTTTGAAAGCTGAACATAGCATTAAGCAAATCCCAATTCCCAGTAATACTTTGGCCCTATGGATCCATGTTCTCAGAGATACTTTTTGGCTTTATTAGCTTATTAAATTATATCCCTATTAGCTTTTCTAATCACCAAAGTGATGCTTACGTATTTCAGCAGCAAATGTTTTGAAGACTTTCTTTTACAAGTGAGTAACTAGTGTTATAATATGCACATTAGTTGTCTGAACAAATGTAGGATGATAGCTCGTTTTTGTACTGACTGTCCTCATATTTTAAAAAATACTATTAGAATAGTGAAATGGCTAGGAGTATAGGATCTTAACACTCTGTCTTCTTGAACTTTCCAATTAATAAGTGTCATAGAACCACGGTGAAAATGTTTCCTTCGTTTCTTATTACACTGTATTTACAAAGTAATTCAGTAAAAATTTATGTCTTAAAAAACTTGATGGATAAGACTCTGTGAAATACATTAACAGGAAAAAGTCTGTTCTCAAAGCTTCTGAAGTACTCTGTTGGAGCCAGCCTTTTCCAAGTGAAGATTATTCTATCGTTGTGTCAAAATTTCCAAGTGTTTCAGTTATTATGCTAAACACATGAAAATTAGCAGTTCTCGAGTCCCTCCCACCTCACTAATTTTCTCCCATCAGTGCAGCTCATTTGCAAGTGTTCGGCTCTCACCTGGAAATAGGTCAGATGTCTGCATTTCCCAACACCCTTGCATCCCTTCTGACAACTCCCTGCATGATCTCAGAGTCGACCTGTCTGTAAAATAATTTCAACACCTGCACTTTAGCTATACATTGCCAAGTTAGCTGGCCTCATATGCATAAGTGGCTACTTAGGTATTCTGGACCCATTCCTTCTTCCAGCTTCAGAATGCTTCAGATTTTCAGTAGTACTTTTATATTAAAAACACTGGCTTGGAACAGACTATAAATGGCACATATTTGCAGTTCTACACAAAAAACCTGAAGCCTCTTTTCTGTATCCTATAAATCTGGAATTGAAAAAGGTGCCATTGCCATGTTTCTTCTTTGAATTTATTTTAAAATATACCAAAGAAAAAAAGGGTAGCCATTTCCTTCAAAACATGAATTCTTACAGTGACTCTATATCTGACATTTCTATCTTGTCATGTACTTGTTTGTTTTTATATGTTTGCTGGTTTTTTTCCTAAGATATATCAGAAATCAGTATTTGGTCCTCATTAATAGGATGTGGAATATATATTACTTGTTATCAGGAAGAAAGCACATACAGAAAAGTCCCAAAAGAGCATGAAAAGGATAAAAAACAAAAGATATTCCAAGTGGTATTAATGCTAATATCTGTATTTATTTATACCACTACCCACAGGGGCTCCATATTAAATACTACTATTTCAAAAACTGCTTAAGCCGATTTCGGAGTGAATTAAATTAAGAATTTCCTTGAAAAAACAAAGGGAATTCAACATCTCATTCAATTGCTTTACTTTACCTGGAGTGCCAGTTTTTAAAATATTAAGATACATATAATTCAAAACAAAATTAGAAGGAAGATTTGAAACACATTAATTTGCTTGCAAGTGTGATTTTAAATATTTTTAAGATAGTTAATGAAGATGGATACGTTCCTATGAAACATTTCCAAAAGGAAAAAGACTTTATCACAAACCAAGGTAGTTTTAACTACCTTAGAGTTAGATCAAATCACATAAGCAGCCAACATATATATATATTTGCACAAATTTCATTTTCTGTTTATTTCCTGACCTCAAAAAAAGCTCATTCTATAAATATTTTCACCTAAAATCCCTTTAAAGTACTTATTTTAGATTTCTGTATATTAAAATAATAGAAAAAGAAGGCTTAGAAAAGAGACCAATACTATTCATTAGACCTTAAGTTCAAGAAGGGATAACAATGTAATTTATTGGAGCTTTAGTATATCTGAAAAAAAGCAGGCAAATATTTGGGTAGGCTATGAAAATAAATTTGTTTCTATCTTTAGACATTACTAATCTGCTTGCCATGTAAGCCTCAAGGAGAAAATTATAAATAAAGCAAAACAAAATAAAAATAAGTAATTTAGACATGATGTTAAAACTCAAATTCCCCTCAGGGATGAAGGAATTCCTAGATATCCTAAAAGTGCAACTGCCTATTGCAGAGTTTCTTGAATCTCTCTCTGATCTCATGCAATCCCTTATATTTTCAAGTTTTAAAAGAATTTTTAAGAGGGGTTAGATTATTTCTAAGTTAGTTAAGCCACCTGCAATTCATTAAGTAGAGAAATTCAGCACACACATCAAATCTTAAGAAACACTCTTTCCCTTTTGCTTTACTACTCCCAGTGAAATGTGCTTCACAAAATTTGACAAGTCTAAGGTGAGATGCACAGGCTTAATAGTCAGGGTTTGCATTCATCCCTTTGTGCAGGATGCTTTGCAAAAGCCATCATAGTGACCATTAATTTCAGTAACATAAAATATGCAGTGAATCCCATTCCTTCTCCTTTATAAATGGCTGTTTTAGCTGAGGCCTAATAACAGAAGCTCCAAGCTGAATATTGATGGCAGATCTTTTCCTCCGGATATGCAGAAACCACCAAATGCTGAACTTTCTCCTCCTGCGGAAATTATGTTCTTAATTTCCCGAGGTTCATTAGAAAATCCCCAGACAGTGCAGTGTCCAGCCAGTATTCCTGTTTGCCATCAGCATCGTTTGAATGAATGATCACTGCTAATGGAGGGAGGTTTCCTGTGCTCCCAGCCCTCTTAACAACCCTCACAGATAAGTTATGCTGCTTTCAGCCCTGCTCCAGCCCTGCAGCAACACCTGAGATGTCTCCAAGAGAAGCAAAGATCACTAGGGAGAAGCAGACCTAGAGAGGGGAGGGGGGACAGGAGACTCCTCTCTCATATCCCAAGTAAAGGAGGGAGTGAGGTTTGAACATTTTTAAGTTCTGCATCAGAGGTACAGACTACCTGAAGAATTGGGGTAGAAGATCATCAGACAGCAAAATAACTCACAAAATTCACAAACACATGAATGGCCAAAGAGAGTTCACAAATTAAAAAAAAAAAAATCACCCTCAAGTACTTTTTATTCAATATGATCTTTCATAAACAACTCATGATTTGGTGAGTAGATGGAGGAATTTGCTACTCTTGGGAATACCAACATATATAATAGCAGAGTAATAGGAAAGCCCGGGCTCATAGAATTGAAATATGACATTAATGTATGTTGACACAGGAACAAAAGGAAATAAAGTAGCAATACTGAAAATGCTTTTGCCAATGGTATGAAGTGGGGAGACAATATAATAAAATACCATTGATGTAAACAGACATGGTGGGAGACCACCATCATTAGTGTATATAATACTGCCAAATCCAGACAAGTGAGAGTCTCTTTACAGAAATGCTAGGGTTCTGAAAGACAGACAAGGTTTACAACAGCACTGTTGTTAGGGTGTACATGCATGCAAGTATATATGAAAAATGTTTTAAAATTCAAATAAAGCTTTCAGTCTCAACTTGCGCTGAAACACGTGTATGGACATGAGTATTAAACTTAATAAAAAAGGCTTTAAAGGGATATTAGTAAACTTATCTTAGTGAAAATGAAATGAAAAGTCATTGAGAATGTCAGCTGCATTTTTTCTGTCTTTCTTGATACTTTATAATTTCTTAGGGAGAGGGAAGACTACACTGTCATAGCAAAAATTGTTTCACGAAGACATTTAAAGTGTGCTTTATAATGAAGAAAATGATGTTACTGCAGAACTTAAAGCACAGAACATCTGGCTTAGTCAAAAAATTCCTATTAGCTGAGTGGGATCATAATGACCACTAACTTTATTCATAAAGAAAAATATTTCACTTTGCAGTGACAAGTTCCCTTATCAGTTTGGTAGTGATGTTTAGAAATAACAAGAGCATGAAGTGATGATTTTGTAATTAAATTTCTTTAAATTAAATAAGCTGCTGTAAACAGGATCTACTTCTTTTTTACTTTATATCTGTGACAGGTTTAAATCCACACCTGTAATCCCAATGCACATTTCTGTTGCAGGGGTATTTATTCAGCACACTGATATACGAATGGGTTTAGCAGATTTGTAAGTATCACCAGCAGCAATAGGATAAGCATCCTTCTTATGACCATTAAATTGTTTGGCAGGAGACCAGCCTCATCAAATTAAATGCTTTTTTTAAGAGAAATTATTTCTATAAATGGGCAATAATCGTGGCTCCCCTGTTTATGTTTTCCAGTGTGGGAAGAACTGGTATTATTTAGAGGTCAGTCTGGATTAATCAACAGTATTTACACATTTTCCACCTCACATCCTCATGCTGATGAAACCAATGGTGCTTGCAAACCTGGGAACATGCTTGGAGGAGTTGTTTTCCATAACTTTATAATTTTGTTTTCTGTATTTCGACTTTATTTATCCCTTAAGTTAAACAAATTCCAAAATTTGAAACAGAAATTTAACCCTTCAATCCAAAACTAAAGCTTTTAGAGGAAACAAAATAAGACTACTACGAGACCCTATTGTTCTCTAACATCCTTCAGTTCTTCTCATTATATCTGGATAACAAGCTATTTTCCAATATCTCCTGTAGACTGAAAAATCTTGCTAATGCTCAGCAAATCAAAAGAAAAGTACAAAGCTGCAGCCCCTAGATAGTGCCATTAAGTGCCTACAGCCAGATCCCAGGCACTACTAGATTAGCTTTACATTTCAAGTTATTGCAATTCTTATTTTCAAAAACATCTCTGGCAATGCAAGGATTTGAAACTAAGTCTCCAAATCATATATTAAAGCTTATTCACAGAAAATTCTCCGTTCAAGCTTATGGGAGGAGAGGAATAAGGCCTCTAGCAAGTAAAAACCCTAATGCCATGCACAGGATCCAGAACCAAGTGGTTGAAAACATGAATGTAGTCAGACTCTGTTTAAGGAGGTAAAAGAAAGCAATAAAACAAAAAGAAGGTAAAACACCAAAAAGTCCTTGAAATTTTAAGCCTGTCTACACCAGTAAATAAAACAGAACAGCATCTTTGCCTGCAAACCCAAGTCTGCCCACTACGCAACTTTGTAGTTTATCCAACAGGGAACTTGCAAGGTGATATTAAAAAGAAAAATCCATCACGATCTGCACACAAAGTGAAGCTGGCATTTTAAGTTCTGATCAATGAATTTCCTTTTCTTCAAGTTCTATTTACACTTGCATTTGAGAGGAGTCTTCCTGGGGATGTAATCACGGGCACTACAGTGTAATTTGGAATGAGAACAAGGACATTACTAGCAAAGACAACATGGGTGGGTTGCAGTTTACGTAAAATAAAATTGTAGAAAAAGGACTCTAAGAAACTGTATTTAAAGCCTAAAGAAATAATTCAAGTCCACAATGATGTATTTTTCATGGTATTACCTAATATTTTGCTATGGGCAACAGAAAGCATAGCTTCATTATTAAAATAGCACCAGGTAAAAAAAGACTTAGAGAAATAGGCAGCACAACTTTTTGCACATCATTTTCCTTATTTCAAAGGAATTGTGTGTGCCAAGAGGGGGCCCCCAAAATTGACTTGTATGCATGGACTGTAACAATTTAGAACCACAAGAACCTGTGGAATTGGGAAAAAGAGAAATGGGAAGGTTTAAGGAGCATTTTTCACAGTCAGATGGGATTGCTAAGATATACTGAGTATGGGGAAAAGGAAGTTTTCCTTGGAGGTGCTGCATGCAGGAAGGCATCTCACTGAGCACTTTGAGCAGCTACTTTTGTCCTTGGTGTGATGTTCTTGGACCTGCAGGCCACAAGTTTTGCCACTCCCTTGTAAGCACAAAGTGCCTAGAAAACATCTACCAGTTGTTTCAAGATCTGAGAACCTAACACTATTAATCTGGCAGTCCAGCACATCACTGGGATGTAAGCAGAAATCTTAGATGTATATAGGTGGGAAGCAGAGGTTTTTCACAAGGAAGCCATGGGCTTCGGATGGAAAATTGGGTTGCTCAACATTCACAAGATTGCTCTTTAAAAACAGTATGAAAACAACTGAAAAAAAAAATGTATTTTGATTGTATATAAATGTGTGACGAAAGGATTGTTTGAACTAGATTTTACTGATGAGTTTTCAAAAAAAAAAAAAGTTCTTGATGTTATTGGTCTGAAGTCAGGTGAAACCTATTGGTCTCAATTTATTAAATGCATGTGAAAAGAAAGGAGGAAAAAAGACAGATAGTGATAACAAAACTTGCATTAACTTGAGCCTGATTCTCATTTACACACAGGCTATTATATACCATGCTAGCAGTGCAAGATTTTTAACTGGGGGCAAATGTGTAGTTTTCACCCAACTTAGCAACCCTTTATGGTGACAAAGGCAGGTTTAACAGTCTTAATGCAAATAGGAATGAGGTCAAGTATGAAATAAATAAGATTGAAGCTTTGTTGTCTGTGAAATTTTTCTAACACACTTCCTGCAAAGTAAAGAACACAATCCATTTTTTTTATTCTTTGTTTCTCACAGACAATTCTGCAAGGTACAAGAAGCATTACACTGCTAGCGAGCCTTCTTACATTTTCCTGGATGTAAAAGCTATTCTGGTAAACATCTGGAAATAACTTAATTTTATAATCTGCACAGTAGCAGCCTCTTCTCAAGGCTGCTTGAAGAACCTCAACAAGACCTGGTATTTTCTCTCCCAAATTGTCAGTAACAATATGGGTTTTGAATCACTGGAACACCAGTAATGTTTAGAAATGCAATACTGAGACAATAGTAGATGACAGCCTTTGGCTGTGATTCTGATGAAATTCCTATCAACTATTATAGCTCCAATTGCTGAGCCTCAGACCAGCAGCTACTGCAGGCTGAACCCAGTTCTGTCAGCTCCTATGAAACTTGCTGTAGCTGAAAGCGCAGCTAAGGGATTCAGGTTATTATTAATAAATTCAAAAATAATTAATTAAATAGAAAAAATAGGCAGACATTCAGATATTTTTAAATGTTTTCTGTAGTCTTTTCACTAATCTAGCTAAAAGGACTTCATTTTAGTTGTATTAGCCTCTTTTGTGAGAAAAAATAAACATATGGTAACCTACGTGGCCCAGGTTCACCTGCAAGGCAGAAGCTTCTAAAAAAAATGGACTGTTTTCCGAAAGTGGCAATCTTAGCTTTACTTACATGCCTATAGTGTCACTTCATAAATTTAAATCTTTTACAATTAAAAAAAAATGTGTCCCGTTTATTATTGTGACATCATCTTCAAAATGTGAATTCAAAATGTTCAGAGGATGAAGTTTCTTTTTTCTCCTGAATCTATTTTTTTTTTTTTAATTTTTAAATTTTTCTTTAGGTTTAACATACAATTCTTGCTGCTTAGTTAGAAATTCTCTAGACATCACTCAGCAGTTCAAATTGGAATGAATGAAGGAAATCAAAAGTTTTTCACTGAATAAAGGTTGAAAAAAAATTATCCTGAAGCATGTTTTACAATATTGAAACATTAGTATGCTAATTGTTAAATAGAAAATATAGTAGCATATTAAAAATGTTAGGAGAACTAAATAAATATCAATAAGAAACTATAGTACAAAAAATGATGTAATAATGCCCCCAGGGAAAAGGTAATTAAAATGGCTGTGTTTTTATGAAATGCTCTAGTCTCAAAGAAATTGTATTTTAAAAGAAAAGGTAATAGTCACACAGATCTAAGACAGACTGTATTTGAAAAACAAAGCTTTTACTGCTCAGAATTGATAAATTATTTAGAAACACATATTTACATTTGCACTGCTAGTTGCAAGAAAAAGCTACTTGCTCCTAAGCTACTTGTTCTAACTTATTCTATTTTTCTAAACTCTGGCAAATCTGATCATTTTAACTCAGCCTATGATCATTAGTAAACCCAGGCCCTCATTTTTATAATGATGTACTGCTGGAGAAGAACTGATCCTCTTTCAAATCAAAAGAAAACCAAGCACTTCTGGAATGACCTAAAATCTATTCATGTCAGTGGAAGGACTTTCATTTCTTCAGATTTCACCCAGACTTCACATCTAATTTGAAAAAATGGTAAGCAAAGAACAAAAAAAGCTACTGGACTCGCTTCACTGAAGTGCTAAAATGTGGGACAGAGATACTTTAAGTACCTTTTTTTGCCTTTTCAGTAATGACGCTTGAGAAATGCAGCTGGTAGGGGCTTAAAAGCACTAATCTTCAGAAATGTCTTGTAAAACCCCTACCTGAGCACAACTTGGATTCAGCTGGTGAAAGCTTTGGGCACACATTCCAGTTATTCAACATTGCTCCCTACAGACAAGCACCTCAACTACTCAGTCCTTATCTCCAAAGTCTTTGTTAATCAGGATCCAGTACAATGAGAAAACAGCTTAAACTCCTAAGACATTGGCAATGGACAAAAAAGCCAATGCATTCTTAGCACAACAGATTTGTCCCTCACAAGGGGAAAATCAGTTTGTCCAATCACAGAGTTATAGAATCATAGAATGGTCTGGGTTGGAAGGAACTCCAAAGATCATCTAGCTCCAACTCTCCTGCCATGGGCTGGAACACTCACCACTAGACCAGGTTGCTCAGAACTCCATCCAGCCCAGCCTTAAACATCTGCAAGGATGGAGCCTCCATAACTTCTCTGAGCAACCTATCCAAGTGCCTCGCCACCTTCACAGTAAAGAACGTCCTCCTTATATCTACTCTAAACCTACTCTCTTTTAGTTTGAATCCATTCCCCCTTCTCCTATACATGCTCTTGTATAAAAGTCCATCTCCAGCTTTCTTGTAGGCTTCCTTCAGGTACTGGAAGGATGCAAAGCCTTCTCTTTTCCAGGCTGAACAAATCCTACTCTCTTAGCCTTCCCTCATAGGAGAGGTGCTCCATCCCTCCAACCAACTTGGTGGCCCTCCTTTGGACTTACTCCAACAGGTTCATGTCCTTCCTGTGGTGGGGACCGCAGAGCTGGACACAGCACTCCAGGTGAGGTCTCACCAGAGTGGAGCAGAGGGGCAGAATCCCCTCCCTGGCCCTGCTGCCCACACTGCTCTGGATGCAGCCCAGGAAAGGATTGGCTTTCTGGGCTGTGAGTACGCATGGCTGGGTCATGCCCAGCCTCTCACCCAGCAACAACCTCAAGTCCTTCTCACAGGGCTGCTCTGGAACTGTTCATCCCCCAACCTGGATTGATGAAACCGATCAATCAGCAACCAGGGGTTGCCCCAGCCCAGATACAGAACCTTGCATTTGATCTTGTTAAATCTCATGAGATTCCCATGGGCCCACTTTCAAGCTTGTTCAGGTCCCTTTGGATAGCATCCCATCCTTCAGGTGTGTCAACAGCACCACTCAGCTTGGTGTCATCTGCAAATCTGCTGAGGGTGCACTCAGTTCCTATGGCTTTCTTGCATAAAGGAGGCTGAAAAGACATTCAAATAATTCCTGTAAAATCTAGGATCTATTTCAAACACACCTATGTGTAGTACTTTTCTAGTAAAAACATGTAATCCAGCAAGCCAAAACAAACATATTTACATTGTATAAAAAGCCACACACATTATTTTTTTTGAAGGAAGAAAGGCAAGGACCACATGTTCAGTAGCCCCTAAGAAAAAGGGAAAAGCCATAATTATATATATATATTCCAAAGTTAGGTGAAAGAAGTAATCAAACACTGGAACAGGTTGCTCAGAGAGGTGGTGGATGCCTCAACCCAGGAAACATTCAAGGTCAGGTTTGAATGGGACTCTCAGCAACCTCAAGTAGTGTAAAATGTTCCTGCTCATTGCAGGGAGCTGGACTATATGACCTTTAAAGGTCCCTTCCAACCCAAATTATTCCATGTTTCTATTTTAGGAGGTAATTTTTAATCTTTGGAGTTCTCTGAGAATGTTCCAGAGTTTACTTTTAATTAAAAGAGGGCACTTGTCTACTTCATTCTACATAAATTATTCACATGAGCTCTGTGTCTCAGTGATAGCACAGTAACAGCTCTGTTATTTTATATAATTGCTGTACATAGGTAATCAGAATACATTATGTTGCAGAGATAATTATGGCAGTGTTTTCTGTTGTTATGAGATGCTGGGAGCCTCAGCAGTGTGTTTTTGTGACATGCTGCATTTCATATGCATGGGGAGGAAATTGTCAAGAATTTCCCAAGGCTCTGTATTTTTTGACAAATCTATTACTCCAGCAAATAGATTAGTGACAGAATCTTTCTTTTCCAGTAAACAAGTCATGTTACCAAAAATGTTACCGTATTTAGGAAAAAGTCTCCTTCTTTTGCGAGTTTAAGCAACACTGCAAAGATATTTTGTAGCCCACGTGTTATTGCTTTAATGAGCACTCACGAGAGCCCCTTTATCAGTGTATACACACATGTACTGCTGTCATAAACCAGTAGGAGTAGAGGGAAAATTTGAATTCATGGATTTTATACTCAGTAACACAGATTTTCCTATTCACATACTTGTATTGATGGTTTGAGGTTTTTTCCCTTTCCTAGAGACAAAATTTAATAACAAATATCTGCCCAAGAACGGAAAGAGTTCTACTAGCTCCAGTTTTCCCTTCATTTAGAAAGTTCAGATGGCAAAAATCCATCAGAAATATTGCACTACATACTGACATCATGCTAGCAGGTACCACATCACCCTAATTTATACAGCGTTTCCTCACTTGTTTCTTCCGCAGTGCCAACTTGTTTCTGTGAGGTGAAGACTGTTTTCACCAACACGCAATTAACAGGAAATTAAACCTGATACGTGAATTTGACACCAGTTTTCAACAGCCTGCAACTAAAGGATGAAATTCACCCCTGTCTATTGTGATACATTCTATTGTTTTAAAGTTATGTCAAGTATTTACTGGAAAATGCCAATGAGAAAGACCTCACAGGTCTTGTACTCTATCTTCTCAGCATTAAAAGCTGGTTTTAACACATCCAGTACTTAAATGTATCGAAGATTATTATTTTCCAGACATCCATGTATTAATATGAATACATTAAATACTTTCAGTTTAGCGGGCAATGGCTTAGAATCTATTAAATGGGCAAATACTACAGCGCATGGTGTTTAAAACACATAATTATATTAAATGTATTTTTAATTATCTGTTTCCATTTATGATGAGCAGAATCTCTTTAAAATTACAGTAGCTTTGGGGTTTGATTGGGATTGCGTTGGAAATATATGAAAAGGTTTCCTAGAGCTGAAAAATCAAAATCCCCACCCAGGCAGCAGTTTACAAAGTATGTAGGGATCTCATATCTGCCTGAGTTTTAGGCACTTTCCTTGCAAAGCATGATTGCACTCATACTTTAAGAGGAAAAACGACCATCAAAAATAGAAAAAAAACCTTCATATTTTATGTATTAAATATTTTCAACCTAAGTTGCTTATTTTTTTTGTCATGACCCAACAATATAAAAGCGTTTTCTGGTGGTTACAGATTTATCTATAAATTTTTGTGCTCATTAGATATCCTATATTTTCTACTAGCTTCAAATTTTGGCATTAGGTACAGAAACTGACCCTGTTCTGATAATATCTGGGGTTTATTTCATTTATTTTCAAAGGCTGGGAACCAAAAATCAACATTTATAACTTCAGGAGGAAATGGAAGGGTAATAACAATGATGAGGATAGATTTCTTACTGATTCAGTGACTGAAAACTCAAGAATGTTTTGCATGTTATACATTTGTGACCTTGAAAGTCATAACTTGAAGCCACCACATTTGTTCTGGTTCACCACATGCACTTGATCTGTAGAATCACTGATTCATGACATTAAGGCATGATGAGTACATAAAGACCATTTGCTATGGAATTAGGAAGACTACAGAGAAGTAGTCTAGTTTAGAAGACTAAAGAAGACTAATTTATGGCTGACATAACTGGACTAGGGCTGGAAACCTTCCTACATCATTACCACTGTAGCAAGACTACAAGGATATATTAAAAAGAGTTGGTTGTGATAAAAAAGCCAGACAATAATTTGATGGGTTTTTGTTTTCATTTCAACAAAAAAATGCTTTGGAAAAAAATAAACTTGACAAACTCTGTTTTACTGAATGCTCTCACCTCCCTTCATATTAAAAGCCATGGTGATCAAGTGAGTGCATTTTTAACTGTTTTTTATGCATTTCTTTCCTAAGAAAAAACCATCAGATCAAATATGAGATAGCTTTTATTAAGTAATGAGAGTATCTGTTTTTATGTAAATCTGAAAATGGCCAAGTGTGACTATGACATTGTTGAAACGTTCTGATGTCTGCAAGTTAATTAAAAACATAATGAGTTAATATTACTAATCTGCATTTACGTCTTATCACAGTAAATAACATGAACCGATTTTGTTCTTTTAGCAGTGTATTCCAGACTCAGATCCATTTGGCTTTTTAGACTCAATCACAACTGTTTGCTACAGCACTTTTTGCATATTAAATATTGTGATTTTTCAACAGAGTACACGGATCATTTCTGTGTACCTTAACTTATTACAAAAATGGAAAAGCTGATTTTTTAAAATTAACTTTACTGATTTTACAATTCTACTCCTTTTATATCTGGGGCCCCAACATAAGAAGGATATGGACCTCTTGGAGTGAATCATGAAGATGCTCAAAGAGCTGGAGCTCCTCTGCTATGAAGACAGGCTGAGAGAGCAGGGGCTGTTCACTAGGGAGAAAGGAAGGTCTGGGAGACCTTACTGTAGCCTTTGAAAGGAGCTTGTAAGGAAATTGGGACAAATGTTTTAGTAGGGCCAGTAGGAATAGGAGAAGGGGTAATGGCTTGAAATTAGAAGAGTGTAGATTCAGACTGGATACAAGAAGGAATTTTTTTATGATGAGGTTGGTGAAATATTGGCACAGGTTACCAAAGAGGTGGTGGGTGCTCCATCCCTGCAAACATTCAAGGTCAGGTTGGAGAGGCTCTGAGAAAGCTGATCTAGTTGAAGATGTCCCTGCTCATTGCAGGAGAGTTGGAATAGATGTCCTTTAAAAGTCCTTTCAAACCCAAACCATTCTATGATTCTAAAATTCTATGAATCCCTCTATGACTCCATGTGATGAGGTCTTCAGTTTGTGCAGAACTGAGGCCAGGCTGTTCGAAGGAACTTGAGTGAATTAGTCACAGGTGTTAAATAAGTATTATAACAAACTCTTGCACATTTAATGCTAAAGGGTCATCGTGGTAGTGCAAAACATGGCTATTCATATCTTCACAGCCACTTCAGGGGCACAACTCAATGTGCTACTACAGTTTGCTTTTACACATCTGAGTAATAACTGTGTTATTTCAGGGTTATCAATACATTGGGGTAGTTGTACTGCAGGACTATAATATGAACTAGCAAAAACTCGTCAGCATGAAATTTTGCCAGAACTTTGCAATGCTAGCATTTCTTTAGTAAAGGAGACAAGACAGCATAACATGTAAGAATCCATTAGATTTCTCCAGCTTCATGGAAGAGCACTGCGGATGCATCCTGGGGGAGAAACTCTAACCATTCCTCTTGACTTTGCGGCGCAGTGACATGTGGGATTTATGGCCTGCTAAAGTGATGGGGGAAAGCTTCTGGCTCTCTGGATGACCTGCTGACACCTTGGGAGTGCCCTCAGGCCCTCAGTGCCCTCCCGTTCTCCATCCCACTCCTCAGAAGCAGCGTGGAGCTATATCATGCTCCCCATGTCCTGTAGACTCAGAAATGCTGTCCCTTACAGAGGGGAAGCATTACACAAGAGTTCATACAGTGCTGTGAAGCTTTTTTGAGAAACTTTTGAGGACAATCCATGTGCTGTAAAGTGTGGGATGCTGTGGACCTGGAGATAAAGCATTACCATATATGTTACCGTAGAGCACAGCTAATATTAGAGTGGGTAGGGAATAAGAGTTATTCAGGTGGCAAAGCTGTGACATGGAGATGTGGTGGAGGGGTCAGGTTTGCTCCCCAAAAAACAGCAGCATCATGTACCACATGCAGAACTCTCTTTCCATGTAGCTTGGAGTCTGGCGCAATTTGGAGTATAAAGGCATTATGGCCAGTACAAAAAATAAATGGTTATTTATGAGGATAAGCTGCCTACTAGAATTTGAAAATGCACAGGTTTATAACAAAAAAAAAAAATAAATTGTGATTTCTCGAATGATTATTGAATTGATTAGCTTAACTAGGCTATTAATCTACCAGCTGTGAAGCTTTTCAATTTTTTTCAGCGATGCCTGATCTAATCTATCTCACTTTTCCTGCAAATGTGATATGAGTATACTCACTGGATGAATAGTTACTGGCTCACTCATTTCTGTCTCTTGAAGACTACTTGGGCTCACTCCTCTAGTAAACAGAAGCCAGTAAGGACAGACCCTATTAAAGTATAAGCAAAGAATGACAAAAAGACCTCAGCAACATCGTATAAAAATAAACTAACTACCAATTCCTTCCATGAAAACTACAGATGTAACAAAAAGTTTGAGTATCCGAAGTTATTCAAGGTCAAACTCTTCCTTTAAGCTTGATTCAGACTATTGTGTTTGGCTTCTGTTCAGATTTGTGTGAAATTATGTACCTATGAGCCACAACGCCTTGGCAGTAAAATGAAATTAAGTGTCCATCTGCCTTAGCTTGGGCTCTTATTTCTTGCTAATAAAACTCCTCTCAGCAGAGAGCTGATAATTCTCATTTGCCTACAGTTGCTTTCTGACAGATGCATGCCATTTTTGAGCCCTGCTGATCACCTTCGAGTCCTTCCCAAATCAAACCAACAGTAAATGAAGCTGTACGTGTATGTACAGAGAAGAAGTAAATGTGTTACACTTCAGGTGGAATGCAATGATTATCAATGATAAATCTTGGAAAAAAATTTTTAAAAAAGGTTTTCTGAGATTATGGTGATGATTACAACACCTTCTCCCTACACCATGAGCACAATGGGCAGATTTGTGCATGAGAAATGAGAGGCAAAGAGCGTAAATGAGAAGAGAAAGTAGCATGAAAAGCCTCTTTTCATCACAACATGATCCTCTATTGGAACCTGAAACTATGAAGGTACCGGTTGGCACCTTCCAAAATGCTTTTCCATTTACTCAGCAGCTCAGGTCTGTCCTGGGTGCTGTCCTGTCCCACTCCTTCACGAGAAACAGGTCTGAGACAGCGTATGCATCTCCCACAGGCAGCAACCTGTCCTGGGACCTTGAAATCCTCTGTCACCACCATGGCAGCAAACCACTAAGAAATTCTGCCTTTTAAACAGGCAGCAACACATGCACTGAACGCTATTTTTAAAACCATGCCAATTAAAGGCCTAAAATAGAAAACATGATGATGATTTTAGACCTCAACAAAATGAATCAAGCACATCATAAATTGTAGATGCTAAAATACATAAATTACAGTGGAAGGTATCTATACTCCTCTCTGTTAAGAAGGCAGGATGCATAGCCTACACAGTGAATAAAATGTTCTAAAGCATTTCATTCATACAGGAAACAAGATTTCCACAGGGCAAAAGTTCTAGGTATCTAAGCAAATAAAATCATTTAAAGTATTATTTCTTTATAAAGCCTGATCTGAGGAAGACCATATTTTAAAATGCAATTGTAGACGACCAGTATTCAATTTCTTTCAAGGTTATATGAGGCAAGTCAGCTACAATGGAAATCTGAAGAGAGCAAAATGTTTTGTTGTGGTTTAACCCCAGCCAGCAACGAAGCCCCACAGAACTGCTTGATCACCCCTACCCCAGTGGAATAGGTGAGAGAATGGGAAGAGCAAAAGCAAGAAAATTCATGGGTTGAGATAGACAGCTTACATAGGACAGAAAAAGAGAAAGAAAATAATAATAATAAATTTGAATATACAAAAGAAGTGATGCACAATGCTATTGCTCACCACTAACCAACTGATGCCCAGCCAGTGCCCCAGCAGCAGTCCCCCAGTCAGCTTTCCCCCAGTTTATATACTGAGCATGTCACTATACATTATGAAATATCTCTTTGGTCAGTTGGGGTCAACTCTCCTGGCTGTGTCCTGGCTCCCGACTCTTTGCGCCTCCCCAGCCTTCTCACTGGCAGGGCATGAGAAGCTGAAAAGTCCTTGACCTAGTATAAACACTACTTAGCAAAAACTAAAAGCATCAGTGTGTCATCAACATTATTCTCAACCTAAATCCAAAACACAGCACTGTTCCAGCTACCAGGAAGAAAATAAACTCTACGCCAGCTGAAACCAGGAGATGTTTATACAAGAGGAATTTCAAGAGCTAGAATGCACAACATAAAATTTGTTTCTAATCGCTCTGTATTGCAGATCTATAAAGCTCACTGAAAAGCCTGAAAGGTTATATTGCAGAAGATGAAATTTTAAATCACATGCATACACAGCCACTGAAAAAGTAATGCATAAAACATAATGCGAATAGTATCACCAGGACTGAAATCTAAACTGCATTTTGATGTATAAATTCATAGACTCAGCACAATTAAAAAAAAAACACCAAAACCTGGAAGTCCAAACTAGATACTAGATTCAAATGTTGTCCCAAAATTGTTACAACAGATAAAAACATTTGTGGATCTCTGGCTTCTCTTATTGTTTATGTCTGGTTTTAAATATTGATTTGAACGTTAAAGCTAAATGTAGTTTTGTAACACAATAAAAGATTCACTCGTATCATTGTGAGCAATTTAATCCCTGCAAAGAAAAATTTAGGCTACCAGTTTGCTAGCCTAAGGATAATTTTATTTCAATGGAGGAATTCCCCATTAACTTACATAATACTTATATATT
Organism: Eulacestoma nigropectus; assembly: GCA_013397775.1. Taxonomy (NCBI): domain Eukaryota; kingdom Metazoa; phylum Chordata; class Aves; order Passeriformes; genus Eulacestoma; species Eulacestoma nigropectus. The sequence continues at coordinate 4,806,735 of VZTE01005755.1, forward strand.
ACTTAGCTACAGTCAGGATTTAACTATTTATCAGGCTTTTTGTACTCTTCATTTGGGAGGGTATTTCTCCACTAGGTGAATGGACATTGTTACCTCTCCTTCAATTATAGAAAAGAGCTAAGGAAAAAAAATAAAATGCAAAATTAGTCAAAGTTGGAGGACAGTGAAAATATGACCATATTTAGGTTTTCTTCTTGGAAACAGGTACCACCTCCAGAAACATGCTTAAACTAATCCTTAATGGAACATATACAGAGAGAGAGTTAAGGGCAAGAGCAAAGCTTTTAGATCCCAAAGAACAGTCCAAAATCTGATATATCACCACCAGATTACTTCTAGAATCACAACAGAGTTGGGTTAGAAAATCACAGGTAAATAGCTTTATAAGCCAAGAAAAACCAGGCATCCTCTGGTAAAAAACATTGCTATTTTACCTCCCCAAAAATATCAGAAAACAAGTTAGGATGAAGCTTTACCAGATTATATATGTATTAAAAGATGCAGTTATTGGACAGATAAAATGAGCTCAAGCTTTTTCCATTGTTAATGGAATATACACATATTTAGGGCAAAAATATGGAACTTTGTTGACTCAGATGTATTTAAATCAAGTGCACTAGATTTCCCTTTATCTGTGTTCTTTGAGGGATGCAATATATAATCCTTACATGAATGGATCTTCAAAAATACTTTACATCCAAGTTACTCTTTAGAATTCAGGGTATTCTGTTGTGCGCTAGTTGTACCAGTTATGAATTTTAGGAGCACGGCAATGGCTTATCTTAACAGTGCAAAACTGGTAACAGAGGTGCTGACAGGTTGTCAGTTCCAAGTGGTGCTGGCACCACAGGATTCCTGGAGTCTCTGAATCAAACTGATTTCAGCTGTACTAACTTTATCCTCTATGAGTCAGTTTTCTTGAGGGTAGTCACTCTTAGGAGTCATGAGTATTAATTTAAAGAGGCCCAACACTGTTGTTGATTTGCTATTGCAACACCTCAGCCTTCTGGTGACTGCAGTTAAGTACTGCAAAGGTTTATTTCAATCTGTCCTCTGAATTGGACATGAAGTGACAGGACCATTACTTTGTTCAGGTCTTTCACTACCGTCAGTCTAAAAGAGTGAACAGACAGCTCTTATTGTCACGAAATGTATGATTCTGTCACTATATCTTATCTACTGACTATTGCAAAGTCATAAGTTATAGCACTTTTATGAAAGCTGAACATGAGTGCCATAATTTTAGAATTTAAAAAATGAAACTGTTGGGGATTCAAAAGATGAAAGAGATGGGGGGAAAAAAGAGAAAAATACAGTCAGAGACATTTATCCAAAGATGTGAAGCACAGGCCATCATTTACTTGGCATTGAAAATAAGAATTTTTATAGAACACAATGATTTAACTATAAAAAGAACCCTGGTGTAAACATTCTGAGATAAGAAAGAATAACTGCACCTTCCATCATATTGATGATCAATCTATACAGACATATGTGGTATTTTACTGAAATTATTGTGCAACATATGGCAAGGAGTTGTTGCAATTTTTCTATCAATTGTTACACAGATTTTACCATTTTTCTTTTTGAACAGGAAAAATACGTTACATTATTTAGATTTTATCGAAAACTACTATTTGTTTGTACTGTCATAAAGAACTAGAAAAAAAGGTCACAGAGGGAAAAAGGAGGTAACAGTAAGTCAAGAAGAAAAATAAGAAAATTTCAGTGAAGAGATCAACTGTTTATCCTAAGCCATATATTAAAAATTTCCAACTAATTTCCAGTCTGAAACATGCCTGAAGACATTATAAGACTGCTAACTAATATAATTGCTAACACTGGAATTAGTTATGCCCTGATCAGACTTCCTAGAAAGAATGGACTGCCACAAATTGTTTTAATAAGTATATATGAAGTCTGAAAAGATAAAGATGGCTTGTCTAGAATTCTTTTTTGTCTGTCTAGTCATCACAGCATTCTGTGAAAATAGCATTACGTGGGATGAAGAAAGACTTGAAGAAACTGCAGCATTACTAGAAATTGTAGGCGAGAAAAATTGGAGGAGATTATTAATTTTCTGAGGAACGTGAAAGTTCTGTCATATATATGTGTGTACATCTAATACACACAGGCACAAAGCTGCACACTGAAAGACCAGTGCCCCAGGTCCAGCCTCTGGTCATCATGGGGATGAAAACAAATTTTCTGTGAAAATAAATTATTATGGGCATGTGAGTATGGACATTCAGACTCTCTAATTTTATAGTTATGGACTTCTGTGCTCATTGTTTAAGCCTGGGGACAGGCTGTTGTCTAAGGTACAATTTTTTTTGGGTTACCTGCTTCACAGATGTGGTGAGGCTGTGTCACAGTCAGCCAAGGAACTGTGCTGATACAGGAATCATCACTACCCTTAACCCCCACCCCTTTGCAGCAGCAGGTGATACCAGGTCGCTTTCCTGGCATCCTCCACACATCCAGCCCAGATTTACCCTACAGTTGCTGCCTCCCAGCTTGTGACCTCTCCCAGAGCCCTTGTGCCCATCGGCTGCCCATGCACAGGGCTAATGTCACATGATTTTCGACTATGCAGAATTTGACAGTTGCATGTGCAGTGCAGGGTCATGCAGATTGGTCACAAATCTGACAGCTTCCACAATAGCTGTGATGGAAAAGGTTCTGGGAAAAACTTAGCTCTGTTGGCTGGGGTTCACGACTGTTTCAGAGAATGGCGTATTGCCCTGGGCATGTTTAAGCCTCCATTTTGAAATTACATTCCCAACTTCTTGCTATTCACCTTTAGTCAAATACAGTCTGTTCCTTTAAATGTTTTATTCAGGAGATTTTTTAAAATATATTTAGAGTGTATGTAGTCTAACTACCTTTTCACAGTGCAGCAGGAAAAGGGAAGTACCTCCAATAGGACTGCAATGCCATCCACCTTCTTAAAATGTTCTATATTAAATTGACTATTAAATCAAAAATATCATGCTTTGCCAATAAGTTATTAAATGTCTGAAAAAGTATATGACGTTTTAAGGAAGCCGTTACAGACAAAACTACACTGTATCTCATATTTCAAAGATCCTTTAAAAAAGACCAATTGTTCTGTCAGCCTCATTGTGGAAATCCAGAGCAACTCTGCCTATTTTTCTGAGGCTATTGCTGGGTCCCTCACTGAGGCTGATTGAGCTGATTAGAGTCTACAGCAGCCCCCTGTTGAACCCAACAAGGACTGAATTTCAGCTATAGCATGCAAAATTATTGGGTCGGTCAGGCGAGGACCTAAGGCTATTGCCCCCACATGAGGACAGAATCAGCCAGTAATACCCAATCTTCAGTAGTGCATGCTAATTTTTGTTAATGCTAACCAATACTGTGCCAGGGTAGTTCCATTGCAATGATCTCCATTTCTCTCCCCTCTACACAGGCTGAAATTCATTTCCCCATCGGCCTCCCACTGCGCACAGCCACTTTTTCTGGAACCTCACTGCAGCAGTTGCTTCTCTTGTCTTGTGCCTCTTTTTGTCTGAGAAACATCACATTTCTGGCAAATTATTGGTATCATAGCTGGGTGCCCAAGGAGGTGCTGGTTATGTTGGAGAGGACACATTATACCTTGAACAAAAACTCTGATATGTGCTTGTCTTTGCTAAAGTCCTAGGAAATGTCTCTCCACATCCAACCAATTATATTTAAACATCAGTAAAACTGATTAAATTTTCTTCTCTCAGACTGAAAGACAGTGTGTAACTGCTCGGAGATGTTGACTTTACACCAAGGGAGTTTTTCCTCCTTTTATGTCTTTACAGCTTTGGGCTTTCAGTAGATTTTAAACTCAAATCTACAATGAAGAGCAAGTATACGAGAAGTTAACTCAGTAGAGTTTATGTCCACCTCTGATCACAATGTCCAAAAAGGGAAGGTAAAACAATTGCAAAGGCCAGTACGACAGTATCTCTCTTGTATATGTTCTCTCTGAAATTCCATAGGGAGATGTCACTAACAGTCAGCAATATCTCCCATTCCATGCTGCTCATTCAGTTTCTCCAAACTCACAGAAGTGCTTCATAAAATGTCCTAGAATGCATCTTATTAGCCTTGTGTAAGAAATACAGGTGGGTTTTGTTCCACAAAAATGAGTGCAACAGGAAAATGGAGAACACAAAAAAAATCACCATTTTTCAATTGGCAATTGAGGTACAAAGTACAAAAAAAAGTATTTCCAGATTTATAAAAGTGAGGATTTTGCTTAGAAATATTTATATAACTAAATGTCAGAATATAAACATATAGAAATGAAAAATAAAGTCTTTTTTCAGAGCACTGGAAGCTTTTAGATCTTCACTTCTTGAAATAATAGAAGAGCTGATAGAATTAGATTGTTATTCTTTACATGAATCAGAATAGGCATGAGATACTGCCACTGAACTTAGATTTAGTGAGTCAGAAAGTGTGGTGAGATTCAGGAATATTGGGTTGCTTTTCAGTCTTAGATTTGTTGATTCTTCCTGTTCTTTGGTCATTTTAATATTTTTTAGTAAGAGCTTTAAAATGAAATGAAAAGTAGGACAGCAGACACTGCCCCAGAGTCAGGTCACTTTGGCATCACTATATATCCACTTTCTCTTCCTAAAGATTTTGTTGAAATAAACTGACACTTGTCCTCTAGGTTTTTTTCTGTTCTTAGTGGTTTTTCCATTCAGTCATTATCAGAGTTCATTGCTGTTGAGCATTCTAAAATAATTTTGAAATAAACATGGTTCAAACCAAGCTTGTCTGAATGATACCTAACCCTGAAACATTAAAAAAAACAAAGAAAACAACTCTCTTCCACAATCATGTGTGAACAACCACAATCTTTTCTTTCTTATCTTTGAACTACTAACCACAGAACAACAATGCAAAATAATTTCTTCTACAAAGTTGAAATTAAATACCTTAAAAAATCTTTTAAAGATTCAAGGATGGCCAACCTATGGTACATGAAACCAAATCAAGGCCATTAGAAAGACTCTTACAGGTCACTGTCCCCTTTTCTCAGTAGCACTGGAGGAAAGCAAACTATGTCATATGAAAAAGAAATCTGCACACAATAGTCAGTCTGTCAAGGTGTGTAGTGCCACACACTGGTTGGGCTACTTCTGAGGTAACTAAAATGTTTAGCTATTTTAATTTCTAAATAAAATCCTCCAAAAGTCGGCTTAGATCACAGGTCTCTGTGGTTCCAAATGCTATTTTTCATAAATATCCCTCTTGATGTTGTTCTCAAGTTTAAGTTAGAAGAGATCAAAACAAAATATTTCTAATTTTCAGGGGAAAAACCACAAAAAAACAAACCCCAGACTGTTGCTTCGGTGTTTTTTATGAAAATTGGTGGACAAGTATTTTACTTAAAATTCTTCTCATGGAAATAGGAACCAAAGTATTTAAGACACCATCAAGCCTGACAGAGCTAAAGAAGCATTTGGACAATGTTCTCAGGCACATGGTGTGATTCTTGGGGCTGTTCAGTGCAGGGGCAGGAGCTGGACTTCATGATCCTGATGGGTCCCTTCCAACTCAGGATACCCTATGATTCTAGGAAATTGTCCATATGCATGCATATCAGCAAGCTGGAGTCACGTCAGAGGGTTTTCCCCTGTGGGAAAGTGTGGCAAAGTTGATTTTTTTTTTGGTTTTTTTTTTATTTGTTTGTTTGTTTGTTTTTTAATATTAAATATTATATTCAAGTACAATAAAAAATAGTAGGGTTCTAACAGTAAATATTGAGAAATTTAAGCATTCTTGTGTTATGGAAGAAGCAAGTTGGCCAGAGCTATGCAACTGAGAAAAGGTGATGCAGCTGGGGCAGCTGAAATTTTTGCTTACGGGAAAAGAAACTTCTGAGTTTATCATCTTGTTCTTAATGGATAATTTATCTTAATGCAAGTTTTCTCAAGTGCTTTCCAACAGACACTGTCATTCCTAGAAATTATAGTCAAGAAAATTGCTGCTTTAACAAATCAGCCAATTTCTGAAGTCTTCTAGTGATTGAGTTACCTGCAGATTGACTCCTGATCACTCCAACTCTTACAGTTTAATGCATCTGTGGCCATAACGACCCCCCAGATATATTGCCTTAGGTCGTCCCGCAGTGTCAGCATTGAGAGAGAGGTGGGTCAGCAGCCAAGTCAAAAGACACAATCCACTGTGTTCTTGATGGATGTTTTGCCTTTCATAGTGTCCAGTGCTATGCTTGAGATGAAGCTGTGTTCCTGGGATATTTAAGGCAAAGTCAGCTACACTCAATTTATAAGAGAGTTCACCCAAAGACTTTAAAAATAGATAGTGTGATAGAGATTTAGGGGAGACTAAATGTAAATATATCTGGTATTCATATACGTGTTAAGGAGGCAAAATCATCTGCCTAGGTCACCTTAGGGTACATCTGGGAAGAGCTTGGTTGTCTTCAGCAGCAAGAAAACATGCCAAAAAAACATTCTTGAAGGCTCTGGAACGTGACTATTCAAGGTGGTGATGGCTAGGTGGCAAAGTCGGTGCAGTTTCCTTGGCCCCTCTTCACTTTTTCCACAAGAAATCTCCTAGTCTCTTTACAGAAAGTTCTGATAATAATGCAGATAAAAGTCAATACCCACTCCTTGTGCCTTTCACCTAGAGTTTGTAGAAGTGGTGAAGAAATAAAAGAATTAGTTTTTACCTACATTTAGCAGCTTTTAACAGAGGTACAATGAATCATCAGCTGCATTTCAGGAGAGAGTATCCAAAGTGCAAATACCAGGGTGCAACTTCTGACACTTCAATTTTTAATCAGGGCAGGAGGTGGTTTTGTTTTGTTTTTTTTTTTTTTATTCTTCTAAGCTGTGTTGAGATTAGAGGAATGCTGTATGGTATGATTATTTCTGAGCTTTGCCCCAAGGTCTTTCTTCTCAGGTTGAAGTCTTTTTAAGTCTCCTTTGCCATTATCAGGAACTCCAAGTCCAGTATTAAAACAATGACAAAGTCACTAAAATGTTTCTAGAGGAAAATAAAGTTTAACTAGGAAGTTATGAACATATCTTTGTCTAAAGCAGCCTTTTGCAAAGTATGAAAGAATGAAAACTCTCATTACCATCACCATTTGCCCAAAGCCAGCCTGACTCAGTAATTAGAAGTAATGCTTATTGCTTTTATATAGAGCTGACATCAACATTCGGTGTAATTTCAGTACAAAGTGCAGTAAAGTTCCTTTTCTAAAACTGCTTGTTTGTTGCAATGCTGATTCAGCTTCTCTAATTCCATAGGTTGAGTATATGCAGTCAGAACTTATTCGGGATAACTTAACATTAAAACAATAACAATGGGCAGAAAGTGAAAACTATAGGATTCCCACCAGGAATAATTTAGTTGTTTCTGAAGACTCGTTAGGGTATAAATTAACACTCAGCTCCAGTTTCTGTAAAACAGCGCCCAATGGTCAATACGTTAGAAACATATTAACATATTCTATTAGTTCGTCAACTCTGTACTTGATGTCATGTCTTAAGGTAAATTCAGAATAGACTTGGTAGATCACACTTGTTTTCAGTTAATTGCACTAGTTAACTGCTGACAATATGATATAAAATAGTAGCACGGATGTTACATAAATAGTTTTTCAAGGACATTTATGATCTTTTCCTATGACTTCACAAGACAAACTAGACTAAACACACACTAAAATAACATTGATTTTTTTTTTGAAACTTCTGTTTTGGAAAAAACCCTATAAAATCATTTCATAGACTCATAGAATATCCTGAGTTGGAAAGGACAAACGAGGATCATTGAAAACCAACTCCTGGCCCTGCACAGGACACCCCAAGAGTCACACCCATGTGCCTGAGAGCATTGTTCAACTGCTTCTTGCACTCTGTCAGGCTTGGTCCTGACCACTTCTCCGGGGAGCCTGTTCCAGTGCCCAACCACCCTCTGGGTGAAGAAGCTTTTTCTAATATCCAACCTAAACCTGCCCCGACAACTTCATGCAGTTTCTTCGGGTCCTGTCATGAGTCAACAAAGAGAAGAGATTGGTGTGGGCGCCTCCACTTCTACCATGAAAACTTGGAGACCGTGATGAGGTCTCCCCTCAGCCTCCCCTTTCCCAGGCTGAACAAACCAAGTGGCCTCACCTGCTCCTTGTAAAGTTCACTCTTTGTAAACTCTTTGAGATAAGGAAATGTTGTATACAACAGAAATATTTTTTGTGTGTCCGTAAACAACATGAAGCATCTGTATAGTATCTGTATTATCATCTATATGGCAATAAAAGAAAAGTAACTTTTCATTCAGGTGTAACATCATGTAATATTTTCTATTATCATCAGATAAATAATCAAGTTTCTCACAGATATAGGATTTCCTATATTGGTTTAACTAACAGAGGATTATAATACACAAAGGTCACTGTATTTTTAATAACAATAATGTAATCGAGCATCTCCCAACTAAAGCGGTACTCAGAGGTATTCTCACTCATTTCTGCAGATTTTATACCAAAGTTTTGACCATTTCCATCACCTGGTAACTACGAGACTCATCTGGCTACTGTGTTTCAGTACTGTGTCTCCCACAAGAAAGATGCTGGAACAAGTTCAGTGGTGGTCTGAAAAGATATGAGTGGCTCGGAGCACAGGAGATAGAGAGGTTGAGAGAGGAGTTTGAACAACCTGGAGGAAACAGAATTCACCAGACAAAAAGCACAACAGGAGTGATCAAGCACTGGAACAGGTCACCTGGAGAGGTTGTGAAGTCTCCCTTCTTGGAGATATTAAACATGTGACTGGAGAAGGCTTCGGTCAATCTCATCTAACTTTGACTGGATGTAATTTCAGAATTCGATGTTGTTTCTACTTTGACTGGGCATTGCACCAGATAACCTCCAGAGATCCCTTTCAACCTAAATTTTTATACAATACTAGGATTTTTCAGAAAAGAGGAATTTTAATTTGTCCTTTTAGCCTGAAGGATTATACTTGGTAATTTTTTTTACTTTTTTTAACAGGGAAATGTTATAAAATCACCCCATCAGCCTAGGGAAAAAAATCTTTGTCAGTGGAATTTAAAATCTGAAAATATTTCCAACTTTCACACATTGCCCCTTTTTTTCTCCAAAGATACAGTTCTACAGCAGTATCACTGGGAGTGATATTTTCATAGCATAGCAAAATATTCATAAAACCCAAAAATTTTTATGATAAAATAATTACAGAGGAAAAGAATGAAAGTCTCTTCACTTCAGGCATTGTTCTGAGTCACTAGAAATATTGGTATTCAAATTTTTCAACAGTCCTGCCAAAAAGAGGAAACAATGAAAGATTATTTGCATAAATTATATCCTGCTAGGCTTAACATAAAATGTAAAACCAAGAAACAGACTCCTGCAGAAAGAGTTGCTTTTACGAATAAAGTTTTGCAGATTGTTCTAACAGTCAGTGAATTTCATTTCTGAATACAAGAGCAAATTAATGAGCATGCAGGTCTTGCACCATTGCTTTTCAGGGAAGCCAAGATCTCCTCAGAGAAACAGTGGCAAGTCATATATTGATAAAGCAGATGAAGCACTTCCCTTAACTCGCAGATGTCCTGAATCCAGATTTCCATCCACGAACTGGTGTAGAAGGAAGAGTGTTAGAAGGAAGACCTACGGAAGTGTATTTCATCTCTTGGCCAGTGCACGTTGTACGCTGAAGGCTGTTCAGTGCAGCCCGCAGATGTTGGGGTCTCTCAGACATAGACGGGGGCTCATACTACACCAGCTCTGATGGACACTACAGAGCCTGGCGTAACAGGCAGCACTCGCTCACTCCTGGGAAAGATTAAGCTGCAAGTAGAAAACATCAGCAGCAAAAATAAAAGTACTGACAGGAAAGAACAAGAGAAGAGCCTTAATGCATATCCTCAGAGTTGCAATCTAAGGCGAGCCCTGTGTTCTCTTTTGCCCTGGAGCTAGAGAGCCTTGCTGAGCTACCAAAATCTCATTAGTGACCAATGGTACAAGTAATCAACATCTGCTGCACTACAGCCAAATCCTCTCTTTTCCAGGTTACAAAGGCTGCCCTCCTTGGTGCAGACAACATTTAAACGGTAACCACTATCAGACCTGCACAGGATCCAGCCCCAGCTCTTGTTAAGGATGCTTTAATGACTTTATGTGTTTATCTCTTCATTTTCTCAGTCCACTTGATGGTAGAAGAAACCCAAAAGCCATCTGAACCCCTGGACACTGAGCTTGGCATGACAATAATGTGAAGCATCTCCAGAAGAGTCGGCCAGATGAGTGCACTGTGTGATACAGGAATGATCTCTGGAAAAGCTCAAGCTGCGAGAGAGGAAGAGGGTGATGGCAGTCTTGACATCTCAGGGCTCCCTCCATGTTTCCCAACACTAGGCAAATCAATGTCTGAGGCGGTGACATTTAGCTCCATCGACTGCAAACCTCTTAGCTTGAGTTTCCATGCACTCACAGCCTGCTGTCAGGGCAAAGCCTAGAGCTCTGCCATGTGGGAAGGAGGAGCCCATTGCAGTGGGAAAATAATTTTCATATCTCCAGAAGCCAGCATTTCCCATGCTACAGGGAAGAACATTAGCTGTAACTGTTCCATTCATTATTTTAAATAACATAGAAATGAAAGGAGCTTAATACTCAGAATCCCTTTTTTTACAATTACTGCCATTTTAATTGCCCAGTATAAGCCATTTTCTCTAGGCTGCTGCTGCCAAAGAAATTGAAAATATAATGTGTAAAATAGATATTTTTGTTTAATATGTGTTTAAATTAGAAAAAAAAAATCCTCATCTAAAAATAGTGTAACAAGTCAGTAATGTCAAAAAACATCGATGAAAACAAAACAGCATTTACTGATGTTCTGTTTCATTTGTTTCATTGTCTTTTCCTGCAGTCATGATGAATAGAAATCCTCCTTTAAAAGGAAAAAAAAAATCTTAAGTCATCATCTATTTCCATTAGCTGGGGAAATCAGAAAAAAAATTAAATTGCTATGGAATAAAAGGGTCCAGATTCAAAGCAGAATACTAAGGAACAGGGTAAAAAGGAACTCTTTGAGTTTTGTGTTTTAATATATTCATTGCAATTAAGAAAAAAAAAATAAAAGACTTTATTTAAAATTTTGTAACCCAAATGAGCCCAAGACAAACAGCTGCTTTTTTAGCTCAAAACACAATGAAGAGAGACAGAAGGTATACAGCTCATGTCAAATCCTGCTGGCACTTTGTCACATTTATAAGTCTTAATTTACATACATGTACCTACTTGCACTTCATAGGTGTGGAGGTCAATCATTGCAAGCATAATTAACATCTTACTGCCAAAATTTGTTAAGCTATTAAGGCAAAATGAAGATTAGAATAATTCAGTATGATAACTAGATGCTCTATTAAAGGATGAGTAATAAAATTTGAGATCTGAAAATCTTGGCTCATTTAGAATATTGTTGGTTCCAAGAAAAAAATTATTTGACTTAATAAAATCAGAAGTCGTAGAAATTACAGAATTCTGTAGCATAAAAAGTGTGTGAAGCTCATATGAATTAGTACGAAATGAGATTAAAGTAAATGTTTCACAAAGAAGAGAAACTGATGTACATCTCCCAATAGCCAGAGAATGAGTGGGGGGACTTTTAGGGGCTGCTTTTCAATACCTGCAAGGAGGTAACCAAGCAGACAAAGCCAAACTCTTTACCCAGATGCTTCGTGGGAGAATAGACAACAGTCATCCTGTTGACTGAATTGGGGGAGGTTCCATCTGGACCTCATAAGGGGGGGAAAAAATTACTATGAAGTTAATTAAGAACCGGAAGAGAGTCCAGTGAGGTTGAGGGATCTCAACCCCTGGAGGTTTTCAGAATATAACTGGATAACCCTGCTCTGATTTCAGTGTTGAACCTATTTTGAAGCACAGGTTGGACTGAGACCTCACAAGGTTCCTTCCACTTCTGCAGTTCTGTGGTACATATGGTGATGAGGAAAAATTTCAATACTGAAATTTCAGTATTGAAAGGAAGTGGATATATACTATTTTTCTGTCTTGAAAATAGAAGCACTAGCAGTATTTATAGTCACAACCTCTCAGAAATGGTAAATAAGCTCTATGCTTGAAAGAGGAATAAAAATCAAAGGTCTGCATCTGAGATGCTGATTGAGAAGTGGGCGTTTAGGCAAATTAATTCCCATATATTCATAATATAACCATATAATTGTTATTGACTTTAAAAAGTCCTTAACAGCCACTAAAATCTTACAGACTGAGAGAAAACATGAATAATAAGTGATTAAAACAGCACTTTATTTTTTTAAGAAATCAAGTAAAGCTGAATTTAGGTCTGAATAGCTTTCCAACTCAAAGCCCCTTCACAAATTCAAAATTAAATTATCCATAAAATCTTGTTTCTGCAACTTTGGAAGAATATTTAAACATATTTCGCATATTAAGTAACCTCTCCCTGGCACCCAGCTCAGTTATTTTGGGCAACAGGATCTACCTGTGCTGGGAAATAAGAAAAACCAGTTTTGTCGTAAGCATGAAATTATAAGAGAATGTCAGAAGTACAAAGACTGATGGCATGAAAAATAAAGGGTATTGCTCACAAGCCAAGGAAACCAGTGAATCACTACAGTTTGGTGTTTCCAGAACATGAAACATAATGGAGTAAGTCTGAAAGTCTGGATGAATCAAGGGGAAAGATGGCTGCTCTGTATGAATTCATTCAGTTTTTACCAGCTGCTGCTTTGACTCCAACGTCACCTGGACTCATAGAACAGAAAAAGTGAAGATGTCTCATTGCCCCTGGCAGTTCTGAGAAGAAGGCCAAAATATATTTTTACATACCAGGCATTCAAAACCTTTTATAGAGAACCCAGAGAAAAAACAGTAGTTACAAGAGCAGCTGCACATCTTAATAGAGTTCACACATTTTACTGTAAGATAGACTAAGATATGTATTTTCTGCCCAAACATCACTTTTTCAAGTAAACAACCTCTGTACATCTTCTGATCAAGAAGATTATCTGAACAACTGAACTGCTTCATGATTTTAATAGAGAAGTAGGATTGATAATTAGTATGTGTTACCTTTCAAATGAAAAAAAAAGACATGACTTCTAAAGGTACATTAATAATGTTACGCTTATACAGATGGTTATAACCACTAAAAAGTGCATATTTAGACATACTTTCCAGCTCAGCTGAAAATTCTTTATCTATTCTTATATTAAGAAATTAATAAAATATTCTCAAATTGAGTTAATATTCTATGGTGTTATGGGTGCAGCTGATGTTGAGATAAGGAACTATTTGGAACATTTAGGAACTTCACAGTGGAATATAAAAGCTGCACAGCAACTCTGTGAGGGATCATAAGAAGCATATTGCTATATCTGTCCTTCTTCAGAAATTTAGAAAAAGCCCATTGATAGAAACCAGAGGTTCTCAGTCAAACAGAAATTAAAGAAAACTGTTGCCAACTGCTTGCCCCAGATTTTATGGAAAGCAGGTCTTCCTAAACCTGTTTGCATCCTCTATTGAGCGTATGACTTTTGCTGGCAAAGATAACTGTCAGATGTAAAATATTCAGGCTTCTGAAAGGCTATTGCATATGAAGCAGTTAGAAAGTTAGCACTACTAAATAGCATTTAAAGCGTAGATTTAACAGACAAAGAACTGACTAGATAATAAATAAAAAAGTAGTCAACAGTGGAGCAACATGATTTGAATGAAAATGTCTCTAATGTAGATTTGCAGCTATAGCAGCACATCCTGCACTACTGAACCATTTAATGAAATCTTTTGAGATACATAAAGGTGCTTCTGATGAAAATTTTGGATGACATAAGGACCGCACAGGTTAGGAATACTGAAGGCTGAGTTGTAGATGTCCATTCGCCCAAAAAGGGATGGGATTCTCTGAACAAATAAAAGTGCTTGCTTTGTAAATACCTTAGGAAATCTGGCTTGCTGTAAAAGCTACCTATTTTATTTTTAGCCAAAGGACAGAAATAGGCACTCTTAGATGCCTATGTTAGTTCAGATTAGTAACACCTTAGAAGTGCCTATTTCTCACCTCTGATCCCAAAGAAAACACAGGCTTACTCAAGAAACTAGTTGAAATTACTCCTATTCTATATATATATATATATATATATGGTACCAAGTACGTTACATATTTAGAACTAAAGAAAATAAATAAAAACTACAGAAAGGGGGGGTTGACTACTGGAAAACAGGGACTCTGGAAATAATTGAAGGCCTGTGACAGATGAGCAAAGAAACTCCTACCATGTTTATGAAACATGAAAACCACGACAAATCGGACATGACCTGACAAAAAGCTCTTGCAGCCCAGAAAGCCAAATGTGTCCTGGGCTGCATCCAAAGCAGCGTGGGCAGCAGAGCGAGGGAGGGGATTCTGCCCCTCTGCTCTGCTCTTGTGAGACCCCACCTGCAGTGCTGCATCCAGCTCTGGGGTCTCAACATAAGAAGGACATGGACCTGTTGAAGCGGGTCCAGAGGAGGCCATAAAGATGATCAGAGGGATGGAGCACCTCTGCTATGAGGACAAGCTGAGAGAGCTGGGGTTATTAATTCTTGATAGGAGACAACTCCAGGGAGACCTTCTTGTAGCCTTTCAGTATATAAAGAGGGCTTTTAAGAATGATGGAAATAAACTTTTAAGCAGGGCCTGTAGTGACAGGACAAAGAGAAATAGTTTTAACGAAAAGAGAGTAGGTTTAGATTGGGAATCAGGAAAAAAACATATATTATCAGGATAGTGAGAAAAAATGTCGTGAAAGATGTTGCCCAGAGAAGCTGTGGACACTTCATCCTTGGAAGTGTTCAAGGCCAGGTTGGATGCGGCTTTGAATAAGCTAGTCTTGTGGAAAGTGTCCCTGCCCATGGCAGGGGGATTGAAACTAGGTGATTTTTAAAGGTCCCTTCCAACCAAACCCATTCTTTGATTCTGTGATTCATGGCTTATTTTGGAAAAATTTAATTTAATCCCCAGATATAAATTTGAAGAGCAATAGATTCATTTAGTATAAAGGGCAGTACAGAAGCAATTTTACTTCAGTGCAGTGAACCATAACTCTGATGCAGGGATACTACATAAAACTAAATTGTCTACATTTTCATAAGGACATTGTAAATCAAGACCAGAAAAAGAAAATATTCAAATGATGGGGAAACATTTTCTTTCAGCAAAAGTTTTAAAAGCATAAGCTGTTTAACTTTCCCTCTGATGACTGAGAAATTATTTGAATGCAGTATAGCAGAAGAAGCCATAACAAGAACCACTGACTGTAAACTATTGCTGGACAACTTTACACTTGCAAGGTGAGGAAAGGAGCCATCAGAACAAACTGCCCAAGGAAGTGATGGCTTCTCTGTTACCTGATACCTTTCAGGACTGAAGGCTTTGCAAGGAGATACAAGTCTTTGAAATACAAATGTTCTTTATTCCAGTGCAGGTTAAGGCTTAAGGAAATCTGACTAAATCTAATGGCTCTTCAAGCAGCTGCTCCTGACCTTGAACCCGCTGAGTCTTTCTTCCTATGGATTGATGGATGGAGAAGAAAGATGAGGCAAGTACACATTTACTGCCTGAGTTTCACTTCTGCCACAAGATCTAGTGACACCAAGTCCATTAATTTACATGTGAACTTGTTTCTTTCTAAAATCATTTCAACAGACTCTATGACAAACTGAAGATTTAGCAGCATGTGCCAAAGAGTAAACAAAACCATCAAAAATCTGCTGTGAAGAATATAGATGGATATATGAGCAGTGTTAGGTTATGTGATCATCTACACAAACACAAAGGAGCACTTGGAACAGTAGTAAGAGGGAAAACCCTTGAGTTTGCATCTGAGAAGACTTGTTAGATGGCCAGATCAGGAAGATTGGCAAGAACTGCCATGGAGATACAGCAGGTGGAGATCACAATTCAGTAAGTACAAGTCTCTCCCTCTTCCAGCAGGACTATACTAATTTTTGATGTGATGCTAAGGATAGCATCATAATTTTGTACACCAGCATCGCTAAAAAAATAAATAGCATTTTCTGAAAGGTTAGGTATTTTAATCCCAGTGTCCTGGGTAATACTAATTTAAAATTTAAATTTCATCAGTTGATTTTCCTGACAGTTTCACTTATTTTTACTTCATGTTATGAATTATATGTGCTGTTCAAATAGTTGATTGATTCTTCCTCAGATATCTGTCAGATGACTTTCAGTGCCTGGAAAAGTTTTCTGTATATATTTATGTCTCTCTAAGGTCTTGTGCTGATGACATCACCTGTTAGTACGCAGTAACTCAGAGAGACAGCAGGAGATTTCAATCATATTATTGTGTACTAGGAGGTAACTAGGCAAAAAAAAGATGTGATTTAAATGACACGAGTATTAAAATTGCACACTTGAATGAAAATTACATCAAAAGTTTATCATTGAATGGTTTGGATCAGAAAGGACCTTAAAGATCAGATGGTTCAATTCCTCTGCCACAGGCAGAATCGTATTCCACCAGACCAGGTTACTCAAAGCCCTGCCCAAGCTGGCCTCGAACACTTCCAGGGAAGGGGCATCTACAACTTTTCTGGGAAGAAAATGCATAAGATCCATCAAATACTTGCATATCTTTCCATGTTAATTCTTTTCTATTGTGTATTCATTAAAGAGACTGGCTAATGGGAGTCCTGAAAATTTAGGACAAAGAGTTTGTCTGTTTTATGGACACTAAAAAGGAATGTGTGCAAAGAGAGGTGATTGAGCATAAACACCGAGTTCATGGCTCTCCAGTCTGTGCTTCCAAAGAGAAGTCATTTTAGCAGAAAAACACAACACCCACCCCTTCCCCTGGCTGATGCCACCACCCACTCTGTGACTCAAGTCACACATTCCTCTGCACTGCCTGACTGCCACACTTACTAGGGGACAATCCCATTTCTTCCTTCATAGCTTATCAGGTCTCATTAAGAAGAAGGTTTTTTTCCACTGATTCTCAAAAAAAATCAGTCCTTCAAGCTTCATGCAGTTAATTTTGTGCTTTCTCAGCTGGTACCAAAAATGTGTTGGTTCATAGCACCAAACCTCAGAATTCATATGTGTGAAATATCTATCAGATAGTTTATGCACACAATACTTACTCTTGCAGGATCTGAAAATAATACAAACAGCTTACAATATTTTTTATAAGCAATATTTGCTTCTGAAACACTCAGTCCATTAAATCCGAAAGCAGCAGAGATAGAAATCTTGTTGAAGAAAAAGGGACAAATTAAGTTTATGAACTAAGAAATGGTTTTAGTGGAGAGAAAAATACAGCAATAGGGCTGAGAATGAAGGACATTATAATATCTTTTCTAAGAAAAAAAAAAGAAAGAAATAAACCTGTGAAAATTGCAGATCAGAAAAAATGTGACATTAAAAAGGAGGTGAATACAGAAAATGCACTATACCATCTGGATAGTGCTTGCCATCAGCAAAAGCAAACAAGAATCTAAAGGAATACATGTTCCCAGTTATAACAATATATAATATAGATAGGTAGTACAATGAACACTTCTTTTGAGGTTGGATTCTTATTTCCTTGATATTCCCCACTTTTTCAGTCACTTGAAACATTCTATTTCCTTTTTGCAGCATCACATCCTTTCTCTCTGACTAATACATTAATAAAGTTCTTCTCACTAGTATCTCCTGAAAGTGTTTCACACCGGTGGAAGATCCTTGCAGAAACCACTGAAAAAAGAGGTCACACCAAATGAGAAGAAATCTTGCCCAATTCCACAAATACTGTCAGGGTATTGGCCTTAACATTTTCATTTCTTCTGGCCCATAGAATAGTTATAAATAAACTACACTAAAATCTCAGAGAGTTTGAGTTTATTAAGTACCTCAGTTGTTTCTCAGTATCTGACATAGCCATGTTAAAACAGTAGTCCCAGTTCCTTTGGCAGCAGTACTGAAAGGAGGATGCAGTGAAGCATCCTGAGGTGATCAATGGCCTAGACACACTGAGGGCTGGATGGAGGTTGCTGTTGAAGTATTCTATGTTTATGAAAACGATCTGAAAATTGTTAAAACTTTTTTCCCCATGTCTTGGAATAGGGAACCACATGGAGTTTTGGATTTAATATTTAAATTTATCTAGCCACTAGACTGAGAAGCTATAAAATTAGTTTAATCTTGAAATCTCACTAAGGTGAATATTAAACTGTTTCTCTTTTCCAGTTCACCCAATATGTTCAACAGTAGTAAATCGGAAATATTTTGATTGATTTATCCTTTGGGGAATTGCTGGTGCGTGGTTTTTATGAACTTTCTCACTGTGAACAGACAGCATTCGCAAGTGATACATTCTGAGCAGCCTCCCAGGATTAAAAAGGAAAAGTCTGGGTGAGATTCTGCAGTTAAACAAAATATCATTCAAAGACAGAATGACACTAACAGGGAGCAGAAGTTTCAAATTAGCTAGTCATAACACACTGCTGAGCTGCTTTGATATCTCCTCAATGTAGAGGTTAAGATGAATATTGCTCTTTGAACATTTTAATGCATATTAACATGTGTCTTCTGTGACAAATTTGGACACCGTCTCGCCCTCCCCTCTTATAATATATGCAGAGGTGTCAAAGAATATATGAATACGTAAATATACGGATAAAAGAACACTCAGTGTGCTGGGCATCTGTACAGCTATAACCAACGTAAGAATAGAGAGTTTATTTAGCTGACAACAAACTTGTAAATACCAGTATTTAGGCAGAATGAAACCAATTGTCTGAGTAAGCAGAAAAGAGATTAATAAGATTTTATCACAAGTTTTGGTCATAAGTCTGTCATAATCAATGTTTGTTGTTATTTTAATTATGGTATTTGAAACCACATAAATTCAGCAATACCCAAGTTCAACTTAATGAGAAACAGCCTGCTCTCAAGAAAAATAAGGAGATGGGCAACCAACATACTTAATCTGGGAAGATATTTTCATAAAAATCTAAAGTGTAATTTATGAGGAAGATGAAAATCTCAAATATTGTCCATGAGCGGAGCAGTGGAACAGATTAAATAGTGTGCATCTGGCTGAAAATGTAACATGTTTAACAAGGCATTAATTAGAATTTCCAATAGTATTTCCATTTAATTAAAATATTTAAGTGCACGGGATATGTGCATCTGATATGCATGCATTTTCAATTATTAGAGCAATTTTCATTAGCAGACACTATATCAGTGTGCTTTGGAGTGCTAGAAAAGGCTTACTCTGATTCCTTTTCTGTGAATCATTTGATGTCAGAATTACCATTCATTTCTTTTAACCTCTTCGCTTTCACAATATCCTTTCACCCAGGTTTGCTTGATCACCTCGCCAGAGTGAAATACATATTTTCTTTACTGAGCTGAACATCAGCAATGCTAAAATAACTCAAGAATCCTGCTATATGGCCACTAGTGGAATGAGCTACGTGAATGGGCAAGGAAAAGCTGTGGAGAGTCAATTTGTCCTGGTTAGTGGTGTGGGAGGAGTGCTGGCTCTCTTAGTGCCAGTGCAAACCCGTAACAAAGCTGTGCTGCTGTACATGGCATGGCCCCCCATCTCTGGCTCCGGTACACAGCTTCCTCCAGGAGACTGCTGGGAATAGGATATTTAATGTGCTACCATTTTCTGAATACCCCTTTTTAAAACAAATAAAATATCCTTTCTGAAGACTAATAAGGCATTTTGTACAGAAATAGAGGTGTGGCAATCACTGAGGAAATACTGAAGTCAGTGCAGTTGAACTCTCCACTGACTTTTTGGAGCAATCAATGTCAGCACGGTAATACAAGATGGAAACAAACGACAAGGCTAGAATTAGCTATCAATTGGAAGGTCTCTATCTCTCCCTACATAGTAAATATGAAAATCTTAAGCTTTATGACAGCAGGGACTAATTTTAAGTGAAGAGTTTACAGCTAAACTAGCAAAGCTGCAGTATTCAGCAGCACTCCACTGAACGTAGTTTAGTGCACACTGTAAAATTTGTGCTTACTCAACAAAGCTATTCATACTTCCTTCACATCAAATACCCAGGGACCCTTAAAAATATTCCTTTTAATCTGTGAGATACTACTACATCTAAAAAGACATTTGTTACCTGGTAAATCTGGATTTAAAGCCAAAGGGTCATAAAATTATATTGGATAAAAAAATGAATTCCCTTTTGAGACTCTGAGACACCACTTGTCCAAAGCCTTAAACTCTGCTTTTCATCATGATGAGTTGCAAAAGAATTGAGGCATTGCCTTCTCAATGTGACTGCTACAAAGGGGTTTTCATAATAGGTAACCCCCTCTTAGCTTTGTCTCTTCACATTTCTCACTATGGTAAGAAAATCATCCAAAATCCTTTCCTGAAAAGATAATCTAAGAAATATAAAATCACAAAGATGAACTAATAGAAAATCCATGTCTTTTTTATGAAGTCGACCCATTTTTTTCTCATGTTACTTCTGAACCTCATTCCTCTGAATGACATGCTATTATGCCATTAGATCTACTGAGCCTCAGCATGTTAGGAATATCCAGCACCATGCATATTTATGGGACTCAGCCACCATAAACAGATGGTTTGTGCACACACAATGTCATTTTGTGCTCAAGGATTCACAAAAAGTCTGGAAAGAGGAAGGGTTTCGCTATGGTTAGGACTGTTGGTCAACAGCTACATTTAGCTAATCATCTTTCAAGAAAGCAACCAACCCTTCTCTCTTTCACCTGGAAGTGGAATCTGAACTTTGTTTAGCCTAAGACATGCAGTTCTAATAATCCATACAGTCATCTCTTTTCCCACCATTTCCATTGCCATCTAGCTCTTCATTTGATTTCAGATTCACGGCTCTGTAAATGAAGTGCAGTAGAAAATCTCCGCAGTATAAGCTTGTAATAAGGATCTATTACAAGCTCAAGACAAATGCTGCAGGCATCAGATTAGATGATTTATAGTAGCTAGAGTTTATTAAGATCAAGAATTTAGTCATCTAGTTTGCCAGTTGCACAAAATTGATTATTGGATAAAGTTCAGGTCACAGTTTTCAAAACATACTTTTCTTTTGGTTTGGTTTTTTAACAGAAAGTTCATCAGTAAAAAGTCCTGGATTATTCTGCATTATTTCTCATTTCATCAGGTGACTGTCTCAAGTAAAGACAGCAGAGGAGAGAACTCCAAATTTGCCCTCTCCTATCAGAGGAACTAAGCTGAACTAAGCAACTCCTTTACCAGTATACTTTTTAATTTATCTTTTAGAATAGCCAGTCTCTACACACTGAACAGAAAGAGCCAGTCTAATTTAGGAGTGTCTCTGAACAATGCTCTGCAAGCCTGTGAAGATACATATTTCTCTCCACTCCAAAGAGCTTTGGCCTCACTTGGCACCTGGATAATCACAGCACTTGTATGAAAAATAAAAAAAAAAAAAAAGGCAAAAAGAAGCAGCCCATCAAATTATTCTGAGGGAATCATTTAGCTGGTTTTTGAATATATTATACAGCTATAAACACACGTTGCTTATTTTTAATATGCAATATTCCAGCCTATTCAATAATGTCAAATGCAATAAATCCTGGTATTATATATATGTGACACCTCTTAACTTCCTACAAATGCCTGCAGGGCATTGTAATATGGAGCACTATGCCAAAGCTGTTTCTTACTTTAAATATTTGTTTCACCAACCAAATGCTCCATGATAGAGCTTTATGCTATTCTCTCCTAGAATTAACTTTGAAATGTTAAAATATCTTTATTTGTAGCAATTTAGAAAGTATTGCAATAGCCTGCTTCCTCACAAGGCCATAGCCTGTGCACTAAAACCAGACCCCCTGAAAAGAAAAAAAGGGGATGTCAAGGACATGAGGTCTCACGTAACTTTAAAAATAGGAATTAGATCTGTTTTGAGTTCTTTGCTCCACTAATACTGAGGAACCACAGACAGGTGCTTGAATCATGAATTCTCTGGGTTATTTAACCAGAACATGAGATGCTTGGCCATATTTATCGCAGGAAGCAATCTTTTTTAGAAGGTCTGAAAATTCATAGAACACCAGAAATAATAAAAATGTCCTGTGTACTCACTTTTCAGAAACAATCCCTTTGCATGAACATGCTGAGCCCCCACTTACAAAGTCTACTTTTTAGCTTGAGTAATTCATTATTTGAAAAAATCAAATAATATTAACAAATAACGAGTTACATCATATTAAGACATAGGAAGAACAAATTACACAACAGACACTGCTCTAGGGCATAGAGAACTTCTGTTTGCCTACAAACATAAACATTAAGCCAGGATGAAAAGTAGGTTTTTCTGCAGCTTATGGGGTCTCTTTGCATCAGACCACCCAACTAATTCCTATAAATGAGATAAACACCATGTTTTTATGCACAATAGTGTGACATAACTCTAAGTTTTATTTTTGCTGTCTTTTTAATAATAACTTGTTCTGATTTCATGGATCTCAAGTACCACCACAGGTGCACAGATAGTGTAAGTTTTCACATACTGTTGTCATGTAAAATCCTGCGTCTTCAGATAACCTGATAGATAATACAATAATACAGATTGTTCCTTGACTGGACAGTATAATCCTTGAATTTTCAAACCTGGATCCTATGTGAATTTGCTGGTGTCATCTGCTTCAAGATAGAAAAAACCTCTGTCCACCTCTCCAGATTTTCCCATGTTAACCACTAAAAGCTTCTCTCTGGATTTAGATGTGGTTCAATCTTAGTCTTGCTGCAAATATTGTTGCGTCTCTATGAAACACAGTCAACACATAAGTAAGAAACCAAGAGGAGAGGAACTTCAACCAGTGGACATTATGTATCCTCTACTCAGCAAACAGCAAATACTTTTTCCATAGGCAATTTATGAGCACATTTTCCTTCTTTCTTTTCCTCCACTCCCATAACTTTTTCACATTGCCCAGACTCACTCTTCCACGCATGGTGCCTTTCAGTAGACCCATTTCTCTAATTCTAAATGGAGGTTATGTCAAAAAATATACATCACTCAAGTTTGCTCCAATTCTTGCATTTCATTGCAAACATAATACCCGAAAGTTGCACCATCACTGACATCAGTATGATATAAAAAGTTTGTAGTGTGATTATGCCAACAGGGACTTGTCAAGGTCAGAGGAAGACAAGGCAAAGTCAAAGTGAAATGTTCAAGTATTTCAAAGTTACCAGAAAAAGTAGTCTGGCACTGTAGGAGTCAAAATTAAACAGAGGAAAGGAAAAGCTGAATTAAAAATTAAGAGTGACCAAGGTCTGTCTAGGAAACAGAGGGTGAGATTTTAAAGTTTAGAGTCTACAGTGTTCAGTCCTTAGTATATAATTGCACTCTTCAAAACCAATCACTAATAAATGTCAATTAAAGTCAGAGAATCACAGAGCTATAGAATTACAAGTTGAGTTGGGAGTGAGCTGGAAGTGTGTCCTATTGTCTAACTCATTCTCAAAGGAGAACTTCAAAGTTGAAGCAAGTGTCTCAGGGCCCATGTTACTTTAGAAATAATTTCAGGTCCTTATTGTTTTAGAAACTTTTAAAAGGAACTTTGAAAATTTTGAATCCAGAAGTTCTGTGAGGGGTTAAGCTGAATGCCAATTTAAGCTAAGAAAATCACAATTCTTTTCACAGTGCTTCTAAGCAAGATGTTAGAATCTCGTTATTGGAAACTTAGTGTTGTAAGTTAAACTGCACTTTTCTAAAGGGACAGAGGCTTTCAGAGGTCACTAGAAGAGGCAGAAAACCTTGGATTATAGGGCAGAAATTAAGTATGAGCTGTGTTTTGCTTGCAACTGCAAGGTTTAAATACGTAACTGACAAAAGGTTTACTTGTCAAATAAACCCAAACTTTAATTATCAAATTCCTATGGCCGAAGTGAGATATAGTTCTTCATAGATAAGTAGAATACATTGCAATTATGTGTGTGTGTGTAAAGATCTAAGCTAACTCATTCGATGATAATTAAAATCCGCAATAGCACTGAAGGCTTGTGTAGTAAAGCAGCTATGCATATACTGTCTCTCAGCAATACACTGTGCCTTGTAGAAAACCTAATCATAGCAAAAGTATAATTTTATCAATTCTCTGGGTACTCTCTGTTGCAATTAGGACAAATTTTATTTTTATTTAGCAGCGTTGGAATAAAGTGCATGCTTGTCTCATAACAGGATGCTGAAAGTGGAAAGGTCTCTTAATTGTCGGGGCTTTATGGAATTCAAAGTCTTGATGTCTCAAATTTCTACAGGCTTTAACTACGGATTAAACTCAACTCAGCCATTTGCAATTTAATCAGTAACAATGTGTTTTGTAAACAAGTGAAAAAGTTCTGCTTTTTTGTTATTGAGGGTTGAGTGCAAAAGACATTGTAGAAAAAATTCTCCCATGGCAAAACCTCACTCCCAGGTGAGTTAATCAGTTTACTCTTAATTGCTTCTTTTTGTTGTCTAAAATTCTCCAAGTTATCTACTAATTCCTACCTATCTTTTTAGTACTTTACTGAATAAAGGATCTGAATAAAAATGTGCTTTTAACTGGATTCCAACACTGAGACAAAATTTTAACCAAACATTTTCTTCTTAGACATAGACACTCGATGTTACAGTAAGCTCTACATTTCTATTGCACAAAGAAATTAAAGAGCCTTATTTTATATGAGTATCCTTGAAACATAAATCTACTCTAAAGATATCATTTTATCATGATCACTGCTACCCTGGGAAATACTTTTTCAAATAACAAACAAAAAAATATCCCCCTTGTAGCTGTAAACCTCCTATAAACAGTTTATAAAAACAATCGGGAGGCTTTGAGTTCACTACAGAATGAGCATGTATTTCTAATAACATTGAATAGGCTGCTTACATAGCTCATATTTCACAATTTCCTTGTGCTTTTCTGAATGGGTGAAGATTTACAGTATGTCGAAGAGCAAAGAGAAAAATAATTTCAGTCCCTTAAATGGAGAATGAATACATGAAAAAATTAGGTAGATCAGTTGACTGAGGCAGCAGCCATCAAGGTAAAGTAAAGGTACTAGTAGTACATTTTAAGATACAACATGCTTCTTTTTTTCAGAAATATTATACCATGACAATAACTATTTTATATTAAGCTACAAGTTGAATTAGGTCTAATGACAACATCACTTCCCTGGGCATCCTGTTCCAATGCTTATCCACTCTTTCAGTGAAGAAATTTTTCCTGATATTCATCTGAACCTCCCCTGGGAATAACTCGAGGTCATTTTCCCTTGTCCTATCACTAATTGCCTGGAAGAAGAGGCCAACCTCCACCTTGACACAAGCTGCTTTCCAGCACTTGTAGACAGCAACTGTATGTAACTAAACAATAATGAAATCCCAAATGTTTCAAGTAAGCAAGTTGTAATGGAGGCAAGTGGGCTTTAGCCCCATCCAGAGAAAATTTACATTAAAAAAAAAGTAGTAGAAATAAACACCATGATAAGTAATATAAACACTATAAGATAAACACTACGAGGGGAAAAAACAACAACCATCACGAAAAAACCTCTCAAGGAAGTGAAGAACAGCCTGATATTGCAAGTTGACCACATGAGCACGTCTACAAAAGAAAGGAAATGCTGTAATTAAATGTAACAACTCTTACTGTCTAGAGATAAGAAATAAATTTCCTCTCCTTTAAAATGGCTGACTAATGTAAGCATTCTTTCATCCAAGTTGCCAATATACATCTCCCTGTTTCTGCGAGGCAGATGTTATAGGAACCTCATGATGCTCCCTATGGATGTGGTCGCCTCCCAAAGGCAATATGGAGCACATTCAGCAGTGCAGTGAGGTTAAGGTTTACTCCAGAAACCAGGCTTAGAGGATGGTCAGGACCACACACTGGCTCTAAAGGAGACTATGGGAATTTAGGCTGACACAAATATTCAGCACTTTTGGCTTCGTTTTCCAAGAAGGCTGGAATTGCTTTCAGCAACAGCACAGCTACGCAGGTACCTCTTGGAGCCCTCAGAATTTACAGGGGTTTGTACAGAAGAGACTGCGACTGAAGCCACCATCCCTGAGGAAACAGTTATAGACAAGTGAACAAAGCTTTACCAAATATGAGCTAAAAAACCTGAGCCAACCTCCCCACCCCTCCCTCCCCCCCATCAGTTTCTAAAGTTTATATAATGGAAATGACAACTGACCCAGCACCACAGAATACAATTATAATTAACAGGAGACTTTTCTGAAAAACGTCTGTGCTGCCTTGGGGAACAATGTAGGTCACAGCATCAATTAAATGCAGAACAGACTCTTCATTGCCTCCATAACATTTAACCCCAAATCATTTTGTTGCTGTAAATTAAACAACTCTTTGCTGCGTTACATCACAGGAGTGAAAAAAGGCCAAAATAACTTGTCTAAAAACTTATTTCAAGCTCCAGCACCCACTTTACCCCATATAATATGGGCAAGCAATATGGAATACTGATGTTACCAGCATTTTCCTCAGCTTCGTGGAGCAGAATTGCTATCTGTATATTCAGTTTTCTTTTACCTAATCTAGATATTAATATTAGACCTTTGCAGGAAAGCATGTGAGATTTACTTAAATGACGATCAAAACCAGCAGTTTATTTTTGCTGCTGACTGTAAAGGAGATGTAAGATTGTTTAAAACTCTATGCTTCAATTTTGAAGCTCTAGTGAACACTCTTCTATGCAAGAGAGTGGAATATAGAAATAAATCACTTCAGGTAAAATGTGTTTGCAGGGGTTGCTACAGATATTTTACCTAATTACTAACATTAATTACTAATTTTCTACTACTATATCAAAGATGACTGTCAATAGAAGCCACTCAAAAATTTAAGGACATTCACTTTTAAAGAATTGTCCAAAGGTAATGTCCTTTTTTAAGATCAATAAATTCCTGTTTCTTAACAACAAAGACAATTTTCAGCAGAATTCAAGCCAGAAGAAAGATCTTTGTAATAAAGCCTCTCAAGTGGTGTTAACCTTTGTGTTTGTTTGTGTGGAAATATTGGGCAATATCTTGGATGCAATTAAATCTTTTGAAGTTTTATTATTTACTTGAATGGGAGGTGAAGCAAATACTTCCCAGCTTGTGAGACTGAAAGGGCAACTACACAGCATTGATAAGCTTGACTGCCTGAGCAGTATCTAACAAAGTTCATGAGAGACCACAAGGGAACATCAACTGACACAATAAACAAAGGGAAAACAAATTTATAAAGTGCACCTCCATCTCTTCTACTACTCACAAGTAATACCAAGTAATTAAAACATACTGCAGGCAAAATTAAGACTTCCTGATACCCATGCAGTACTTTCAGCTCAAAAAATTCTTCACAGACAAGCAATTCCATAGGGGTATATAGGTGAGAGCAAAGACTCATTTCTGAAATTGAGTATTTCTGAAATGGCTTGAAACTGAAAAGCTAAATAGCTTTTTATTAGTTTTTATATTTTATTAGTTTTATATTTATTAGCTTTATATTAGTTAATAAATACGTCTCTCAGTAGAGTACAAAGGAAATGGATTGGTACATCAGAGAAATTCCATTTTAACAGAACCAGGTTTTAAGACTCAAAGTCCTCCTATGTTCTCATCTGCATTTTTCAAATTCCAGTAAGGGGTACAGGAGCTCAGTTCCCTTTTCACAGGTGAAAGGTTAAGATAATGCAAAGAACGCCAGCTTCTGATGAGCCCATTATCTATAGCCATAACATCTCAGTGCCAGCGTTAAGGACTCCACTGTCGAAGGCTTTAAGGAAATCCAGAATGAAAAAGGAGTGGCCAAGCTTTAGAGAGTTTTCAATCTGAGTATAAAACAGGAGACAACAGATGCAATCCATTCCTCAAAAGTTATCAGGTTATCAGGATTTCACTAGAGTTTTAGACCCCTCATTACTGAGACAGCGAATTTCTTTTAAACATTAAGACAAAGGCAAACTTTGCTGACAAACTGAGCAAAAGCCATGAAAACGGTTTTTTGGAAGACTTCACAATTGAACAATGGACCCTTCCATCCCTGCCTAATTGCAGAGGAGAGTCACTTTTTGCCAGGGAATGATATAGGGGAAGTAGGGTGGGAATAAGTGAAAGTAATTTATTTTAGGTACAAGTCAAAGCAGGAAGTTTGAGGAGAAATGTTATAATGGGGTGTAGTGGGGGAACAAAAAAAAAAATCTCATTTTAATTATACTTTCTCTAGGGGTTGATAGATTGTAGGCTAAGGGGTCTCTGTTTCTTCTTACCCCCAAGTGTTCTAGAGTGTTATCAGATGAGAACATACCATTCACTGCTCTGAGAATATGTGTAATGATAGTAGCATAATGAATCAGTTCTATGTCAAACAGAAATAAAAGGTCTGAAGAGTCTCCAGCCACTACAATCTTTCTCAAAGCCCTTTGTAAAAGAAAGGAAAATGTTCTCACTCTTTCACAGGTAGGAGAGCAAAGGAAAAGAGAATGAAGTAAACTGCCTAAGATGACTCAAGAAGAGTTGAAAAAACATATCATATGTCTAGAACTTTGTTTTAAAGACCACCCAATCCTCAACCAGTTATACAAAATATGACAGATGTTGATGGCAGACAGACAGCACTGAAAAGCATCAAGCCCTCTCAACCAAACCTTGCTGTTTTAATCAAAATTTCACAACTACAGATTAAACATCAGTGAAGGAAAATTAATTCAGAAGTTCATGATCTAAAAGAATTCAAACTTTTTCCTCCACACATGTAGGCCAGGAGGTGGGTGTACTGAGCTTTTTTAACAGATTAAAATGCAAGGAAGTGGGAAGGAAGTAAAAAGGAAATACATGCTTTCATTAGGCCGAGTTATACAACTCCACACTTCTCCATTTGAACTACTGACTGGGGAAGAAGGTGATAAAATGCACTAGTTCTAGGAGTTGAATCTCCCTCCACAATACCATCTAAACCCATATTCCTGTGTAGAAAAAGTTTTTTCTGACTCACCTGGAGCAAAGAACAGGCACCTCAAAGATTTGGGGTTTAAGGCACAAAGCACCATTGGATCATTGGGATCTCATGTACTGCCACATGCAACACTGACAACAATAGTTTGTCTCTAAACACAAGCATGCACACCTTTTTCAGAAAACACTTAATCCTGAAAACATATCAGGACTGAGATTTGCCACTTTCCTTGATGGTTTGTCCTATGTTCTCACCTTTAAAAACACCTGCCCGGCCTTGGTTTACTCTTACCCTGCTACACATTCTGCTTTTCTCTGCTACTGTGAAGAATCTTCTTATTCCTAGTCATCTCAGAGGAACCCACTGTCATTAAGTCATGTCCCTCTCTGGAAGAATTTTTCTCCATTCTAGTCTTTCTTCTCTCTTTTGATACTTATTATCTTTATAAATTACAGATGCCAAAACCTGGTACAATGTCTCCTTCCATAGCCTCACTGTTGCACATACCAATAAAAGCACCTTACTCCTAATTTTGTGAGGTTTTCTACATTCAAGTTCATAGTACAAGCCCCACTGAGTTGTCTGTTCTCTCCTCTGGAACATTCCTAGCATCAGTTGCATCAGCTTTTGGGATCCCCACGTGTATGCTAGGTTACCATTGCTTCCTTCTGGCTGTGTAATATTTCTCTTCCAGGTAATGACAATTTTGTTTGAATGGCCTCTCTTTACCAGGCTAGACTGTAACTGGATTGCATTATCTGATTATTGTGTCCTCCTTTTTTTTTTCCCTACTGTTTCAATCTTTGCATTATTTTCAAATTTTAACATCCAAGAATTCATCCTGCTTTCCAAACTATTTGTGAAAATATTGAAATATGTTGTCCACACCCAATTTTAAATTGTGGAAGACTGTGGAGAGAGATTATTTACAAGGGGGTGCAGTGACAGCACAAGGGGGAATGGCTTGAAACTGAAAGAGAGCAGGTTTAGATTGGATATTAGGAAGAAATTATTTACTGTGAGGGTGGTGAGGCACTGGCACAGGGTGACCAGAGAAGCTGTGGATGCCTCATCCCCAGAAGTGTTCAAGGCCAGGCTGGACAGGGTTCTGAGCAACCTGGACTAGTGGAAGGTGTCCCTGTCCATGGTATGGGGGTTGTAACTAGATGATCTCTAAGGTCCCTTCCAGCCCAGGCCATTCTATGATTCTATTTTATGAATCTATTATCCCTCAAATTGTAAGGGTGATTTCTCATTGACTAGTGCTTTGAGATGTCAGTCTTTGAGGAATATTATTTTGATAAAGTATACTGTAAATTATTTATACCAGATGAAATACAAAATTGAATTAAATGCTTTAAAAAAGCCTGAACAACACCTAGGACCATTCAGCAAGCAAATTCACATTCTGGAATGAAGTTCATCTAGCATGATTGCTTTTCTTTAAAACTATGTTGACTGTCATTAATTTCTTCCTACCACTAATTTATTCTTATGCTTGTTTTTTAGCTAAATTCTCCTTAATCATTCCAATATTTTTTCCAGGGCTGAAATTTGACTAACCTGCTCCGCACCATTATTTGGAAAAAAAAAAAAAAAGGTGAAAATAATATCATGACACTCACACTCTAGAATTTAAAAAATTCTCCAACAGATCTTTTC
Organism: Eulacestoma nigropectus; assembly: GCA_013397775.1. Classification (NCBI taxonomy): domain Eukaryota; kingdom Metazoa; phylum Chordata; class Aves; order Passeriformes; genus Eulacestoma; species Eulacestoma nigropectus. Next base: position 4,837,421 of record VZTE01005755.1, read on the forward strand.
AGCCTCCTTTTTTAAGGTTCTTAGGTGAAAGTTACCAAGTAATGAGCCTTCTGCTTTACTTATTTTATCACTGGCAGATGTTGTTTAACATGCTTTGAAAGATTCAGTGCTGTTTGTACAGTAGGGACACTGGATCTCCTACCACCATATGGGCTTGCTAAGGAGCAAACAGCACTTCCCTCCTACTGTGTGCCACTCAGTATTGAAGAGGTAAAAGAGTTTTTGTTCATCTTTGCATGAATAAATGACGTGATTAATTAAATAGTGATTGACTGGCATCATTTCTTCTTTTTGGCTTAACTAATACGTGCTGCTTTTTTGTAAGTTACATACAAAATAAACCAAGAAATAAACCTCGTTAAACTTTTCTCAAAATCTTAGGAGGTAGAAATCGAGTGTCCAGATATATACTATAAGCCTTCTGGTCCATTATGCTTGCCACTGAATTCATCCTAGGTTGCCACCTTAATCATTACATATTTTTGGCCCTTACATTAAGGAAAATTACCTAGACATCCTAAGCTATTATAAATTGATGTCCAGCTGGCAGAGAGCTGTGCAAGATCACTCAGAATCCTCATCCGCCCTATTTATCCCAGAGTCTTGTTAACCCTGGATTACAAAGGATAGCAATTTGGACACCAATATAGCACTTTAGACTACTTTTACCAGAAATATCCCATTAGTGTGCATTATCTTCATATCTTCATCTGCCTTCTTTTCCTCCTGAGACTTCAAAGGACCCAGATGGCAAAAAGCCAGAATATCAAGTTTCTCACACATCTATTATCATAATGGCAGAAGGTCACACACTGGAAACTGAGCACACGAATGCAACATAAACTAAACTGAGTATTTTAAAAACAGAAATTGATGGAGGTTACTGTCCTGGTGCAGTAGTGTCACTTGCACTTTTGTTTGATTTGGAGGGCTTTTTTATACTTCTGGTTTCAATGACAACTCCTCTACTAGGAAAGTTCTTTGATTAAAAAACAAACAAACCCTCAAAATAAATCACAAAAAACCCCACACCAAATCAAACTTCAACAATGCTTTTTTCTGTCACACTGTCTGGGTACATAAATATACTTAGTCTTCCTGTCCTATATCCTTGTTTGGTCCTGCCTATTACATCTTAGAGATTGATTGTACCTCTGCCACACCAACAGGCAATAAAAAGAAATTTCAAAAAGATGAAGGTGAAATCGTCCTGACCGCTTGAGATACCAAAGTCGAGACATTTACACCTAAGTTATTTGATCATAAAGAATGTCTAGACAGTGGAGAGACAAAATCATTTCCAGGGCATGATCCACTTCCATCTAAAGGAGCCATCCAAATCAGCTTAGAAGAACTGTGTTCAGGACAAGTCTCTCCGTTGACTACCACGGCGATATCAATGACTTCCTCAAATGCCAAAAGTCAAGTCAAGCCAAATTGTTTTCCTAATAGCTCAAACTGTTTTCAGTTTGATCAGTATGTAGCTGAGGCTTCTTACATGCCACAGCACCTTGGAAATTATTGAAACATTCACCAAAATATTTTTTTAACTTGAATTAGGCACTTTTGGGTCCAGGGAAGCATTGGTGGAGAAAAATTGGCAAAACTATGAAGCAGCAATTCAGAAACTATTTGCTTTCCTCACTTACTTCTCACAGCCAAATTCACTACTCTCACCTGTGTATTAGTCCATTCCATTTCAGGAAAAGGTCCCAGCTGAAGGCCTCTACCTGTGGGATTTTCTTCCTCTTGGCCTTTCTGGAAGTACATAGAGACATCTACTCAAAACACGTTCCAAACTCAGATTTTTTTATTGTCTATGCATATGGTGCTTAGTTGCGTGGGTTTGCTTCCCAGGTTGTTTTTTGGGGAAGCAGGCTCATTTATTCCCTTGGAGCTGTAAATTGGTGTTAATACATGCTGGATTGCCCAGAGGCTTTATAACAAAAAAAAAAAAAAAATTGGAATTATATTATGTAGTATTAAAAATGTGAGTGCATATTATTGATTATAAATATCTGTGGATTAGCTATTTATCACTGAAGGAAGAACAAACAAGTTATGCATCTTTTACAAGAATTAACACTGTACTACTGTATTTAGGTTTAGTTTTAGTATGCAACATTTACTGTATTTAGATTTAGTTTTAGTATGCAACATTTACAAGTCTCAAGTAATTATTAGCAAATGAAGCAAGAAGGCTACAAGGAATAAATAAACATTCTCTTGACGGTCCACCTCTTTCTAGCTAAAATTAGAAATAACCCTGTTGCTTCTAAATTTTAAAACCCACTCCAATTATCACTATGAGTTTATGAAGCTTTAACAGTAGGAGGTTATATATTTGCTTTTAATGAACGTCAGGTTTCCATTTTTTTGTGAAACAGAAAATCTATAATGAATTCAGTCTCCCACATAGGCATGAGTCAATGCCATTGTAGAAAACACGAGTTCTCAACAAACAACAACAATATGGAAGAGCCCTGTCAGTAAGGGGAGATATAAGGCAAGGATCTTAGTTTTTGTTGATAGCAAAACTACCATATCAGTAGCTATGCATCCAATAGTATTTCTTACACAACGTTTAATCCAAAAGGGACTTAAAAGCATTTTTACAAAGGCCGTATTCATTACAATGCTTATGTAATGTTGATCCTCACCTTTTACTATGCTACTTTAGAGACTTTTTTTATATTTTAATAAAGAATACAAATTTACAAAAGAATAAAAATCATAGATGACTTTAGGTGTGAAAGGATATAAATATCACCTAGTTCCAACACCCCCTGCCATGGGCAGAGACATCTTCCACTAGACCAGGTTCCTCAAAGCCCCATCCAACCTGGCCTTGAAAACTTTCAGGAATGGGGCATCCACGGCTCCTCTGGGCAACCTGTTCCAGTGCCTCACCACCCTCACAGTGAAGAATTTCTTCCTAATATCTAATCCAAACCTGCCCTCTGACAGTTTCAAGCCATTTCCCCTTGATCTGTTACTACATGCACTTGTAAAATGTCCCTCTCCAGCCTCCTTGTAGACCCCCTTTAGGTATAAACCCACTACTTTTTATGTATAAAAGGAAACACCTTTTCACTCTCACCTGAAAGGTTAAGTCTTTTTTAATAAAGAGCATAAAACACAGCAAGTATAAAACCACTAGGCCAAGTCATTCAGGGAAGTCTTGAAACTCTGTTGCTATAAAGAATGGCTAATAATAGTCAAAAAGGTCAGGGTATAATACTTTTTAGTATAAAGTATAGACTAAGGAAAAGGGACTTCTGGCTCTGCTTAAAAGGATTAATGCTGTCTTACAACAATATTTTTAAGAACTGAGGCTTATAGTGATGCTGTCAGTCTTCAGGCATTCAGCTGTGTCAGCTAGGAGCAGAGTCCTTTGAGACACAGGAAAATACTGAGAATGGTTTCAGGCTTAAATGCCCTGAGTCACTCTGGAGGGTGCATTCCCACCTCAGCGAAGAGGGATGAATGGAGGTCTGAATATTCAGTTGAGCTTACACAGAGAGGATTTTTACATGAAAAAAAAACTAGAGTAACTTCTTTTACAGTGTAACGGGCAGCTGTGGATTCCCTAACACCAGCACCAAGCCTACCAGGAATAACCGGGAGGCATTTCATTGCCAAGTCCACTGGAGCTGATGCACTTTGACCACAGCAAGCTTCTGCGTACATGTAGTTTAGTTTGAGTATTTGGTTCTGGAGACTTTTGAGAAGAAATGTGTAGTACCCTAAACCAGATAGAAGAAATGCACAGCGAGCTGTAAGCACTTCCGTGACAGAGGAAACATCAAAAGCACAGAGCAAGGAACACCTCTGTTGAGATCATTAACTAAGGAGGAGCCAAAAGTGAGGTCCTGTTGCAAAATGGCCTTCCTTCAAGATATGAAGAATTGCTCTGTAAAAGGACAAGGGTTATAACTATTGTGCCGTAATCATTGATGATGAGACACCAGCAGAACTGTATCATTTTGGGGCACTTCATTTTAAGATAAGCACTGAAAAAACCAAAGAAAATCTATGGAAGAGGAAACTCACAACTTAGGAAAGACTGAAAACAGGATATTACATAGGGATAGTGATCAGTTGTCTTCAACTGAGAGAGAAACCAGGGAAATCACTCCAGATTTGCTGCTATGAAAAAAACCTTTAACTGCTAGGGTGCTGAAACATTGAAAGCCTCCAGTCCTTTCCATATCCTACATGCTTTGACTCCATAAGAGGTTTATTCCCTAGTAATTTCAGCAATTTAATTTGGACCCAGATGATTAATAGCCAGCTAAAAGCAAGAGACATATTCCTCTGTGCTAAGTTAAAATAAAATAAATACATACTTGCGTCCAAGGTAAGATTTTACAAATGCCACTAGTGGATGCAGTGGTTGTAGAAATATAATCCTCTTTGTAGAAAAGTCTTTTGAATAAACTCTACTCAAATGTGAGTGAGGTAGCATTTAAAACCACATTCTTCATAAGCATCAAACTGTGAGCTAGAAATGTGGCAACCCCAAAGGTGAGACTGAGTTTCCCAAATAGAGCTATCACATATCATCAGATGCATTAAGGTATCGTTCTGTCTCCAGCTGCTTCTTCAAAAGGGAATGCAGTTCCTTCTGTCGTTTCTGACAGCCCTATGCACACCTCGGATCTCACAGGACATCTAAAATAGTACTATATGCCTATCTTAGACAACTGAATCCCACCCCAAGAAGTCTTTTTTTATTTCAAGGAAGTCTTTTCTAACAGACATCGTTATTCACACTAGCTATTGTTAAATGCAAATATATAGTTAAAATATAAAAAATTTGGGGGACTATAGCATAGAAAATCTAAATCTCCTACTCTTTAACTAAAAATAATAAAATAAATTTCAAGTTTCCCTAAATGTTATGAACTACCGTAAATCCGAAAATCCAAAATCCAGTAAAAGTTTGGTACAAGACCCAGAGCCAAACAAGTGCCAGTGTCGGAGTACACCAATTTTAAAAGGATTTAAATACTCTTATAGTCTGAAAAGCCTTTTTAATCTGTAGGCTAAGGAAGGATCAGTTTATTGCCACAGAAAAAGATTGCACCTATTAAATACTGGGAAGTCCCACAGTCCAACAAATACTACTTTCAACATCATGCAGTGTCATAAAAAGAGTCAGCCACACCAACAAAACTGAGGAAAAAAAAGATTTCTGTTTAAAAAAGTCTTCAAAAAGATATCTCATGAAAATCTACATAGTTCCTGCTAATCATATGTAGAGGGCACTGAAGTACGGCTATGCAAAGTTACAGTAATAAAACATGAACATAGGGAGAAGAGATGTGCAAAGAAAATGGTGACGGCATTTCTCAATAAAGCAATGAAAAATTGCTGCCCTCACAGGAACTGCAATATACTGAACAGTATCTGTGATCACAGTGCTAAGTTCAAGTCTGTCCCTCATGCCAGTGATGCAACTACTATAGATGAATTCTGCAGAATTGAGCAGGAGGGGATGAACTTCCACAGTGAATAACTGCTCTCAAACTAAAAATTTCATTTATGTCAGACAGTGATGGAAAGGCAAGTTTTAATGAAAAGATCAAAAATATATAGGTGGCTACAATTTTCTTTTAAAATTTGAGTCATTCTTCTTATCAATTTACAACAGAATAATGAACAGCTGATAGCACATTGGAGACAAGTCCAAAAATACTTTTAAAACAGGCTTGTGAATGAAATGGAAATTCAGGAGCAGCAGATGGGTTTAACTGCTGTTAAATGTGGAGTGGTTTCCAAGAACATGTTGTATGTAATAATAAATAGCCAGAGACAAAGTTTCCCCAGCAGTTTAAATCCTGAGCATACAAGCTAAGTGAGGGCTTTCAAGCTCTGGCTCACTGCAACATCCTTACATTTTACCCTTGTCTACAGCAGCAAAAATGCTTGTTATTAACAATGTAAATAAGCAATGAGTGCAATTACAGCAGCACTGAGCACAGTTTCACAGGCAGGCAGGTTTAACATGGGCTTTCTGAAACAAGAATAGCTCTTGGCTTTGCTTGCAGGTTAATCACATTCAACACCAGGGTATCCATTCTCACAGTGGATAATTATTCCAGTGTACCCAGTGCCTCACTTTGTGCATATGTTTTACATAATAAACATGTTAGAAATTGCCTCCCCTTCCAATTCTTGATCTGGATGTGGGCACTGGGATGACGTACTGCATCTAGGGTTTCTGCAGTCATGATCTGACTGCCTCCACACCTCACGCCCTCTTGGATTTAAGCAAAAGTGAAGTCCCAAAGGCCCAGGAAAACAGGCAGCAACTTTCTTGTATGTACCTAAACCAGTTCTGGCTTCATCTCCTAATCCATCAAAAAGTGGCTTTATTAAATGACAGCTATGACTAAGTTAAAGCTTCTACACTTGCTACCATGTATTATGATGTTTGACAGACACAAATATTTGTTACATGGAAAAAAACTGGAACTTTTAAACTCACAGTGATGCACAGAGGCACTGACAGAGAAGGGTTCAAAAGAACGAGTGCAACTGGCAGAGAATAGAAATTACATCAGGAACGAACCCAGAAAAAAAATCACTGCTGCTGTCTCCTGTTAATCCAATTGCTTCTGCAACAACAAAAGGTTTGTAAGGAACTGTGGAAAAAAGCATCACTAGATTCAAGGAAGCCTCTGGAGTTCACAGCAGACCTACACTATAAAATACGTGTGTGCCTGCTTAGATGCACCAAGGATGATTCTGGTTAGCTACTCTGTAATACCAGTATCTGCTTGATACTGTCTTAGATGAACTGGAGGGAAAGGATTATTAGGGGAGCAAATGATAGAAAAGAAAGGTGAGGAATCAAATGAAAGAACTGTATCAGACAATAGCAGAGATGCCAGACCTTCATGTGGGTTACCAAGTATAAACTTACTCTGTTGCTAACCTAGAACTTTTCACTGCTACTCTATAAAATAATGATTTCTATACTTTCATTGCAGAAACCACCTCTTTTTCCAATTAATTCTCTCCATATAAAGAAATATGGTATAACTATTGCAAAACCACTTCTCTCTGATCCTAGTACTGTCCTTCATTCATGAAATGGATAAAATTAAATCAGTCTACTGATGCTCATGTGGCATTCAGGGACTACTTGTTTCTGAGGGATCTTCTAAGCGCTTTTTGTTTATCCCCTGTCTAGTACCCACTGAGAGGCTTAAAAATGAAATTGCTCCATTGTCTGGGAAATCCAGCCAATAAAGTAACAGTCCCCAAAGCATGCCTATCATTCCAATCCCAAAATTAATGGTTAGAAAACATCACACATGTATAAGCTAACATCCTTTTGGTCAATCTAACAAGTAGCCTTACTAGAGGTTGTTCGGAGATTTCCAGAGCCATGGCTTCTGTCCAACACATCTCAGCTGAAACATCCTTACTGCTGCTGTCAAATGGATGCAAACACAGCTGTTTTGTGTGCTCTCTGTTCAAGCTGCACCCTGGCTAGTTGGACCTGCTGGAATGCTGTAGCACTACTACTTCTGGAGTGGCTGTATCACCCAAAGAAAAGGAGGCTGAGGAACATGCTCAAGCCTGGACCCTCATTATCCTCACTGTTAGATGTTACATGAAGCCCTGGCTGTTCTGGGTAATTCCAGCTGGTTCCTTCCAGGTCAAAATTGCTCTAGAAGGAGCCAGACTTATGTAGTGTGGACACAAATAAGCACCTTCTCTTCCGCAGTGTAGACACTGACACTTTCTATTGCCAGAGGTGCCCAATACTGTTAACCTGAAGTACAAATACCCAAAAATTCAAATTATATCAATTACATATTTTTTCTTTACCCATTTGAAAGTGTCCAGTGATTTCAGGGGTGGTTGCTGGCAATGCAAATGTATGTGTTTTAAGGTTTCTCTTAATCAGAGCTATCAGTGACAACCACTTCACTGGAGTCACACTGGAGTTTGAAAGTGGTGACTACTGAGCACCACTGCTGATTGGTTTTGCAATAGTCGTTCTAAAAGGGTTTTGTACATTGTTTTGACCAGCCATTTAGACAGGCAATTATGGAGATAAGAGATTACATGATTAGAACTAATCTTCATTGAAAAGGACTTAAACACATGCTCAGTAAACTATGGTCTGTTCTCAGCTATTAATCAGCCATTTATACTATTACCACAAAAATGGATGATATACATGAGCTCCTCTTTCACAGAAGCATTTTCTGATAACGGCCAATCATCAAGCACAAACATATGGGTTTGTAGTGTTTTTCTTTGCTCTGAAAATGTAAACAAATAAAGGCCTGGGTTTTTTCTGGAGAGCCTTTTTTTTTTCCTAGCAACCAACATGAGCCTCTTTTGCATATTGTAAAATGGTATATTCTGCAAGACTTCAATCAGTGATACTGAAACAAATTCAATGTATTTTGCACCTTCTCTCATGGGTTGCTCACTCTAAATGACCTTCATTTTAATACATTTTTTCTGTAACATTTTGGAGATGATCTTTGTAATGTCCAGCTCCTATCTGCTCCAGATGCTTTTTTCTAAAATTGGTAAGAAGTGTTAAATACATGTCATTGCCAAATGTAGTCATTTTCTGGTGTCTTACCTTAAATCTGCCCTGGCAGCCTCTGTGCATGTCTCTTTCGAGACCAGACTGGTTATTAAATTCCAGTTATTAGGAAACAAATTTAGGCTCAGGACAACTTTTTCTGCTAAAGCTTTGTCATATGCATGAATGACTTTGTCTACAAACAGCAGTTCTCCTACAGGTTTATATTCAGTTTGTGAGTCATAGATTTCACAAACAACAACAAAAAGGTTTTAGTTGTGAAAAAGTAAGCATTTCCCAAAGCAGTGGCTTGTGGTCAGTATTAGCTTAAATTGATTTCCCAGGAATAGGGGCATGAGATATTTGCACCCACAATCTAAAGTCCTCTTCTTTATTACAGCCAACTGTTTTGTCCTTATCACCTGTATTGCCAAAGCCATTTTCAGGCTTCACAGAGTAGAATAAGAGGATTGAGAGAAATTTAGCATTTCAATTATGGAGATAATAAGTGAAATAAGATCCTCTAATTCTCTCAACTTCCCAAACTCCATAGTAAGACTAAAACATTAATGTCCCTCTGTTGCTTTCCCCTCAAAGAAATCATGTGTGTTGAGACACAAGTGTGAACATGGATCAACATGACGAAGTACCAGTACCCCTAAAAAGCAAATATATCATATAACAGAACTTAGTTCAGCTTTAAAGAAGCAGCCCACTTTGTTCCAGAGAGCATCTGGTCATGGCTTCCTAACCTTTCTTGGTCCTACTGTCTGTGAGGATATCACAGATGTCCTTCCTGGTGAAAGATTTTGGTTGTCCAGCACATCTCGAATTATAATAATAAGAAAAAAATATCTTCCAGAGGTGGAAAAAGCACTAATGTACTGTTTTTCTCAAGTATCTATTGATATATCAAGCTCATAAAATTTATCTGGCATAAATTTTGACAGAAATATGATTCCCTTCTTTTTGTTCTTACCAAAGCTAATAACTCTGCTTGCTCTTACAGTCCTTAGGGAAGGGATAATTTACTGAAATGTGTGAATGAGAGACTGGTTGGTCTTCACATGTCTCCTGATGCCTCTGGAGATTATAACCAGGCTCATCAGCTGAGATGATGGTGTTTATGCCATTTTAGTACCAGAAAGACCTATCTGGCCCTCAGCTGCCACTGGAGAAAGTCAAGGGTTTCCTATAGATGTGGTGACATATCAACCACAGACATATTGGGGGATGTCTCAGATGACATTTAAAATGCTGATAAATGTCTGTGTCTTGGCAGGATTATTATCCTTGGAGGATATTTTTCCAACCTCCACTCTGCTTCCTTCATTTTTATGGGTCTTCTCGACGAGGAAAAGAGTCTCTCGTATTTTCCACTAGTAAAAGAAATAAATTTTCCTTAGTACCATCACAAGCATCTTCCAGTCATCCAGTTAGTTCAATACTTCTTTAGTGTGGGGATTCCTAAGTAAACTCTGCTCTTCAGACACCCCTCTCCCTGTTTAGCTTTTGCACGCTGATGTGCCTATGCCTCTATGACTGCAGTAAGTGCAGCACTGAATTCTTTTACTACCAGTAGTAAATTTACTATCCAGTATTCATGGCCAGCAGTGAAAACAACTATTTCTGGCAACATAATAGTGTGTGTGCCATGTCCAACTTCATAACTGTCCCATTTACTTCCAGTTCAATAGTGTATTTATCTCCAAATGTACCACTGCTCACTGCTCCTGGGAGGATTAATCTGAGCAACACACATTTTGGCTCTTGCCAACTTTTGCAAAGCGATATAATCCATCCTCCTTCTCACATCTTTCCTTTAGTGACACCCAGTGGGTTGGCTTCTGTTAACGAACTCTGCTCCTCAAACTCCACATACTTTTTGCTGCAGAGTTGTGATGCCGTACACAGCTCTCTTCCCCTACAGTGTTAAGGATCTCAATCAGAACATAATTATTCACCCACTACTCTGAGTCCAAACTTGGTCCTTTCCTTTGTTTATCAAATTCTTACATCTTCCCTTTCAGAACTCTTAGTGATGTTCCTGCGCTTTGTTTACCCTCCCAGTCACAAGAGCTGTGTTGGGATGTGACTTGGGCACGCTCAATCCCTCCTCCACTATTTTGTGCCACAGAAAAGCTAAGCAGGCTTGATGCGCTCTTGGAAGAGCTCCAGCTGAATGACAGGCAGAAAAACGTGGGGTGTACGCAACACAGAACACAGAGTCAGCGTGTGTTTGTGGTGCATACTGAGGATCGGCCCTGTGGGGGGCACAGCAGAGCACACTCATGTCTCAGCATCTGTGGAACCAACTCAGCCCCCAGAAATGCCACGCACAGCTTCCACAGCCTTTTGTATCTCTGACCAAAGCCACTATTCATATTCCATGCTTATGGGGCAGAGAGCATTCCACATCCTTCTTTGCTTCAGTTTTATAGCCTTTTTGGCTGGGGCAACAAAAACTATCAAAGATATCGAGGATTTCAACCCAGCAATTGTTAGAAAAGGATCTGAATTTTGCTGGCATTCACAACTTGCAAAACTAGAGTGGTGTCACTTTTGTTACCCTCCACCTTCCTGGAGAATTCTAGCCTTGGTGACACTGGCTTTGAAGCATTTCACTCTCCTCCTCCGTGTATTTTCTCTGTTCCTTTTAACTCCTTGTCTGAATCCTGTTCAGCAATCCCTTTGTTCTGACAGCGCTTGCAAGAGGGCTTTTTTATGCCTGGTTTCATCTAGCTGGGAATAACCACAGAAATGTGATGTCACCTCCCCTGACCCAGAGACTGTCTCTCACTGACATGAGCACAGAGGTATCCACTGGTTATATCAGAAAGAACTAATCTAAAAAAGGTTTGTCATTAGGCTTATTGCTAATATATCCCACCTGATTTTAAGGTTTAATTTCAAACCTGTATTCTAAAAAAATACAGAAAATGTAACTACAAACAAAAGAAAAGTAATTATGATGAAAGACATTTGGGGATTATAATTGTGCTGTATTTTCCAGTGCCTTCAGGGGCATAAATATACATTTTTGCTTTTGTGCTATATCCAAGGAAATAAAATATACCAGTTCAGAAATGCGTTGGCAGGAAATACGCTGTTCAATTTTGGCAGGATGCTAAGTATTAGATGCTAAATATTATTTGACCTCATGACTCACAGGAAAACAATGTGTACTTAAAGCACAGAAATAATTGCTCTACTTCAGTATGTCCAGCTTTCCTATATTTAAAGGCAATTCACCATCTGAAGACATTTCCTAATTGAGTTGTTCTAACATTTAATCCCATACTCCCAATGACAACAGGATAGAATTTTTCTGAGGTTTTTTTCTTAATATTTCTCAGTTCTCTTTAGATGAATTCTTAGTGAGTTAATGCTTACATCCGCTTTATATATTACAGCTCTTCAACACAGTGAATGCTAATTTCTGTCCTTAGGTTTATATCTTGAGGACTTTAGAAACCTGCAAATCTTTCTGTTATTCTGTGTGTCTGCTCAGAAGATATTTATACACACATTATGCTTATGCTATGTATGCATAACGTCTCTTTTGACTTTACACAGTAGTTCAGCAAGAATATGGTCATATTCAGTAGATGCAAGGATGTGTATTTATTTGCACAGGAAAAATTTTACACCTTCAGTTCTTCCTCAAAAGTACTAACCCTCTTTCTGAGCCACCACCCTGAAGATTTATGTCACTGAAAATAGAGTTAAAGGCAACCACAGGAAAAAAAAAAAGAATGAACTGTAGTTTTGAAAAGTACTTTATATAATACTTGTAAAGCTCACTACCAGGAACATACCACTGACGGAATCTCATGATAGCCACAAAAATTAACAGTACCCTTAGATGCCTTCACCATCTAGGCATGTTTCACAAGGGTATAATATGTGGCGGGGTTTTTTAATCACAAAACTTTCCCTTATTCACTCTGTCTGCACAAAACAGCTAAAATTTGAAATTTCTTGTAGCTGTTGATCTCTCCCCACATCAGCAGTTAACACCTCCCTCCCCTGATCATCGGGCCCCTTGCTCTGTAAGAGAATGATGGCTGATGGGAACGTTTGGAAAAATTGAACATGGGTGAGGTGGGGGAAGGAAATGAAGACTAACGGAGTGTTTCATGGGAATGCCTGCTGGAAATGTCATTGCTTTAGGTGATATCGTAGGGTATCACTGGACAGTTACTCTAGGTCAGGATATCATGGGGACAGTTCCGCTACATCACCAGACTCCTGCACCCTCCATAATCCTTGACGGATAGACAAACAGTGTCTAACCTTCTTGAAAGAAACTTTATGGGTGAAATTAGCCCTGAGGTGTTAGCATCAGAGTGCAATGTGTAACCAAATGTTTGATACTAGTGAGCTCGCTGGAAAGAAATAGATGCCAATTTCATCTTTCTAGCTCTTGGGTAGGCCTCATGGCTGCAGGGTGTCTGTCACAATCACCGCTAAATTTGAACAGTAATAGATCAGATTTATGACAAGGTTTGGATGGTTTAGACACTATGTTTTAGCAGGAATACTTATCAGACTGGACAGAAATTAAAAAGCTCTTCTATGTTTTAACACTTGGCTGGAGAAACAGCAAAAATAAATCACTTTTAAAGATTGTATTTCTGGTCTGATTAACATCTTCCTGATCAGCAAGTCCTAAAACACTGACCATGATAATGCATGTTCCTATTTTACACAAACATACATACACAGTGCATCCAGGAGACAGACTTAAGGTTGCCATGGGAACCTTACCTCCAGATTTTTTTGGTTTGTATAATTAAAATAAAACAAGTACAATGCTGTAATAACTTAGTTTTACCTTGTAATTAATTATGTTCACATTTTCTTTGGGCGAGAACTCTGTTTATTTGATGGGTACAGCCCAATTTGATAACCTTATTTACATTTCCAAAAGTTGGTTTTCTGAGCAGGGGATATTTTAAACTTGAGTAACTGTGCAGGAATTACTACAGCGCAGTGCAGAAAGCGCTGCATCAGTGTTAAAGCAGGTGGTTTAGCTGCTGGTAAGGTAACCTCCATGGCATCAATGAACTCAGCACAAGCTCTGCCATTGCACTGCAGGCTGTGCCAGCCCTGGCATAGGCTGATGCTGAGATATGGAAAGAAGCAAAACACTTCTGGGACCTGATTCCTCCCCTCCAACAGTAGCCATTACCCGACACGTATTTAATACACCATGAGAAGCACCAGCAGTCCCCAGCCCTGCTCACCAGTGTTGCCCTCAACTCAGTTTCTTGGTTCACCTCTTTTCTTCTCCTGTGCTCTTTCAGGTCAAGTCCGAACTTAGCTGGATGTTCAAAAAACTTGAGGTAGCTCTGAGCATAGGAATAGACTCAGACTCCTCACTCTAAACAGGCTCTGGGTTTTCAGAAGAGCTGACCTACAAACCTCATTGATGTTAACGACTGAAAGTGTGCAGCAAGCAGCCTTCCTCAACAAGTCATCCAGATGAGGGCTTTTGTGTCTTACAGAAGTTGCACGAAGATATCAGAAAAGAAGAAGGGTCCTTGGAGCCCTTTGTCTTTCCAGTAAAGAGACACCCAACCTTTTGTGCTATCAAGTATAGAGCAAGACATGCTATTTAAATAAGCAGCGGCCTTTCCTCCCCATTTAAATATGTTGCTTCCTCAAGAGACCTGGGCCTTGCCATAGGCTGTTTGCAAAGCAGAGGGTACTCACACTGAGTATGGAGAGATCGTTATTGATCTAATTGCAGTCATGGGCCACTGCTGACCCCAAGAACATGAGCTTCAAAGCCTGCATTTGATACACATGTACAGATACTGCTGTCAGTGCTGCAGACATGGAAAATGAGCTTTCTGAAGAGCCAGCTGGTTTAGTCAAGAGGAAAAGAACGAAAGATACTCAAGTTTTTGGCACTGTAATGAAATGAGACCTTAGCATATGTACGTCCGTATTGAGGAAGGAGTTTAGTTAAAATATTCAGTATAAGTCTCCTCCCTAAAGGAATAGCACTTAATACATGTTAAAATATAATTGTATAATTGGAACTCAAGTGTTTGGGTTATGTAAAAGGTGCTGTAGGCGTATCAGCTTAGACGGAGGTAATTAGATCTTGTATATTAACATTTTTCCCTTAAAGGGATAATCAGCAATACTTTTAGTAGTAGAGATTCTCAAGCCTAGAAGATTGGAGTGAAAAGGTGCTGTTTGGAACTTCTAATTTATGCCTTTATTTGCTTTGCTCCTACCTCTGTCACTGACTAGACTGAAAGAATATTTCTGCAGTAGATTACTTGCTTAATACAATCCCCTCTGGGTGCCCACACAATGGCAATACTGCCACTGTTTTTGGTGAAATCAGCAGAAAACCGAATCACCTGCAAGCATCAATCACGGTGCTGAAAATAGGACTAGGTAGTGGCATTAAATAATGCAATACCTGGCCTGTATATTTAGTAATCGGTCACGCACTGAAGCCATGGAAGAAGCCTGGGGCAGGGCCAGGAACAGAAGAAATCAGAGCTCTATTGTCTCCTTGAAGAAAGGGTTAACATTTTATACAAAGAGTAAACAGCCACACACCACTGCTTAGCTCAGTCAGTCTGAAGGATACAATAACAACAAATATGGTTTTACTCACAGTAGGCTGAATGACAATCAATGGCACTACAGCTTTGGAGCATCCAATTGAAGCCCTTGAAAAATCAAGTAGGTGCACAGGAAGATAGGCTACTATTCCATCATAGGATGAAGACAGGATATTACGGGTTTACTGGATTTTCAAATACATTGTAAAGTTTTCTAGAGAAAAGGAGCTTTTTATTTTGAAAACAGAACACTGCATCTTTAGAAAGTGGAACAGCAGAGCACAAAAAAAAAAAGCTGGTTTTGGTTTTTAGAATGATTCTTTTCAAGATAAAAGAAGAAATGTACAGTTCCTCAAGCCAGAAAAACAAAACACAGCCAAACAACCACCCACATACAAGGAATACTCCAGGTATTTTCTCCTTTCATTGCTGCTATCCATTCTTGTCTTTCATATACAAGAAAAACATTCCAGGAAAGGAATTCCAGGAAGAAAATCCAGACTATAAGCTTCTCATTCATACCAAACTTTGGAATCCAACAAAAATCTCAACTGAAATCAAGAGAAGGTTAATCCAAACTAGAAATATTTCCCCCATCTCATATTTCTCCCTTCAGGCCTGCTGAAGACCTCCCCATCTCTTCCCTACACTACTCCTATGAGGCTTTCTAAAGAGTTTGAGAACAGTACGGATATCTTGTTTCTAGCTAAGTCAAAGCCTCTCTTGGTACCTGAAGGGGAAAATCTTACTTTTTGGCTTCCTTCCTAAAGTCTCAAAAGATCAGGACTTGTGGATTGAAATAGCTGGTTAGCCTAAACAGAGATCTCTCTTCAATGCTTGTCTGCATTGATATAAGAGGCAAGAAGAAGCAAAGAATTGTGACTAAGACCCATAGGACAAGCTCCCTTGTCTTCCCGTATTTTGACCCACACCACGCATATGACAAAGACAGGCAGCCCATTTCCAGAGGCATTCCCAGCACAAATATTAAGCAGCTCAATATAATTTTTCCCTAAGGCTAGTGACTAGAAGTTCTCAATGTGCATATAGCAACAGCTACAGAACTCCTTAAAATAATTCAGAGCCTTTTTCACTCGCCCGTTTTCCAAAGTGCATCTATCCTAAAATGTGTTTTCCGTTGTGGGATTGCACCTGAACCTGATCTTTGTAGACAGAAGCTGAGCACGACAGTGCACTTCAGAGCAGGGAAAAGCAGCAAGTCCATGTGTCTCTAAGCAGTCTGCACTCTCCTTTTAGGGGTCAAGTGGTAGCTCAGAGCAAGCTGCTAAATGGTTGTTTGTATCATCTCCACGGGCAAGCAGAGTGGGGTATCTACAGCCAAAGAAGAAATGAAAACAGCTGTAGTTGATAGCAAACACTGCCAGAAGGTCACCACCACCTGGAGAGTGGTTGTTTCCATCCCAAAAGCTGTCGAGCTCAGCCGTCGCTGCTCATATTTAGAGCGTTTAATTATAACTCATATTTTTAGCGTTAGTGAAAACACATTGAAAAACAAAGTGCTCTTCTCTTCTTCTGGGATCTCACCTGTTAAACCATAAATATGAACCTATAAGGTCTTTCTCTTTTGGGAATGGCACTGCAACTTTAAGCATTGTTATATAATCATATGTCGGACATAGAATTATTCTACTTACACACCACAGGTTCAAGTACACTATTATAAAGGGGAGAAATTAACTTTTCATTTTCAAAACTTCACACAGAGAAAATGTACTTTGAAGAGTTACAAGTTCAAAAAATGTTCCGCTCGTTCCAGTTTTCAGCACCTTCTCTTTCGTCCTGCTACAGCTTCATTATTTTCTTATTCTTTGTAGTACACGGCAGTCTTTTTGAACAAAAAGAAACCCTTCCACATTAGTCACAACAGGAAAACGAATTTTGCTTTGCAGCTGGTGAATGAAGATTATCAGAACTTTTATTCCCATCCAGAAGATAACAATATAATAGCTAAGGAACGCTGATGAAATGCTGTGTTTACTCTAGTTTATCAGTTTTGCAAGCCTTGACTTTTCTCAAAAAAGCTACCTAATGCATGACTGCATTAGTCCTCTTTGGTAAATTCTGTGCCCTGAATTCAACTAAAATCCAACAGATACCAGGGGACCACATGTAGTGTTATACTCAATACTCATTTGATGCTTTGTGGAGCTATTTAATGATAGGAAAAGCAAGAGAAGACAGTTTTTAGGGCCTTTTGCCCCTTTAAAAGGCAGCAACATGTTCAGACCAAATAACCAAATTTTTTTAGATACCAAGTCTGACTGAGGTCTGAGAAAATCATCTCAATAAAAAGCCCTAAACTCAATTTTCTGCAGCTAAACTCCACCAAGGAATAGAGTCTTATTAAGTGCTGTGCCTTGGTCTTTAAATCAGTCATTTACAAGGTTTAGCCAAATCTGAAATTACTAACATGGAGGTATTTCACTACAATACGATATCAGTCTTAGTTTGGGTCTCTGCATCAGCTTCTCACCATCTAACTAGAGGAATAAATTATGCAGGAAAATCAAAGCAGAATCTGCTCCCTTTCCTTTTCTTGCCTTATTTTAATTTTGGTTGGAATTAATTCAAGGAGTTAAAGCCTTCTTAATAAAGAAATCTTAAAATACATTAGCTAGATTTAACTTATTAGAGTTTTGACAACAAGTCATGTTATTATTTACTGCAGCATTCAAAGACCTGTTTGACTTCTCATTCTTGCATAAGAACTTTCAGGGATGTGAAAACATGCATTTTCTATATAAGGCAAATAGACCTCTGCATCACAAACATTTTTGACACATTCAAATGCAGTTTACAGCCTTAAACAGACATTCCGCTTCTCCCACCCACCCACCATCACATCCAAGGCCTACAGTCACCAAAGTTTCAGAAGTAAGAGTGGGAGTATTACTAATCTACCAGGTAAGTGCAGAGTTTAGTGACCTGTTTGTGTGTATGTCCATATATGCGACAGGGTAGGGACACATATCCCTATTCCTGTCTGCCGTTCTCTCTAGAAGTGACCCCCTAACTTCCCTACCCAAACCAACCACATCGACTGACCTGGGGTCTAACAGTGAATTTTAAGTAAGAGCCAGGAACAGCAGAGAAGGCACATATGCACATTGGAGAGGTAAAGCAAAGGAGGAGCTAAGGCATAGGCTGAATAAAGGAAGCACTGGAGAAACAGAAATTCTGCATGGGCAGATCCTTAGGAGGTACTTAATTCCTGTCAAAAGCCAAGGGGGCTGGTACCTAATTATCTCAAGGATAATGACCTTAGAGTCTCATAAACTCTTCCTGAACTTATTTAGAAACAGAGGCATAAAAGTTGATGCCCCACCCCATGACAGAAGCCCCCACCATCCTGGCCCCTGGCAACGCTCACAACTTTAATCAGAAGAGACCAAATCAACTTCCTACACGTGTTCTATTGGATCAATGGAAGAACAGGGAGTAACATTCAGAACTTTCAACTTCCTTTCCCTAGTTTTAAACTCTGGATTGTGCTTCCCATATTTCCTTCTGTTTTAGCTGCAGCAAAATTTCACCTGGCATTACTTAAAACCTAAACCATTTCTTCTGCAAAGAGAGGTGTACAGCTGCATGCTAAATCACCTCTCATTTCTCCTGCTTTCAGTGAAATTTGGATGAGGTCATTCATAGAGGTTCTTTCCAATCAACATTTCTAAGATTCTGTGATTACTTTGTATGCGTTCTTGTAATGTGAGCTGACCCATTCCTATCTAGGCTCCTTTCTTTTATGAATAACTGAAGACAGCAGAAGAAAACTCATCAGACTACAGGACAAATAATTCTCATCTAATAACAGAAACTTTATTAACTCATGGAGACCTATGCTGTCCCTCCTGGTGAATAAAAACAGTCAAGAAACAGCTGGTGTTTGCACACAGAATGCGGATTAGTTTGAGAGCATCTCCATTTCTCTGGCTCAGCACACTGAAAGTTTTCATTCCAATTACACAGGAAAGTAGTAGTTGCTAATGCTCTGGGAAAAAGTGGTGCAATCCAGCATCAATAAGAGATTTATACATCAGATAGGCAATCACGGACAGCAAATTAAACCTCTGTTTTAGGAAGCTGCCTCCAACACAAGGAGCAGTAGCCTGAGGTTCAAGTCCCAGCTTTATGAGGAAGATGATGTTCCCCTGTTCCTGCAGCTGTACCTGACCTGGGGAAACAAGCCCGAAGGCCCTGCAACAAAAACACCTTCAATACAAAACCTCCCTGTTCATAACCAGATCTTGCAAACCTCTGAAAGTTTATCTCACATAGTCTCTATTCCCTCTCTCTCCTCCCTTCCAACACCTTTACAGGGCTGTGATCTTCAAGACACTGGAAAGACATGCCCTTAATGCTGGAAAATTAAAGACCTGCATGTCTGGAACTCACGTGGAGGTTGATGCATATAGTACAGAGTGCAAAACACCAGGGCTTTAAGGAGGAGGTGCAACAGTCTCCTCTGTAATACGTACATACACACAAAATTAGACCCGCAAGTGCATTTTCTAGGTCAACTTCTTCTCCCTCCTCTGCTCTCACCTCCTCCCTTGAGTTTTCTTAATTGTTCTAGGAAGGAATACATGTTTCAAAATGTATCACCAAACTTTATCTTACAAAAACATATTGTCCTTGTTTTTTTGCATCCCAAACTACTGTGTATGGAATGTTAGTCCTCAGTTTGCCAGTGCAAAAATGGCTTATGCTTTCTTATGCTGTCAAGTGTTTAGTTCCTACACAGCTAATTCATTATCTTTCTTAAGCTAAGGACCAGGAATCTGAGCACAAAGACTGTCACAAACAAGGGAAAAAACGAGTAGGAAAAGTATACTTATAGGTACAGTGCAAAACACTGCTACAGGAACACTAAAAAGATCTTCTCTCACAGCTCTGCAGATTTTTTGTGTCCTGAATTTTATGAGACTCCACAGCACTTCGCTTAATTTATTGTAGACTGCAGAACCTGGGATATAATGTGCAGTTTGAGAGCCATATGGGCCTCTGAACTGGGCTGAATGCCCCTCCTAGTGATCAGCCTGAGTACAATTCCTGAACACTCACGAGATTTGCATGACGCATTTACTGATTTGCCTCCTTGCAACAGGTGTATGTTCATCTGCTTGCCAGCTTCCCTCTTCGTGTATCATAATCCTATGACTATTTTTAAATAATCTTTGCAAAATAAAAACTCAGCCAGACTTCTGGAAATTGCTTCTTCTCTTCAGCAATTTTATATAATAAATTAGATGATAGGAGTACTACTTGGATGAGTGGAGATAAGAGCCTGTCAGCAATTTCTTTTCAAACCCACTTTTGCAAGGACTTGCGATTCATCTACAACAATTCGCTATGGGGGAAAAAAAAAAAAAAAAAGAGGGGAATGTGAAACCTCAGACCTGGAGAAAGAACCTTGAAAAAGGATGAATAATAGTATTTCAAGGTATACCTGAAAATATATAAATAGTGTGGAAAGAGGAACGCACAGAAAAAAAAGGAGGAAATACTTCGATTTTCACCAGCATCATTCCATTTTCACTTATACCCTCCTCGTCTTTGCCTAACTATGGCTTTATGTTGGTCCTTAAACCAATTGGACTTACACAGTTCATTTCATTTCAGTGCTGTTTACGCACAATAACTATTAATTCTCAGTATTCCTCTAAGGCAGGTATTACCAACTTGATTTTCTAGAAAGAGATGCAAGGCACAATTTTCCTCAGGCCACAGCAGGAATTCTATGTGAGAGCCAGGAATAGAAATAAGGAGTTCCCATTCCCTGTCCTAAATCAAGGTCACAGAACCCTCTCTGGCACAGGCTATTTTCTCAATGTTTTAGGGAGGTGACTATCCTGTTATGGAACTGTATTTTATACAGACTGGGATTTCCCTGGGATGTGTACGAATTTCAAGTCATCTCACTGCCAGCTGACAATTCCCCTCATAATATAGTGTAAGGGCCAGGACTAACACAGCTTAACAACATACTGTTCACAGGGCGTTGTTATAAGCCTTATAAGGTGGTAGGCAAGCACGCATTCACTAATTTAAATACCTTTTTCAGCTATGAAACCTTTTAATTCACTGAATTTAAACTCCTCTCTTACTTGAAGCACCTGTGGCTGGTAAAGGTTAAGTGGATGTAGCTAAGATGGGGAATATTAGAGGGTGGAGCATCTCTCTGTGCTGGACACAGGGTCTCTTTTCTGTCACTGAGTTCAGTGCAAGTTTCTCACAGTTTTGGGCTTGGACCTCTAACCCAGCATACCTGGTTATCTTTCAGGTGGACTGTCACATGTGTGGTGGTCACAGGTCCAGATGAACCAAGCTTGACAGAGCTGTTCTGGTTAGACTAGACCTGACCTATTGGATAGATTTTTCAAGATTCAAGCTGTGGAGTCATGATTGAGACCTTATGCTACATTAACTATGCTAAACCTGTCTGCTTCTCAGCATGACCCTTGGTTCTCAGGCCAAGTGGTTGAGAGGCCCACATCCATGTTGCTACTAAAGTAGCATTTTTCATAAATGAATCCAAGATGTGTTTCACACTCTCAAATATCACCAAAAGGCAAAGGGCAGGGGTGGGAGGTGTTTGAAGGTAGAGGCAAGAGGTTTGGCTGTAGGCTGCAAGTAATCTTCCTTGACGCAGTCTCATCTATGCTCCCTTTTGGAAGAAGTTCCTGAAGGGAACAATCCTTCAAGCCATGTCTACAAATTGTCTTGAAAGACCTTGGGATCACCCCAAAATTCAGCCAAGGAAAAACGTAACAATTTTTCAATATAGAATGTCAGGAGTTGAGTATTTGAGTACAATCATTAGTCCTCCTTTACTCAGAAATACAGGTATACGCTAAATATTTGCAGCTGGTCCAAGGCCTGCAGTTACAGGTCTGTTTCCATAGGGGATGAGCTCACATCCTGCAAATAAATGATGTGTCTACATTCCTTCTCAGGCAACTGTGTGTTGGCACAGGCTCTTTACCACATTAGGTACATCTACAGAGCCTCCAGGTGATTCATTGTGGAGACTTCGGTGCTGACAGCACCTTACAACTTTCTGAACATTCATATTTGGCATATTCCATCTTAATTACACTGAACAGCTGTCAGCATCTCCTAAAGGAAATCTCCCCAAAACAATGTGTCAGGATTCTCAGAATCAAGGTTTCTGAAATGCCAGTTTGAGGATAAACGAAAATTTTTCCTGTTTACTGAGAGTCTCAGAAAACCTGTTTTTCTAGCTTGGTGGGGATCATTAGAGAAGCTAACGGGTGCAATGCCTCATTGAAGATGGGTGAAGATTTTTACTTTCCAATGATATTCTCAGTACGCTCAAGAGCCGAGTGACTCAAAAGAATAGCGCAAACTGCCTTAATACTTCATCAGATCATTCTGTGCCATCTCTCCTGGGATTATAGATCATTAACTTCTACAGGGAGTCAGAGGAATTCCCATCAGTAATCTTTCTTCTCATTCAGGTTTCCATTACACTCAGCACAACCCCCAGCTAGGCTCTCTTGAAAAATCCTGTCCTTCATGTTTATTAATACTACAGCAAATGCTTGAAGCTGAAGGAAGTACAATTAGAAAAGTAAAAGCAATAAATACATATATTTTAATAATGAGAACATTTCTGACAGCTACACTGGAAACATAAAAGCCACTTTTCAAAGATCAGGAGAACTGTTCAGTGACAGTTTTCAGTTCTATTGCTATTATCACTTAAATATATTTATATAACACTTCTTTATCACCATTCTCTTCTATGACATCTCTTACAGCTAAGATGAATGTCTATATATATCCCTCTCTTAGTCAATAATTAGTTTGCAAAATCAAGCAGCTCATGTAGCTGAGCAGCAAGCCATTTCTATTTGAAAGTACTTCATTTTATGTAATTATTACGTATATTTTAAAGCAAAAATATATTAAAAAAAAAAAACAAGTGTCTGAGAAAACTCAGAATTTCTTCTTCAAAATTTTCAGTAACCCTTAGCTATGTCCTCCCTGCCCTACTTTTTCCATAGGTAAACTTTATTGCAGTACTTATGAACCACAACAATCAGCTCTTCTTTATTGCTTGCTTAAAAAAGAAACCCATTTCCCACTATGGTTGTACATGCAAAGGTACAGTACAGAGGGCATTCACAGTGTCCTTTAGCTCCAGGTGAATTTTAAGTAATTTGGAGTGGTGAAAATCAGACTCCATTGCTGCACTACCAGAGAATGTTCTTGTGATGACAGAGGCATGACAACAAGATGGGGCTGGAATCAGGTGATAATTTAAGGTCCCCTCCAACAGAAACCATCCTATGATTCTAGGATAGCAAGCACTGTGAGACATCCAGTCCAGTGCCCAGCTGCTGACAGCAGCTAGAAAAAGATGATATTCTGGCAAAATGTGGGAAAAATTCACTGATTCAAAATGATGCAGGGATTGAGGATCTCACCTTCAACAGAACTTTCTTTCAGGGCATGAAACTTCTAAAAACCAAAACAAGACAACTTAATTTAAAAAAGGCACTTTTAGTATTGTTTTCTTAATTAAACTGTCTCAGGGAATCTCCCACCAGCCACCCATCTCAGTCACAGTGTACAGGGAGCTTGTGGGTAGGACAGTGGCAGAAAGTGAGACATAGTAGTCTCATACAAATACAAATATTTTTAACATCTGATCTTGATGCTTTTCCAAAAATACCTCAGTATTTCCCTCCCAGATGTTGGACAGTGACAGTGGGTGACAGCTGGCAAGTGAACTCGCTCCAAATAAGAGATAATAGCAACACTTGTTTGCATTCCCTAACCAGCGATTGAGCAACTCCTGTGTGATTGAGGGCATGGGCCCAAAATTTTGGAAGATTCATGATACAACTTTTTTTTCCATTTACAATCTAGCCAGACCTCACCAGCTTCCTTTTCTGCTTGCCTCCTTGGAACCCTTGCCCAGGCCACTGCCTTCTCATCCTACCCCTAAGTTGCTGTCTCTGCAACATCCTTCCTCATGTCTTTACATCACCTGCCCCACCTGAACCTTCCTGCCACTGCCTCCTACCTCTCCTTAGGCTTCTGCCATCCTGTGTCTCCCATAATATTGATTTCTGCAGCACCCACACTGAGTTCAAGGTAACAAACCTAGGATCATTTACAAAGTCACAGTCTACTGTTCTCAACGTTCCTCAGTGGTGCGGAACAAGAAGTTCTGAACAGTAGGATCCACTTTATACATTTTTTAATACAGGGAAGAGTTCCTGACAGGCTTCCATGGCCTCATAACCTGCTACTTGGGCCTCAGAAGATCTCAGGCTGGTGGCCTTTGAGTATAATGTGTAGTTCTTTTCCCACACTCATCGATGATGGGTGTGAACTGCTGGAGAGCTCTCACTTCTTCAGCCAGAAGTGTTAAAGTGCAGGGGATTAGTGAATGCCTGACAGAAATAAAAAGATACAGCCAAGTAAATTTGCTTGGGCTTACACCCCATGTCCAGCTTGCATAAATGCAATGCCAGAGAAGAAAACTCTCCCTGCCTTGAGCGTTGTACACTAAAGCACAAATCCTCTGTGCCTCGAGTGATCATACTCAGAGCCTCTTGCCAGTGGCAATCCTGCATCTCTTCTGCAGCTCCTTCTATTGCTGAGCATTTTTATTTGAACACCACAGTAGCCTAACAAGAATAATATGTGGAAGTAGGTTTCTCAGTGCCACTGTCAATGTTATGCATAGCAAGTGGCAGCAATGTTCCAGCTGACTTACTCTGCTGACTGTCCATGAATAGGCAGCAAACTTTTTCAGAGGGTTCTGGAACCCTATACAATATACCAGTCTCTATAGATGGAGCATAAAAGTCAGCATGACCATGAATATGTTGTATTTTTGCATCTCTCCAGTTCTAGCCCCCCAAAAAATCAGAAATTAAATATGTCAGTGGAGTCAGAGGTTAGGTACACATAAAGCAGCAGGAATGGATCCACAGAATGAAGAGCTGATGAGAAGGGCTCAATCACAGTACCACACTTATATTTTGTGTTTTACTTCGAAATAGTGTTAATCTGTTTTTATAAACTGAATACATGTAAGATTTTGCAGAATACTTGGTGTGTTTCTGAAATGAATCTTTCTGCTTAGTTTCATCAAAAAGGCATCCTGTTTCCACATCCCAAGCCTACTCTTTAATGCAAAATAAATCAGGACACATGGGCAGGGCTGGGAGACTTGTCAAAAAATCATTTGGAATTTGAATGGGTGTTCTATCTAGTTGCATCCATTGCACTTGAGTTCATGTGGGTACATCAAGAAGCTAAAGCATGCAAGGCCTTGAGCAGGTCTGCTGTGTATCATACCTAGTTAGAAAAGTGCTTTCCTGTCATCTCAAGCTGCTGCTCCCTACAATAGCCAGGTCTAATAGCCAGGTCTAGACTATGACAATATAGAGAATATTCTCAATTAAGAACTAAGTGACATCCCAGAGTTTGTTCAAGAGACTAAGGAGACCAGTACAGAAAACTACTACTTTTCTAACAGTTTGATAATGATAAAAACAATAAATATGAATGTCAAGATATCCAGTAATACCACTTACTGTTTGTTTTAATAATAAAATCTTCTGCATTCCAATAGTTCTTCAAAACATAGAAGTTTTGGCAGTTGAAGGAACAAGTGGATTTACTTGCATGCTCACCTTGGATAGTGGAATATGTCACTATTTGACTGTTTCATCTAAAACTGAGAAATAGTAGGAAAAAACCTACCAAAACCAGCTATTTTGCTGGAGGACAGGTTGTGAGAAATGTGCTAGGAGGAAAGAAAGGAGACAGGGAAGAGAGGTAAGTATATCTTATCCCTTTAAAAAGAAATTAAATTATGCTAGGACAGATATAAAAATAAACCTAAATCAAAAGGAAAGTAGGATTAATCAAAATAGCTGGTCAAGGTCAACAAACAGAGAAGTCAATGGAATCTCCTCAATATCTATTTTCAATATATAGAAGAGGTAAGGCAGAATAACACTTCCATCTGAGAATCAGAACTGCGGCTGAAATATGATTTAAGAAACATGTCAGTCAACCTGAAATCCCTACCCGGCACTCTTAATAAGAGCAAAATGAACAGGATATTAAGAGCCAGGAGATAACTCTTCTGCAATACTGAACAAACAATTCAGCCAAGTGAGTAAGCACATACTGACATTTTAGCACGCATTTAAGTTTCAGCATCTTCAGTGAGAATCTGATATGTGCCTGTGCACTCCTCTCGATGGAGATCCATGAACGTGGGTCTGTCTTACACACAAGCCTTCCTTCACTCTGTGGGCATGACTCTGTCCAGTAGCTGTGGAGGGAACAGGCACTCGTGCTAACCCTGCTAAGACAGCTCTGCAAAGCACCTCCTGGCACCTGAGGGCCGTATTTTACAACCCGCTTATCCTCTTTCTGCTTCAGCTCTGTACTGCTGTGATGGCAACGCGGGTACTTCTCTATTAGAAATTGAAAAAGTGTTCAAATGTGTTAAAGTGCAATCGTGGCAATTCAGGTAGTCACTGACCTGTCTTTCAAATTAAATTGCTCTGAATTCTTTGCAATTTCAAGGTCAAGGATTACAAAACTGGACATCATTGAAAGGAAAGGTCCAGGAAAAGGACAACTATCAAAATCTAGGAAATCAAGCTGACAAGCAAAGCTTCCCGCAGGCACAGTGAGGGCTCCTCCGCTGACCTTCCTTGCAACATACGGTGTGGTAAGATGCGCACCCTTTTCCTGCCCCACCAAACTAACTCCCTGGCACCATCTGCTAGGAATGAGAAGACTGTAAAACTATTGCATGGGGAACAGATAAAAATGGGTGTGATTGTTCTGAGGCAGTGCATTTCTCTCACTCACTTCTCTGCCCATAGGAAAAAGAAGTCTGTATGTAACACAAACTTAAAATTAAAAACTGTAAATCACAAGTGTAAGCAATACTGTAACTTGCCCTGTCCTTTTAAAAGGAGTCAGTTCATAACATGACCTGGTTATTTTAGCACTTGGAGGTATTTGCCTGTATTTTTAATCCCTCTGTTGTCTATTCCACTATCTAGATTTTATATTCTAAGGACCTATTTTCTCCTTTGTCACCAGACTATAAGGTGTCATTTCAGGCTATTACACTCTTTCTGAGTTCAACAGCCACGTGATTCTAGAAGTCATAATATTATGAGCATGCTTAGATCCATGACTTCATGCCATATGACTAAAACATTCCCTAAAAAGAAAGAGTCTCACTCCTTATTCACACTTCTTTGCTTGTTAACAATGGATCTGCACCTATAAATCTAGAAATATAACCCTAAGTGTCCAAAGCAAAAAGTCATGTATTCATAGATAGGCTGCAGAACAAACAGAAATGAGAAAAATGTACTTGAAGTGAAGTGATATTCTGTACAATTACCAGTGCAATTCATGCATGCTTGATGGTGGTATCAAAGGGTATTAATCTGACACATGTTGAACCAGCCCAAGATAAATAAGTTCACTCGTGCTCCTTCTCATCTCTCTGAAAATGATCACTATCCCACACATCTACTTTTCATTTGAGAAGTAGTTCATACACCACCACGAGAAGATAAAACATTGACTGTGACTAATGTAATGAGCCTGAAGCACTAAAGAAAGATGAGGAAAAAAAAGTTTGAAATTTAGGACTTTTATTCTCTTGCTTCCTCCTAACAGGATCTGAAAATCTTGAAAGAACTTAAGTGCATCAAAGAATATCCTTTGAAAATCATGCTTACAGGCAGGAATACAAATTGGATACTAGTCCCTAGGCCACTGGCCTACCTTTGTAGAAGGGTGGCTTGCATTTAATTTCCCCTGACTAACAATTCACCTTTATTAATTAGAATTTAACATTTGAAAACAAGAAGACTTCAGGTTTAAAAGTTAAAGTAAAAAAAAAAATTTTTTTCTTATGAAAATAATGCAAATTAAAAAAGCTCCTAATCTGACAAACTCTTGATGCTATTTATATCACTAGTGGCACCGTGACACAGCAATTAAATTATAACCCTTTCACTAATAGAACACATTTTTGCCCATTTAAAACAGAAGAGAAGAAACAAGAAACTTTAGTTCAAAAAAGCCTCAAGTAACCAGACATGTAGGCAGGCCATAGTTAGAAGAAAAGCAGAAGGCAGACTGATCATTTGTATATGTTTGACTACAACCAAGTTTGAGCTAGTGTATTATATGAAGCAATACATGATCTGTCATTCACTTCTAGCTGACACACGTTTTGACAGCATTGAGTCATCTATAACCTATTTCATAAAGTCTTTTCATTTTATTTAGGCTACTCTGCCACGTAGGAACTCAGTAAACATCCTGTGTTCCCTAGTTTGTGGACTGTATAACTAAAATTCAATTTTTGTAACTTAGCTATTTTTGAGGATTAGTAAAGTTCAAGTATGAAGTTAATGATTTAAAGTAATTACTGACACTACTTTTTTTTTTATGTAACTGCTCATTTCCTACTCTATTTAGACAGAGGAACAGTTTTAATATGATCCAGTATTTAAGGAGAGCAAGGAAAAGAAATGGGACAAAATATGCTACCCCCTTGTAAAATCATTATGATTGACCCAGTGATCCAAGAACCAAACTTTTTACCCAAAGACAATAAGTTTTAAAAACATGCCATCACTTCAGAATTATTTCAGCAAAATTACAAACATTGGTTATACTCAAATGTCAAGTCAGGATGTATATGGGGAAAATATAGTCCAATCCAACACCACTGTTAAAAAAATTGGGATGGGGTTGCATTACCCAGCCAGGAAAAAACTTCTCTGGCTAACTGCGCCACCTTATGATTTAAATTTAAATGGAAAATTAAATGATTGTCCAGTCCATAGAAGAAAACACTTACTTAAAGATATTCCTCTAGACCTAAAAATAGGATCAGGAGCTTACTTTATTCTTTCTTACGGAAAAGTGCAGGATTATATACTTCAGCTTTGCTCTTCTGGTTAAAAACCATGTCAGCAATATAAATGGAAAAAATACATTCAGTCTTGCTGGATTGTGTTTTTGTAATAACAGTATACACATCCAAATCAATAAAGCCAGGCAAATAGCAGAATAGTGGTTTAGCAATCTTAGCACTGTTAGCTAAGTATACAATCAACTCTAAAACAAATGCTTCATAATCCGTTGTTCTCCCGTGTAAATCTCTACTCGCATAACCCTGGGAAATATAGCTTTACTTCTGATTTTTTTTTTTCCCTAACGTTTAAAACATGCCGGCTGTAAGCCCTAATTTATAGCCAACGGATCACAATTTGCACTGAAATCTCTAGCAAGACACAAAATTAAACAGCACAGATATTCACAGGAGTTACAACATGCATTTAAATACATTAACCACATCCTACCTTGCATCCAAACATCAACGATAAAGTGTTGTTGGTGCATGCAACTTTGCAGTGGCAAATCATTGGTGTAAAGCAGTCAGGATTTTTAACAATAGGGCACATTCCTTTAGTGCTGCAGTAGTGGCAGCCTACTGAAGGCTGAAAACAAGTAGCTAACACAGCACATGGAGTGGCAACATATGCTGCTCAACAGCTAGCTTTCCTCTTGCTGGTCAGAAGCAGCCTGCTTGAATCTCTACCTGGGTCCCATTCAGCCATCCCCTTCTTTGTTGGTGAATCAACGATGAAACAATGATCACGGATCTCAGGATTTCCCTTCCTCTGGGAAATTAGTTCTTACATCGGGGAGAAGAAAAAAAAAAAAGAAAAAAAAAAGAAAAAAAAAAAGAAAAAAAAGAGAGAAATGGAAATGAGGGGGACTAGCAGGTGTGGCAGTATTAGCATGTAAAAGGATGTAAACGCCTACTCATAACAATCACATAAGATTGTCATGCTAGCTGAAGTGGGCTGAAATTATTCCATCGGAAGAAAAATACTGCAGCTCCTGATTTGGTAAAAAGCCAGTGAGTTGCTGCAATACATAGTCATAGTGTGGAGAGAAGAGAAAAAAAAATGACTTATCTAAGAAGCCAGGATTCTCAGCCTTTATCAATATGCATTCCAGTAAGGATTCCCTTCCCAGCGCTTCCCCGTGAAAAAACGAGTCGCAACTCCGGAGAAGCGATGACCTTTGCTTTCCCCAAATAGATGAATCTCAGCAGGAAACAAACTGTACTCAGAGCTGAAAATCACAGATGCTGGGACTTTGTAATAAGAGAAATACAAGCAACATTTATCCAATCCTGGCTTGCCACATGGGAGCTTTCTCCAGGCACAAATTTACAAATAGACAGGTTGAAGGATTGCAGGAGACACTGAATAAAGATACAAAGTTACACGGAAAATGCACCAGCATGAAGCTAAAAACTCAACCCTCCTTAAGCTCTGCTTTGGAGGCAATGTAACTACTGACTCCAGTTAGTACTGCTATCCTGCAATCTGCAAGCATCTTGCTGTAAACCAGAAAAGCAATAATTAAATAAGTTTGGTAGCATAACGCTGGTTTGGATTCCGTTACAGCTGTCACTGCTCCCTCAGTTAAAGCAACACCGGCTGAAAATGCATAATAAAGCACTTGGATGAGCAAATCACTAGCTGTGCTTTTTAAGAGGATTATTTATATCAAAAGCTGGATTAATGTATCCTCCAGGTTTAGGTTTAGCCACAGCAGACACAGAAATACAAAATGAAAAGGCTATAATATGGAAAGTAAAGTGATGTCCTTAATGATTTCACAGCTGATAGCAAAGTAAACCAAGCAGTTGTTTCATAGTGCCCTGACCCTGCTTTTCTGTGACTCACTAAGCTCTGCCCATCAAATTAGAAACTCTTTCTAAAGAATTGAGAGCAGCTTGTCTCCCTGGCAATTGCAAGTGAGTTCTTAAGTCACAACTGAAACAGTTTTCTGTAATAAACCTGAAGTAGAAATTTGTTATACAACAGAACAGAGAAAATGGCAAATGGAGGTCTCGGTGTGGAGCCAGATCAAGCAGTACAGAGGATGAGAAGCACAGGATTTTTTCAAAAAGCTGCCTGAGATTGCAGACCCTAACTTAGGCAACCTCTCCTATTAAGATGTTATGTTTATATAAACATAGATACGCGTGCGTGTGTTGCACGTATGCACATATCTATACTTGAAGTAGAATTTCTTCAGTATAACTTACCCTGGCTTTGCAAAGTTCAGAATCATAAAAGAACTAATTTCTTAAACAGCTTTGTTCCTACTCTTGCACCATACAATAACTTTCTTTTTATCCAAGTTTTCTGTGCAGTTAAATTTCAGCTTGGAATAATTTTTCTGGTTATTGTTTCTCACTCTCCACTTTTGAACTTTGTGCTCGCAAGAGCCCAAGCTCAGTAAAATTACAGCAGCTTCTAGATGGAAGTGGCACATAGAGCTGCTCCACAGTTAGAGTTAAAACCCAGGTCCATTTCTGAAGATTTTGTTTTTGCAAATAACAAGCTCTTACAAACCAGTGTCCTCAGTTCACTGAGCTCACCCTTTTCCCCCAGTCAGCCTGGATGTGAGCCCACGTGCCATGGAAGTTCACTGCATGCATGCCCATCAGCCAGCTGTTCAATAACCTAAGTTTGTGTGACCCCTGAGCCCAAAGCGACATCGCAGCAGCACTTCTCTGGAGCAGTGACTGAGCCTGTTTAGAAATGTACTGTGGTGACAAACAGCAGCTGTAACATTGCTGAATCTTTGATCTGTTTATTCCTAGCTTGCCTGTCTTGTTATTAAGCTATATATTATACAGATTTTTCTTTCAAATACTGTCTCTCGCATAACCAGCACTGGTGTAAATATAGAAAAGCGTAGTTTCCATGACAATACATTCCATAGTTACAGCCAGCAGCCACTATCATTAAAACATGAATCACAGTGCTACCTTAAGGTGTGAGCACACTACATCACTGGCCTTGGAAGCATTAATTTGGGATGGGGGTGGCATGGCAATATTTTTAGGAGACACTACTATAAAATGCCAGAAAACTGTGCTATTAAACTGTTTTGGCCATTCTAATAGCCACCCATCTTAGAAATTTCAGTGATCAGTAATTCCCATCTGTACTAATCATTAGCATTTCTAAGAGAAGAATGCATCACATCTGTACTTTTCAATGTTTTTAACACGATGTCCTGATTGAAAACTGGACTCAATCACACAGATTAATATGCATATGGCCTAATTAAAATCACCTGCATCTATTTCCAAATCCAGATTTCAAAGAAGGGAAAGACAACCAGCCAGTCAGCCTCTTGGACCATTTGAATCTTACTGCATTCAGCTGGCTCATGCTCTCAAAAGGGAGGACACATCTGTTCACTAAAATTCCCATTTCTTCCCCAGCCCCTGCCACTGTTGCAGATTTTCAACCAGAACAGGTTTCACCTGTGATTTCATTTCAGTGTCAAGACGCACCAAACAGCAAGCACCCAAGTATTTTGCAAGGCATGAAATTCATCCCTTCACACATCAGCTAATCATTGCTTTCAAGTGAAAAACAGTTACCTGACACACACAGTCATTTGAGAAAATCTCAGAAAAGGAAGATTTATTCCAGTGACAGATTTGAATAATAACTCATGTCACAATTGGCCAAGATATTTATTTCAATTAAGTGACAATCACATATAGAAAAATGCCATAAGAAAACATTTGCCCAGAGATCCTTCTCTATCTCTTTTTTTTTTTTTTTTTTTTTTTTTTTTTTTTTTTTTTTCCCACAACTGCACTCATAAACCACCCAAGTATATTGCCACTTGCCAGGAAAGGCATTTAAATCACAGTCATACTGCAGGAGCAAGGATTCTTGGAAAATCTCTGCTCACATTTTTGCACTAATGGGATACACAGAAGAACATACATTGTGAGTATTACAGTATGAAGAGTCCACAGATCAGTTTTTTAAGCCCTCCAGCCCTCTTTGGACCTGAGTGCATCAATCCAGCTACTTGCTCACAGCCACTGTCTGACAAGATTTCTCCTGCTCTACCAGCCTCTCTGGAAGCTGCCAACCTTTCAGCTCCAGGTTTTCCAAAGATGTCTGTCTGCCTTTCACAGTGCACCATCCCGTGGAAATTGGTGAATTAACTTGGAGCAACTGAGTTGCATTTCAGGAAGTATTATGATCATGTTTGCGTGGTACTTCCTCGACTAACGTATATATCTCCTCCTGTACTGGAGCTGTTTCAAATAGCAATGCTTAGCTTTGCAACTGACATATCATGTGACAAACAAGAAGATCAATATAAGTAAAAACAAAAGTAAAGACCTGAAGAGTCACAAAGAATCTTTAGGTGTTCACCTTTGACTATCTTAGGATGCTTAATTTTAGGATTTCTTAATTCTCTGCAGTTTCTGTTGAGAAGATTGCTTAAGTTTTGGTACTATAGTATAGATTTATGCATTTCCCCTTCCCTGTTTTCACTACTCAACTTTTTGTTCCATTGCTATACCATTAAAAATTCCACTAACCCTTACAACATCCATTAGATACCAGATCATGATGATCTATAAACCCTTGGCCAAGGGATATGATCATTAACTTTCTTCTAATTTTACATTAGAATTCAAAACTATCTTCTTTGTTGCTGTTCTCTGAAGTCCCTGAATACTAATCAAAATCAAGCCTCTTAAAAACTAAACCTGTCTCTGACAACGATTAAAGAGAAGTTGTCTTCTCAAAGAATCCGATAAAAGGAAAACCAAAAAGGCTTGTTGCACCACAGGCAGCATGTACAAAGGGAGCCAGAGAACATAAATATAAAACAAACTTGAAAGATCCCCCATCAAAATAGAAACGATTGCACACAACTGTCTCACGTGGTCCTTAAGAACAAAACAGTCTCACACCTCTAGTCTAAACCAAAGATTTTGCAGCTGTTCTGTCTTTGGAGAAGCTCTACTTAGGGTACTTCAAGGACCTCAGCTATGTCTACATTTTCTGTGAGCTGGTCATTTTGGGGTATACAGTGAGGATGCCAAACCTTTATTTTGCTGATTTTTGTCTGTTGGTGAGTATCAGAAGCCTGGCCTTAGTTTGCCTGAAAATCTATCTCCCTTTGGAACAGTAATCATAGAATGGCTTCGGTTGGAAGCCACTTTCAAAGGCCACGTAGTACAACTATCCTGCAATAAGCAGGGACATTTTCAACTAGATCAGGTTGCTCAAAGCCCTGTCCAACCTGGCCCTGGATGTTTCCAAGAATGGGGCATCCACCACCTCTCTGGGCAACCTGTGCCCATGTTTCACCACCTTCACTGGGAAAAAAAAGTCTTCCTTATATCTAGTCTAAATATAGTCTCTTTTAGTTTCAAACCATTACCCCTCGTTCCATCACAACAGGCCTTAGTAAGAATTCTGTCCCCATCTTCCTCACAGGACACTTTAAAGTACTGAAAAGCAGCAATAAGGTCTCCAAGAGAACCTTCTCTTCTCCAGGCTGAACAATCCAAGCTCTCAGCCTTTCCTCATAGGAGAGACATCCCAGCCCTCTGATCACTTCTGTAGCCCTCCCCTGCACTCGCTCCAAAGGGTCCATGCCTTTCCTTCACTGGGAACCCCGAAGCTGGATGCAGCACTCCAGATGAGGTCTCACCATAGTGGAGTAGCTGGGGAGAACCACCTTCCTCGACCTGCTGGTCACACTTCCCTTGATACAGCCCAGGATGCAGTCCCACCTTCTGGGCTGTGAGCACATATCATGGAAGTCTGCCCAGGAAAGACCCCACAATCACCAGATACCAGCTCAAGAGCTGCTAACTTGTGATCTTTCTACACCTCATGCAAAACTGTGTTTGAACTGGTTCCAAGGGCTAATAGGAGACTGACTTTTCATGCACACTTTTAGAAACGGGGATAAGGCAACCTTTTTTGCATGTCCAAAGACTCAAGGACCAGATAAGGTCTAGGCTGGTCCTGCCATGAGAAGGAGATGAATAGGGCCACTGGGGTGGAGATGGAACAGAGAGCTCCAGCGATAGTTGTGAGAGACAGATTTGCCACTTCTGTGAGATATCATTGGGACTGCTGGGACCCGCCTATTCCACTGTCATGAGCAGCAGCTGCTCCCTCTCACACGGTGGCTTGTGACAGTTGATTTCATTTTCACAAATCACTGTATGGAGACAAGGATGAGTTGCCAGTTGGCTCCTGCCAACAGCAGACCCTGCTGGTGGAGAGCTGGTTTGCTTCACCTAGAGATGACAGGGACATGGAGATAGAAAGTTCTCCTCAAGCACCTTGCAATCTGAGCATGGATGCATGCCCTGGAAAAAACCTATGCATCAAGAATTCAGATGTGATAGGCAACTTGGAAAACACATTACTCAATCTCCCCACCTGAAAATGGAGGCAATGCCTTCCAATTAAATTATCTCTAAGTATGCCATCCTATAACATGATTTTTAAGTTAATGGGAATACTCTTACAAAAAGTACTCATGTTCATAAGTGTTTACACATTCTAAAGTGCCACATTCCCAGCATAGTTCTACATTTGTAACTAGTGAAAAACTGTCTGAATTATTTATGAAAATAATTTTGATCTGTTAAATCATTTACAAAGTCACCAACTGCATATAATTTTTTTAAGTAACTTCTCCAGCCAGGTATAAATTTAAAACAAAAATATGAGAGGGGAGAAAAAAATACTCTAATTAAATATCAGCTTGAAAGAAAAAAGCAAGCATATTGCTGCCAGTCCTCAACAGATACAAAACAGCTCCACTTATCTGAAGATTACTATTTATATCTTGTATTAGCATTTTTAAGGTTTTCTGTGACAAATTAAAGAGAAATAAAGGCCTGATCCTGCTGGCATAGAGTGGAAACATGCACACAGAATATTTAGAAAATATATGTCTCACTTTAATGTCACTATGTAGACCTACTGATTTCTTCAAGTGTTTATAGTGTAACACATATGCATCTGAAAGAGCTTGAAACGCTCAGTTTAGCCACCACATGCTAGAGCTCACCAAGGACTAAGAGCTGCGGTATTTACCCAGGCTGCTGAGACAAAAGAGGGGTTAGTCTACGTGGAATTTTGTGTTGATACCCCACTGCTAGCACTAAACTGGCCAGTTCTGTTTGTCAATGTGTACTGAAGTTTATTGCACCACACACATCTTTGCTGTATGCATTGAGTGGAGGCATCAGCCTGGCCACAGCCCTCTCCGTGCGGTCACCAGTTCTGCATGCACGTCCTGTGTGCAAGTGAGACTCCCTCAGTAAGAAGCAGTAGGAATTGGTAGGAATTTTCCACTTGTTTTCCTGTCTTCCCTTGAATCCATTCTACTTCCACAGCATCCATTGATGAGTTTTTCTGGCCTTCAAATTCCATCTTTTTTTGTTTATTCTGAATCTTGGCCCTGATATCTTTACCAGCTTTCTCAAAACGTTGCAATGGAAGGAACAAAGAACAGTTAACTTATATTCATCCTCTCCATATCACTCACGGCTTTATAAACCAGTTGTGCATTCCCTCTAACTGGTCTCTTTTCCATTATGAAAAGTTGTAGCCTAACAGATTTCATTCATTCTTATAAAAACAGCTTTTATATATTTGAAGATGAACATTGATTATCCCAACTTGTTCTACTTAATTCTTTCAAACTTCACCATAGCTCATACACTATAAACCCCTACCTGTCCTTGGTTTTTTCTTCTAAAATCTCTCCATTCCTCTCAAAGTGTGCATCCAAACAGTGCCACTGCCTTGCAGAATAATTCGTCCCATCTCTCACTTACAGTAATTATCTAAATATAGTCCAAGTTTTTTACATTAACTTTGCAACAGCCTTTCATTTTTTCACTAAGACTCACTCTGGGATTCATTTTTACACAATTCCACCCTTCCCTACTTCCTGGCTAATCAGTACACATTTGGTATTCGTGCAGTTGGATATCCCTCACTACATGCAACACTTCATATTTGTACTTCATGTTATTGCTTTTATTTATGTTGAGCTTTACACGTGCCCTTCCTCTGATAGTTTCTGGTGTGCTCAGGGCATGGACTTCAATAAAAATTACTTGGAAGCAATTCTCCCCAGGATTTAGACTAGCTGGAGCACAGCATGTTACATCATCAGAAAGAGTTTCAAAGGGGAAATACACTTTCAAGAAATATGTCTCTGGTTTCTGAGGAGATACATACACTGCTTAGACCTCACTGCCCACTGATCACACAGAATTAGAACGTTGGTGAACATTAACAGCCCATATAGATGGGAGGTCGATAGGGACTATACTCAGCTAAAGGCAAGCAAGGAATCTAACTTTCAAGAGTCATGTGTGAAATCCTTTAATGAACTAAATAAAAGTTAGGAGACAAAATAAAAATAAAAAAAAAAAAAAAGAAAAAAACCCCACACACCACAAAATAAAAACCAAAATAACAACCCAAAAAACCCAAGTCAAAAACCATTACTATTACCTTGACCATTTCCTGGAAGTATTTTGTACGGGCTTGGATTAATTTTCCTATGTGGTTCCCATAACTGGCTTTTAGTGGAAAACCAGTGCCTCTACAACCATCTCTTGTATTGAGACATTCAGACTGCTGCTGGCAGCCTCAGAGAGGAACCACCAGAACCCAGCCTTTATTTCTTGTGTCATATGGTACTACTATTTAAAGAGAAATAATAAGCATAAAGGAAAAGTGCTTGATGAAAGCAGAAGTAAAAATAAAACCGATGATACATCAGAATTCATGATAAGGTCAGGCTTTTTGGCACTTTGGAGAGATGAATTTTCCACATTACTAGCATTTCAAAAGAAATTCTGTTATCCTGATAGTAAAATATCATTCAGCTCAGCTATAATTGCAGGCATGAATAAATAAATAAATAATAAGTGGACTAGGCCTAAATCTAAGTCCTATGTTATAAAGTCTTACATTACTTGCTCCTTATTATTGTGTTCAAGATTTGCTCTGGCTAGGGGTGCAGGCATCCTGGCTGGGAGAAGCAGACACACATTTCACATCAGAGTTGAACCCAGGCTGTCACCACATGTGCTAGAAGTAGGAGAACACCTTTGGATTCCTCTGTGAGGCATTTCTTTTGCTCAAAAATTCTCCCTGGCATATAGAGCAGGAAGTTCTGATCACCACGTTTGAATTTTGAATTTTTACAATTTTTTTCTATATATAAATTTATCCATCTTCCCAGTTGTCATTAAAAGTGAGCATTTTCTCAGCAGTCAGGAAGATTGTCAGTGATTTTCTTCAGATTTTTGTAACAGGAAATTCTGTGCTCATTTCTGGCAAATGCCACTATCCTCGCAGCTTTTAGCATTTAAAGGTTTTTCAGCTATGAAATTCTCATTCCATGAAAAAAAAAACCAACACAACCCAAACCCAGGAAAAAACTCACAAATAAGAGATGCAATTGTAGTCACAGCTAAATTCTACGTCAAGTTTTCCACCAAAATTGTAGCAAAACTATCTGTATGACAACACCTACTTTGGCTCTCTGTTTGCTGGCATTTCTAACCTCACCTCGCTAAGGACAGACTATGAATCTTGTCTCAGGACACAGTGGGCACATAGGATCCCTTCAAGTGTAATTTGGGGAACAGAGATTGCAGATCCCTCTGTCAAATACATCCATCCCACATCTGGAAAACAACCACTGTCAACAAAGAAAAAAAATATCAATGCCCATGGCAGTCTTTTTGGAGGGAGAGGTGCCCTTGACTCCAATCCACACAAAGGTACCACCTGGCAGAAGGAAAATATTTCTGAAAGATTTTTTCTTCTCTCAACAGCTCCTGTGTGTCTTTCTCTGTAACCTGACCAGTTTTCACAGCAGGAAAAGAAAAGGTCACCCAGTGAAAGCTGGAAAGGTGTTACTTTTGTGTGTGGCACAGACAGCAGCTTCTCTCTGCCTCCGTGGGCTGATGCCCATTGCCATGGCTTTAAATATGAGCTGTAAAGCCTTGTGGCTCACAACAAAACAGATGGAGAAGCAAGTTTAATTCTGGGTTGCCTGGGAATCCTATCAATTCTCTCATTCATGGGAACTTCTGGACCAGGCACTCTCAGTCACAGAGCTCCCCTGGTGCTCACAGTTCTGGCTTGACCCTCTTTGCTGGGGCACGTCCAGGGAGAAGCAAAGGGCTAGTGACAACAATCCTTCCCGGCTAGCACTGACCACTGGCCCTTTACAGCACCTTTCTCTTTTTAGAATGCTTTTAAAAGCCAGGGCAGGGACTTTTCACCCTGACAGCACTGCCCAAGCACTTTCTGCTCCTGGGGGTGAGGGGTAGAACAGTCCGTCACTGTTGGCCGAAAGGAACAGCGCTGTAAATGGAAGACATTAAGGAAAAGCACACCTCCAACTCTCTGTTGGTTGGGAATGCCTCCTATGTGCAATGCTCTACCACCCTGGGCAAGGGGAATGGAAAGGCCTTCCTAAAATGATATTATACAGAGGAAATGTGTCCTGCAAAGGATCCATGGGAATAATAAGGTGAAATAAAGACAAACTTTAAGAGAGTTATTGGAGGGCCTAGTTTGCAGTCCTCCACAGATGACAATTTTAATGCCTCAAAGATGAGGAGCTTAGTGGAAAATCAATGCGTTTCTGAGGGAAAGGAGCCAACAGAGCTCAAACGGCTCCCAGTGACTGCAGGCCTACGAGAGCCTGCAGAACCCTCCTGAGCCAGCCCCTGGCTCTGTGTGGTGACTGAAGACCATCTCCTCACCCAGCACAGGCTGAAGGGGCTGCTGCCAGCCACAGCATGGCCCCAGGACCGTGGTGCCGCAGGCAGCTCCCATGTCCTTCAGAGGCGCCTCCACGGAGGCAATGCTAACACAAAGGAACAGGCATAAACTCAGCTTTGGTTGTGGAAGTCTCTGTCCTCCTCATAACTAAATTCACGCCAGCCAGCCAGGAAAGGAGTGAAAGAGAGCCCAGGCCCAGGGCTGTTTGATTCTTGCCTGGCTGAGAGCTGTTGTGAGTCAGCCAGAGAGACGGACGGAGAAGACCATAATTCTAAGGATGGCAGCATCCTTGGTGCTGCCCCGTCCAGGTGTGGGAAGGAGCAGCTTTGGGGCAGTGGTAGCTTACCTGGGGAGAGCTGCCCTCCTGCTTCTGCTCAGTCTGCAGTGCAGCTGACTTGTCTGGAGCAAGCTTCCAGGAAAAACAAAAAAAGCAGGCTGGGCAAAGTCTGCTCACAGGCTGTGCTGCAGCAGGAGCATCCATCTTAGATCCAGTGGAGGAGGAGAGCTTGGACAAGCTCCCTTTTTAAAGCAACAGTGCTCCCACTGAGCGTGGCAAAGAAGGGGAGTGCTATGTCCTAGCAGTAATTGTGCTGGATGTCTGCACAGCACTTTATAGGCATTAGCTAATTGATCTTTGCAAACACCCTTTCAGCAATTAAACATCACCTGTCAAGATTTACAGGTGCAGAAGATAAGCTGAACTAATGTCACCTGATGCAGAAGTAGCCCACGATTTTAGGGTGCCTGGACCAAAAGTCTTTTGGTCTGATTCTGTTGGTGCATTTACATGTTTGTCTGACTCTGACAGCGCAGAAAATCTGTAATCTGCTTGTAATAAGAGCAAACATCTGTTTTTAAAAGCCAACCTCGAGGGTATTTCAAGTTGGAAATGCTAAAAAAGCAGGCACACCAAATCACTAACCCTTAGGATAATGGTGGCTTTTATGACTAAAGATATCTGAGAAGAAAAGTCTAGAGTCAGATTTAATCAGATTTTGTCTGTCTGCTTCTTTTCATGCAACTAGACAGGCTGTGGCTTCCCCATGGATCACTGTTGACCTGTTGGCAGAGAGTCAGGGTTTGGAAAGGAAAATAAAATTTGTCTTGTTCAGGACCGCTTTGTCTGCATGACCTGAAGGACAAGATGGGACATCCTGTAGAACAGGATCACCACCCTACAAAAACACCCCATCACCACCCTACAAAAACTGCCATTAGGAAATCAGGACAGTTGTCCTGAGTTTCTCCTTCCATGGCCACTGTCCATCTAAGTCTACAAAA
Organism: Eulacestoma nigropectus; assembly: GCA_013397775.1. Taxonomy (NCBI): domain Eukaryota; kingdom Metazoa; phylum Chordata; class Aves; order Passeriformes; genus Eulacestoma; species Eulacestoma nigropectus. Next base: position 4,878,619 of record VZTE01005755.1, read on the forward strand.
CAGAGAAAATGAGGAGCAGGGGTAGGAAGCAGGGACACCTGTGGGACATGCCACATGGCTGGGAGCTGATGTTAACAGAGTGGCACAAGATGTTTGTTTGGTTTTCTCTTTATTTTCTTCAGGGCACATTTTTGTTCTATGGCAGACCCTTAATAAATACCACATTTTTACCTCTAAGTGTGCTTGACCGAAGAGCTATAAAAGAGACCTCAGAGGCTGCCCCTCTGCCAGGCTGTTGATGCCGTATCAGTACTCTACCAAGGCCCAGATTTTTAGTTAGATAGATGCATTCTGGTACCTCGTGGGATTTTCCCTTGTAGGCTGAACAAGTTTGAAATTAAAATTAAAAAACAGGGCAAGTTAGAACACCCACTAGGGCCTACTTGTGATTGTAGTACATAAATAGCTTTAAAAATCTCAGGTTTCTCTCATGTAGGGCTCCAAACTGGAGAATTCTCTTCCCTTACAGCTATAAGACAACAGCTGAAGCTCCTGTTGTCCTTCAAACTGTGCTTCGAGGTACATCCATGTATTCAGGCAGCCTTTCCTCCAAACCTTCCAGATGTGTGAGAGCTACAAGCTGAGTACTCCCCAAAGGGACAGGCCTGAAGGAATTCAAAGTCCTTCGTTAGGCACTCTGTCAATGCTGTAAGCATCACTATTTAATTGATGTACTGTTTTTATTATATGTGCCCTAAGGGAGTGTGCTGACCAAAGTCTCTTGTAAATGGAATAAATAAACAAATACATAAGCAAGCATTGTTGCCTTGACCAGCTCACGGTGTGACAGGAAAGTCCGTGTGGTTTAATGTGATTTTACACAACAATCCATCTGTCTGGAATGGCTTGTTTGATCCTCATTAACCCTGGCAGGCTCTTCCAGCTCCTTCCTCTACCTCAGCAAAGAGAGAGGATGCCACTCTTACTTTTCAGATTTCTAAGGTCACTTTGTTGATTAAATATGTCATTTTAAAAGCTTCCTATAATGTGAAAACTGCCTATTTCCTTCCTTCATCTGGTAAACGGGTGAAGAATTTTGTCATTTGCTGTTAAAAGGAATGAAGTAGAATCCTTCTTCTCCCATTCTTTCCCTTTCCCCTTTGCCCTACTTCACAGCCCTGCAAAGTCATGATCTCTCATTTCCTTTTTACTTGTGTATTGTTTGGACCAAAGTACTTCTCAAATATATCTTTTAACAAGACCTTAGAAAATTTAGCAGTACCAGTCAGGATAATAGTGCAAATAAAAAAAATGGGTACAGCTGGGGAGAAAGGCTGGCTTAAGCCAAAGTATAGAAAGCAACATAGACATGGGAGCCATCACCCAGTAAGGGCTGGCCACCCAAAGCCTTGCACTGCTGCTTGAGCAGGTTTTGCAGCCTGTGCTCATCGCTGGGCTGCCTTGGAAAAAGCACTTTCAGTGTCCCAGCTGGCTTGGACACACCTACAAGAACTGCAGCCACATGCTGACTGCAGTCAGGCCTTCATGCTCATGAATGTTATGCATGTGAGAGATTTTACAGCTGTGAGTCATCATCTAGCCTACATTCATGTGCTCCTTTCCACTCTGGAAGGAAAGCACTTTCATTCACGAAAAGAAAAAATATAGGTTTCAAGACATATCATGATGCAATCACACCCTGTTATAGTGTTCAGCTTCTCGTTATGAAATATGATTCCCCTGAGGCATGACTATAGAGTGTGGAAAAGCGAGTTAAAATGGAAACCAGGTTGTGCCAGCCACGCCTCTATGACTGCCCAAATCACTTCCTCCGACTGTAGACTTCCCTCATAGAGCTGCTTAAAATTTTCAGGACAGTCATCCTAGATTGTCTTCACACTGAAGTGCAGTAAGTGTTGTTCAGATGATCTTTAGTATAGAGCTTAAAGAGACTGAAGAAATGAAGATGGACTGAACTAGAGACTGAACAGAGTCCACTTGTGTGTCCCAGAGCTCCGTGCTCTTTCCCCCTTAACCATGTTGCAAAATTATTTGGGGGCAGTGTAGGTGCCATAGTAAGGCTTTTATGTGAGCCAAACAAAAAGGAAGCAACGTACCCTACTTCTCCCAAATATGTGAGGCCTCTACTGTCTTGGGGTAGTATTGGCCAAATGGAATTAAGATAAAATCAAAAGCAGGAAAAATGACAGAGAAGGGGTATTTCTCAGGGGACATTTGCAGAATCCTTGAATTTGGATATACTCCTAAAATTGTTTCAGAATAGGAAAATCAGGCGGGATGCCTACTTCTCTCCCAGGAGAAACTGGAAATGTTTGACCTTAACATATGATTAGCTGTTAAATGACTTTCAAGGAGACTTCCCTAGGATAATCTACTTAGCCTTTAGCACCCATTTATCACTTCATAGTGGAGATTAGGGTTGATTCTCAAGAAAAGCATTACTTAGAGTGTCAACTACAGTTTTTTTATTTAAGTAAATTATTCCTTTATGGGAATAATGAGAAAATTTTATGTCCTCTTTTCCTCTATTTAATGTGTTGTTACGGAATAGGTGACCATGAAAGTAATTTAAGGAATGATTGTGAATGAAACATTATACAACTGAGGAAAAAAAAATCACCAAAAGAACTGATGGACTTGTGGTCTCCCAGAAGGTTCTTAAGATATTTCTGAATTATAGATATGGTGGTCACCATATCTATAATGGTACCATTTTTGCTACCAGGTATTGGCCTAGACACTGGTTCTAGGTAGAAATTAAAGAGTCCAGATAGATTCTTAAGTAATTAAATCAAGGTGAGATTGATCAGTGTCTGGACAATGGAAAAAGATTGTGGTTAAGTTTACGATTTCTAGACATGCTCTAGACCCTTACAAAAAAATTTATGCCAAACTGCATCCAACTCAGGCCAAGAAATTTAGCATACGTCATACTGAAAATTGTTCAGGGCTCTTCTGCTGCAACTCACACAGGCCACATCCACAGTTCACAGCACTTGATCTTGGGTTTTCATGACACTAGAAATCCATGTTTCATCTGTGTGTGTCTGAGGATACGAAACATTCTGGGATTGTGCTGGACGATTGAGTAGTTTCCAGAATGTGCACTTCCTTCTCTAGCATTTCTTGTGTTATAGATATGTCCCCGAATGTTTGTTTCAAAAGCCAGCCCAAGAGTGAATTTACATTATGCAACATGTACAGCAAGAGGATGAGGCCCTTTGAATGAGCTAGGGAGCTAAAGAGACTGACATGGAAGTATGGAGAGACTGACACTGGATTTTCACCAAAATGGGTCCTCATACATAAGAAGGAATATCAATCAAGTCCTAGGAGGCAGCTGAGACGTGGTACCCAGAATCTCCAGGATTGGAGAACGGTGTTTATCACTAATCCTTTGCTCAGAAGGACATAGGACAAAGGGTAATGGTTTTAAATTGAAGGAGCCACAGTATAGATTAGATGTAAAGAAGATTTTCACAAAGACAGCAGTAAAACTGGCACAGGTTGTTCAGAGAGATAGTAGATGCCCCATCCCTGGAAACACTCAAGGTCGAGTTGGACAGGGCTCTGAACAGCCGGGACTAGTTGGAGGTGTCCCTGAACATCGCAGGGGGATTGGACTAGATGGCATTTAAAGGTTCCTTCCAACACATCCTATTCTATGATTCTGTGATTCTCTGGTTCTCTGACATGACTCTCGTCTTGTTCTGGGACATTCAAACACCCAGTGCCTTCTTCAGCAAAGGTAGCTTGCCAAAGTACCCTGTTGTGACTGCTTTCAAGTTTTAAGTCTGAAAACACTCAAGAGTCAGGTTGATTGACAAATTGCCTTAATTCAGCAATTGATTTTGCCTCAAATGAATAAAATGAATCATTTCCATATGTTTGCTCTTAATCTATGGTAAACTCCTCTTTTACTGGAAATGAAATTAAATTGCCTTGCCTCATATTTTCCTCAGGAAAGGAGCACAGGCACAGTCAATCACATGCTCAACAGACACGTGACATCACTTGACCGTAAGTTCAAATAGGTAGATGAATGTGCAGGACTGTGGTCTTTAGCTTTTGTTATTATGACCTCTGTTTCACCATTATCGTTTTAAAGATCTTTGTCCTCTCATAGATACATCCCTCAGGTTATTCCTGCCACTTCCTAACATACGAATTTTCCTATATTTCTCAAAGGTTAATGTCAGTGTACATCCAGGCTACGTTAGACTCTCAATCACATTATTTCTGTCTGTTATTTAGTGATTGCTGCGAATTAAATTTGTACTATACCGCATGAGATGAAAATACCACCCCAAAGGCTTAGTAATCAAAGTCAGACCACTGAAAATTGTTCTGGAGAAGTGGAAAAAAAATATGTTTATCTATATATTAATTAAAATTTAAGTAACTCATCTTCAGGTATTATTGAAAATTACAGTGTTTAAAGAAACCAATTCATTCAGCTGTGAATATAAATACTGTCTTGTTTTACTCTGGATGATTAATAGAATAGTGAAATGCTGGAATTCTATTATCTTAATAGGAAACCACTTTTCTGAATATGATAAAATGCCAGCCACAACCAGTAATTATACCTTTTTTTCCTAAGGATATGCAACAGAGGTGTCTGTTTTAGACTATTGCATTTTCAGCCATAGGAAGGAGCTAAAGTTACATAAATTTCCTGGAAGAGTACTTAGACAGCTGTTTACCTGAAATTGTGCTTGTTTCTAGCATCAGTCTGATATACAAGTTATTTTATAGTTGTTGCAGAGAAGTAATAAAGAAATTGTTGAAATATTAGTACACAATTTATATGCTTGCCTATGTGCCTCACAAAAAGATGTTTTTATATTCTTTGAAGAATATTGCTAGTGATAACACCAATATATGGCTTCAGTTTTACTTCCCTCACTGTATCTTTACGTGTAACAACAGATTTAAACAATTTAGCACATGAGAATAAATATCAAAAAGAGGCATTTATGCAGTTCCTCAGAGTTTAAGGAGGCTCACATGGTCAAATCCTTCACCAATGCACCAGGGACAAACACAGCTACACTTGATTTTAATGGGAAGTATTTTTGTTAATATTCCACATATGAATGCCAGATGGAAATTAAGTGCTGTCTAACTTTAAAGGGTGCTGTTCCATAAATTGGAATTGCCAGGCTGAGCCAGGCACATGCTGGAGAGCAGACAGGAGACAGAAGGTGGGAAACTGCCTTACCACCACGGCAGAATGGCAAACCACAGCTGAATCTCCCTCTAACATCCATATGGGATTTCTGGCTGCTGGTAAAAATTACTTCCTAGGATGAACTGGTTGTCCCTAGGATTCCCCACCCCTTTATGTCCTATATTTGGATAACAATCATCTGGGAGGTCTTTACATCTGTAAACCTGAGCTGTCTTTAAGAGACCTATCTGCAGGGCTTCTGTAACTGCAGGTGATGGTGCAGTCACGTGAGTGTAGGTTGACATCCTGAGGCTCTGTCTGCTGTTCCTTCCTGCCACCTGTACCTATCCCTCCATGTCCCAGGCAATCTTCTCTTCCTTCTCTGCTGGCACATCCCATCTCTGCCAGAATGTCATGAAGCTTGTGTCATATCTTGGCACAGTAACATAAAGAGGAGAAGCTGAACAGGATTCAGGAGCTGTGGGAGAATTATATCTACTACTGTGGCTGCTGATCCATTATGAGTATCACAGCCAGAAACTCCCATCTGGAGTTTCCCACCAACTGTTCTTGGGCAGGTTTTGATGCAGTGGTATCAAGTTAAAACTTGACCCTAGAGAGGAATTTAAGCAGAAGTGGAAACTCTACCCATAATCAGTCCCTCTTATTTGAGATCTCAGGATGCACGTGAGTCATATTTTAAAGCATTTCTCTGCAATTAAATGGGTTAGATCCTATAACCAAAGGAGGATTAATTTTAACTTCTACTACACTGTTCTAATGAAAGATAACCTGAAAAATACCTTGAGACAGAGGAACATAGTTATGAACTGACCATTCCTGATACTAGATGTTTCTGTAGAGGTTTCTTACAGCTATCTGGCACAAAGGCATATATTGCCATTTTTCAGTGCAGACACATTTCTCATACCATGAGAAAAGCTGACAGTTCTAAAAATGTTTCTTTTTTTGTACAGAAAGGAAGACAAAAGACTGGGATGTTTTTACTTGGAGCAAGGAATGTTCTATGCCATGCATTATTTAATGAGAAAAAATGTAGATCACCGGATCTCAGGATAATTCATGTTGGAAGGGAACTCAGGCAGCCTGTGGTCCAAACTTCCTCTCAAAGCAGGATCAACTATGAAGGCAGAAGAGGTTGCTCAGGGCTTTTTTCAGTTAAGTCCTGAAAGATTCCAAGGATGGAGACTGCCTCTCCGGGAAACCTGACCCTCTGCTGGGCTGTCGCAGAATGAACCATGTCCCCTTATGCCCATTCTGAACCTCTCTCATTTCAGTGTATGATAGTTATCTCTCATCCTTCCACCATGTGCCATTCAGGTCAGTGATTATTCCCCCTTGAAGCCATTCCTTCAAAGGTTGAATGAGGCTTGGTCTTTGTCTCCCCTCAAAGGGAAAGTGCTCCAGCTCCAACCATCTTGGTGGGCATCTCCTAAACTTGCTTGTATTTAATAAACATCTTCTTTGTACTGCAAGGTGCATGGGATTTAATAAGCTTTGAGAAGAGGAAAGTAATCACTTCCCTGGATTGCCTGGCTCTGCTTCTGTTTATACAAGTTGACTTTAATGAAGTTTGTGTTGGCCTTATTCTCCAGACCACAGGTCTCTGTGGGTGGCAGCCCTGCCTTTAAGCATGTAAACTTCTCCCTGCATTGTGGTGTTTGCTGACCTGATGAGCACATGCTCCTCATCCCCAGACATTGACAAAGACCAACTGATAAAGAGGAAAGGCCCCAGAATAGATTTTTGTGATATGCTTGCCATTAGTCTCGAGGCAGAGTGACCCACTAACCACTGCCCTCCAAGTCTGATCATTCATTCAACTAGTTTATTACTCATCCAGCTGCCCAGAAGCCTGGATACAAGAGGAGGCATGTCAAAAGTCTTACTCTAGTCAAAATAAATTATGTCCATGGGTACTTCTCACTCACGTGACTGTTCATTTTATCATAGGTATATGGCAACCATGGCCTCATCTGAGGTAATAAAATGCAGAGGTTTGGACACCACCGCATTTTAACAACAGTTTGGATGACCTAGAAGAAGCTGGATTAAGAACAGAATGGAATTCAGGATGATTTTTAGAGATCAGGAAGCTCATAGAAAGCAACCATGGTCACATGCTCTCTCTGTAAACAAACAGTCCTAATGTTACTGCACCATAAAGAACTCCCTGGGGAGATAAAGGATAAAAGGACAAAACCAACTCATTGGGGCATCGCAAAGGCACAAATGACAAAAGAAAAATGGTACAAGTCCCACAGAATCAGAAGCATGTTGGTAGGGAGTGAGAGAGGCAACCTGAGCTGAGCACTCACAAGTCTGTTCCCTGGAGGTGCCCAATTAACCAGGGAACACCGCTCACTGGTGCTCACTGGTGACAGGAGGAGGGAAGGAAAACAAGGCTCAACCTCCATGGAGTCTCCACCATCAAATGCCTTCTTCCAGCCAGTGTGTATGCCCATGCCTGGTGGAAGTTGGTGATGTGTGCTTGGGGCCCTGGTGAGGAGAGGCTTCGCATCCAGGGACAAGATATGGGGCAAAGGAGGCATTGATCCATAACAGTCCTGTGCTCAGCAAGGCTGTTAAACTTTTTCAAACTAAAAACCTAAACCCTACAACTTTTTATAATCAAATCTGTTAAGATTTAAAATTATTTTTTTTTTTTTAAATTAAAGCATTAAAATTCAAACACATGACAATTTATGCCAACCCTGGGCTTACTAAAATTACTACAACCAATTAAAGATAAAAGAAAGTGTATTAATTTCCAGATTTTAATGAGTTAAGGAGAGCTACCTTTCCCCATAATGACACAGCTGAAACTGAGAAATTGCTGCTCCATTTACAACAGCTCGGTCTTCATAAATATGTCAAATTACCCTCTATTGTACTTTTTGCAAAAGACTGAATGCAAATATTTACATGTTTTCCGAAGGCCAATACTTTCTGCTTTTGTTGTATAAATAAGCATTTGCCTTCATTTCTTTGAGTTTCTATTTGTTATCAGATTCAACAGGAATATTTTCCTCATGTGAATCAATCCAGTGAAATCTAAGAAAATGAATCAGAAATTAATTAACTAACATGCTGTTCTCCTTTTCCAACTTATAAATAAAAGCCAGATAGGAGAATATGAGAGCTACAATAACTAAAATTTAAAGAACAAATGACCTGCTTTTTAAAGTACCTAAAAACATAAGATTTTGAAAAGTACCTACCAAGACTAGGTCCTAATTCTGCTTCAGTTCAGCTACACTTCTATTATTGAAAGTGAAGTGCTTGGCAGCTTCGTGGTTTTAAAAAAACCCACGGATTACCTTTTTGTTCTGTTACATACTAACACATCAGATTTTCAATTCACCATCTCTCTAATTAATTAGCCACCAGTTAAATTCAAATACAAATTAAAAATCCAAAAATTAAGACAGAGAAAATATTTTATAAATGATCAAATTTATTTAATGGATGTGTGAGTATCACACACCCTTCTTGGTGCATCCTTCTCTCTAGAAAATAAGGAAAACCAAGTTTTCTCTAAAAACTGTGTCTGTCTGCACAGCATCACATTAAATCACTGGACCAGTCATTGAGAAAGATTCCTTAGGACATAAAATGCAAACAAAATAAAAAAAATCACATTTTAACTTAAGTTTTCATGGTTTTGATTAAATGCATGGTTATGACCAGTGATTTAATTCACTTTGACTTAAGTTAATCTACATTGCCTCAGGTTCCCTATCTGTATATTTCACATTTATAAAATGGATGATATTAGGATGAGTTCCTTTCATTAGCCAGTGTGCCTCATTAGGAAGAGCAATGCTTCTTACAGCTAAATTGGATTTTGCTCTACTCTACAGTCCCTTGGTACTTTGCTGATTTTTCCTTCAGTAATCAGCCAGAAGCATAAGTGTTTTTTGTGATGTGGACGCTTGTCCACTAGATGCTGCACTAAGCCCACCTACTTATTTCATACCTCCATCCTACTGTGGACAGAATCTGGACTTCTCTGAGTAATTCCTTCAGGTAGTCAAGTTAACTTGGCAAGATGCCAGTTGCATGAGCTTATGGAGACAAGGTGCTTCCATTTCATATCTCAGCTTGGTTTCATCTTTGGTCTCGGACTGGGTGATGTGACTTGCCAAAGTAATGCACACGTTAGCAGTTACGAGTTAAACTACCCTATACACCTATACACTCAGAAATTTAACATCTGATGTACTGAATGAGCTTTATGTCCCTTTCTCCAATGTTGTACCCCTCTTTAAAGAGGGAATGCAGCACCTTCTGAGTTCTGGAGCATGCTCTAGTAGCATAGATGTGAAATAAAGAGTAGTTGCAGACTTTGCAGTCTGCTTCTGGGGCTCAGGACTGCTGGGGTGAAGCCCAGAACCAGCAGGGCAGCTGATGCTGTGGCTCACTTGTAAAGGGAAGTGCCTATGCTCTGCAGGAATGGGAATTTTTACATTTGTTTCTCTCCTCAGATTTTTCAGCTACTGAGTTCAAACAGCAGAAGTGTAATTGTGACTTTCTGCCATCTAATTCTTCCCACTCAAAAAAAGCCAGCCAGCTCAGACAATTATTCCAGGAGGGAAGATGACACTGGAGTGGAAAGGATGGCAAAGCAACATGAAGGTCCTGTCAGAAACACATGCACACACACACATACACGATGGGCAAAATCAGGGCTTTTTACAGCTCTTTCAGTGTGCCCAGGATTAGGGAGCCACGGAGGTGATTTAGACAATTCATCTTTACACTCAGTTGCTTAAATTCTGCTGCAGGTTTAATATTGCCCAATTATCTTCTAAGCCATTTCCTCAGGAAGTGATTTACTAGTCCAAACAAATATTTCCAAAGTGACACAGAATAAGTAGTTCATTCACCAAACATTTACTCTGTGTAAGATTTTTCTTATACAGCTGCCATAGGAGGCCATGTATTCTTGTACCTGCCATATTGGTTTCCCAATCCCTTGAAGAAGGTGTAAGTTCCCTCCTCAGATACATTTCAGGCCATGTGTCCTTATTGGGAGAAATCAAGCTATCATAACATGCTTAAATTTAATTAACTTTTACTGTACCTGTTGAGTATCTCTTATGTGCGCACACTGGTGATTGAACTTAAAACCTTGGCAACACTAAAAAAATTAATCTTATTCTCCTTTACCTTAAATAATATCTGTCAAGGACAGATACTGTGATTTTCATTCATTATACTACAACTGTGCTGTATAACTTGCTTCAGTCAATTCTAAAATGAACTGAGTTTGCTAAATGTTATGCAAAAAACATTGTAATTTTCTAATAAAAAAATACACCAGCGCTTGAACTCCAGCTTTCCCCTTCCAAAACATGTTAACCTTTTTTTTTTGGAGCTAGTTCTGTAATTCAAATTCACAACCAAGCAATGGATACAGAATGAGCTGCCTTCCCAAACTGTGCTTGCCTCCTTGATGAAGAGTGTAAGCAAAGGTAGGTGAAGGCATTTTACTGTGGTCCACTGTGACACAGGATCAAGACAATATTCACAAACTGTGAGATGGCTACTGCTCATTATGAGGGTCAAGAAATTCTGCCCGTCACTGAGTTTCTCATGTTATATTTAGCTTCTTATGTGGGAAGAAGAAACAAAACCCAGAACATGACCTGAGCTATCTCTGAGTGCTGCTTCTTTCCCAGCTACTTTCCCATCCAAGCAGGCAAACAATCAACAGTGGCTGCTTCTCCACTACTAAATAACTTAATTACTCTGCTCACTTGCTGGTCCCAGATTGGGATATTACAAGGTTCTAAAAATCTCACAGCATTTTTTTGGAAAAAAAGAAAAGAAACCCCATTTATTCTTCTTGAGCTGGAATTTTAATTCCAGCTGGGGACATCTTAAAGCAGGTCCCCAGCATTGTGCCAGAAGGGTGTGTCCTCCAGCTCATCCCACGTGCTGAGCACACCTCACACAGACTCCGTTTGCTCCTGAAGTATCAACCTGCTGGACTGCAACAGTGAGCACTGGTATTTTGTACTGAAAAAACAATTTTAAAAAGGTGCCATTGTTCTAGGCCCCTAGAGAAGATACATCAGGTCCAGAAGATACTTGCTCTAGGATAGGCAGGCACTATGTATCACCAAGCCTGGGAATAAAGGATTTCCTCTGGCAATGTTTTCTTTATTGGATAGGAATAGTCAGCATAGTCAATATTATGGTATCCAAGGACTTCACGACCAAAATAATGATAACTATATACTGTCATGGCAGAGAAAGGTGTAAATGAGAAAACTTATCCTGGTCCCGCTAGATGCAGTGGCCAAATTGGCGCTAACTGTCCTGGAGTAGATGGGTAATTCTCCTTCAATCATTGACAGCAGGGTTGACCCTAAATTATCCCCAAAATGAACTCCCCATTCAAAATACATTGCTGTTATTATTGAGTTATATATTCTGAACCTACAGGTTCAGGTACATTTAACTAAATGGAAAATTTGAAAGAAAAATTTACAGAAAACGTTAGAGAAAAGTTTTGATTTCAAACTGAGTTAGTCACAAAATAGAAACAAAACAAAAAAAAAAATTAACACTCAGTTTTAAAGTTTGCATGAAAACTCCCCACAACCCATCTGAAATTCCTACCACTTTTGACTTTTCAGACCAAATTAATTTGCTAAGGCAAAGTTTTATGTTTAATACCAGAAGGAATGATTAGAGAGCTCAGACTGAGCTCTGTAGCACAAGCCATTAATTTTCTTCCATTTACCTTGTACTGAGCCCAGTAATTTGAGCTAAACTACATAATTTCAGCCCATGAAAAAGTAAATTATTAAGTGCCATAGGTAGGGGATAGAAAAGAACAAGGTGTTACCTTGGCCTTCCACAATAACAAGGAATTGATTAGGTAAAAAATGATCCATACTCCAAGCTATAAAAAGGCCTGAAAAAAATCCCAAGGTTTCTGCCTCGTGGAAAATTTAGCCCTGTCCCCAAGTCTCATGACATATTTAATCCTCACTAGCTGGCTAAGATGTACCAGCCAAGAATTTAAAGCAGAGGATTCTCAATACCCCCTCAAAGCACTGGCCTACTCAGTCTGGCATGGTGTCTCCAGCTGCCTCCAACATTGATGTTTTAAAGGAAGGGGGAAAAAATAATTTATTATGAAGGAAAATAATCCTTCCTGAACCTTGTGATCAACTGGATACTCTTAAAATATGAGGTTTAAGGACAGAATGGCTACTGTCCTGGATCACAGAAACACCTCATCTAGTCTTCTGGTTCAAATGAATATTTGGCAAGGATTTTGGAAGAAAAGAAAAAAAAATTAGAAAAGAAATAAGTATATAAATATATAAATTAATTATCTTTTCTTTTGGACCACTATCTTAGTTCTCAAAAATTAACATTTTCTTGAATTAGATACAATATTCACACCACTTTGTTTAATATCCATTGATAGATTTATCCTCCATGAGTGCATAACATTTATAATTATACATTTGTGCAGTATAATTCCCCACTATGTCAGGAGCACAGATTCTTAGTTTTAAGTCTAATACTTCATGTTTCCATAGGGTACAGACTAAATATTGCAATGTGGAACAAAAAAAAAGAGACTTGATCCCATTCATGGAATCACAGAATCATAGAATGATTTGGGTTGGAAAGGACCTTAAAGATCATCTAGTTCCAAATCCCCTGCCATGGGCAGGGACATCTTTGGCATTATATATATCCACAAATATTTTATAATTATATGTACCTATGTATATATATGAGCATTTAATTATAGCTATTGATGACAAGTCATTAAGACAATGATGAGAACCACTACCTTCATATTGACCAGGAAACATTAGGAGCCTGTTGAAAGCAATACTGATCTTACTCTGTTCTGGCTACAACCCATGAAAAGAGTAAATGGGACACTCTCATTTTTACTTTTTCATTGACAGCAAGGTCAGAAGGAACGAGGCAGTCAGGCCCCTGCAAGCGCAGGGCTCAGGATGTCTCCCAGAAGTCATATTTAAGGCAGATCCTTAAAGAAGGTTATCTAATTTCATTTTAAGAATTGGTAAGGTTTCTAATGCTTACTCTCACTGTGAAGTGGTGCTGACTTATCTGATTTCTGCTTTCAACTCATTGGGTAATTTTAAACCTTTTCCAGTGAATTGGAAGAAAACCTTCATATTTTCTATTGAGGTAGGAACACAAGCCCTGTAATCAAATCCATCCTTTCAGCTAATTAAATAGATTGAGATCCTTTAGCCTGTTTTGGGAAGGATTATTTTTTCATCTTCTTTTTTATGCTCCCCACTGCTTCCACATGTCTTAAAATAGTGACTTAAATAAAAGCCTAGCAAGTATCTTATTAGTGCTATATAACATCTTGGACCACATTTCCATTTCTTTCCATTCTATTTTTTTTATTTACCCAAGGGTGACATCACATTGGCCTGTTACAGTACTGCACTCAGAACAGCATTTAGGAAAACCTGCTTATAGTGTTGTTTGAATCCTTCTCTGAGACTCGCATCTGTGTTTCCAAACTCACATATTCCCTTGTAGCTGCAGATCCCAGCATGTAAAAAGCACTTCCATCTAGTCACGTTGCCTCTCATTGCAGCCATAGACATTGTGTCGCTGCCTTTAGCTTTCTTTAACAACAATATTTCTTCTCTTTTATTCCATACTGTCCGTATCACTTCTGGTTTACTGCTTTCCATTCCCATTTAGTCAATTTGGATTGGTTGGTTGACTTGCTTTGTTTTCAGAAAGAAAACCTTTTTTTCTGAGGTATGACTTTGAGGGCACTCAACACTTTTTACAGATGTGCCAGGAGTTATTTTAATCTTTGATAAACAATGCATTAAAAGTAATTATTCACTGATACTACATTCTGTTTGTACAAATATAGCCAGACCATTATTATTGCTACCAAGGAAACTGGGTTCAGCAATTAACCATTTCTGAGTCACAAAGGCAATTAATAATCCCTTGTTGAAGCATAGAATCATTGAGGTTGGAAAAGACCTCGAAGAGCATCAAGTCCATCCATTAATCCAGCACCACCACAACCACCACTAAATTACATCCCCAGGTGCCACATGCACATACCTTTTGAAGACTTTCAGGCATGGTGATTCTGCCACCTCCCTGGGGAGCCTGCTCCAATGCCTGATCACTCTTTCAGGGGAGAAATTTTTCCTAATATCCAATCTAAACCACCTCTGGTTCACCTTGAGGCCATTTCCTCCTGTCCTGCCCCTTGTTATTCAGGAGATGAGAGTAACCCCACCTGGCTACACCCTTCTTTCAGGGAGTTGTGGAGAGTGAGGTCTCCCTGAGCCTCCTTTTGTACAGACTAAACAACCCCAGGAACCTCAGTCCTCCTCATAAGAATTGCTCCTCCTGACAAGACAGTAACCTGAGTTCCTGGGAAGCAAACTGAACATATTTGGAAGCTGTGGGGGCCATAATTTCCTGCAATATAGACAGAAATGGTGCAGCTAGAATTTATACACAGGCATCTGGGCATTGTGCTGGACTAAAATGCCGTGTAACAATGCCTTCTAATTTCCACAAAACAGTAACGCCAAATTCTGCAGTCTATTCTAATTTCTGGAGAAGTGCTGATTGCCAAGTCATCCTAAAATATAGGAAAATCAAGAAGAAAAAAAAAAATCTAAAGCCACTAGCTATCGTAGAAATATAATATATTTTCACAGACAATGTTGGTGATTGTGCAAAAAAGCAATACCATCTGCTTCTATTCTCTTAGTGGCTGAGGACTTGCTGCACCAGAGCCACAGTGAAGCAGTGCCTGGTGTGCAGGTGCAGGCAGAGTGCTGCTGTTGTCGCCTCATAATCAAGGTGTCAGAGGCACAGAGGCTCCCTTTGTCTCTCACTTCTGCAGCAGGAGGTGTCACTGACAACATTTTCACAGCCTATTCATTGGTCTAAGGACAGGATCCAGCATACCCCAAGAAAAGAAGGGAAAGAGAAGAAACAGATTGCCATCAGGAAAATGATACTTAAGAATCAGAAAGGTTAACATCTAAATTAAAATAGAGAAATGGGACACAAGAAGTTACAAAAGCAATCTTGCTCATAGAAGTTACTAGAAACCTCTCAATAAATAAAATCTAAACAAGCAAAAGGAGGCAAGGACACCTTTGACACCTTTGACACTAGAATCACAAAGGCAGAAGGGGGTGGCTTGGAAGTTTTGCTTTCTTTTCTTTTGACATAAGAATAGCAAAAATGGATAATCCGAAGTCTGTAAATCTAGCTCCCTGCTGCAAGTTGCATTTCCAGGGAAGTCAGTGCCAATACTCCAGTGACTCAGCTCCTTCACTGAAATATTGACAATACTTGATGAAAGGGGTAAATGGCAAGCAAAAATTTCATAGTTTTGCTTCAAACCTGGAATTCTGAACAAAAATGGAGAACATGAGGATTTTAAGTCAAATGCAGAAGTCAGCTCCTCAGTATCAGAAAGATGCTAAATATTGGGGGTCACAGTCCTTCACAATTTCCACAGCACTTACTGTGGTGACACTTGCTGCATCACAGCTGAAAATGCCTCTCAGCTCAGTAGGTATTCCCAGCCCAAGGACACCCTACTCTCTGTGCGTTCACTTCTTACCAGCTTTCACAGGACATATACCTTTGTAGGGATGGAAATTGTTAATATTCCACTCTATCCTATGCTTTGACGTTAAATAACTGCATAAAGAGGGATCTATGTTTACAAAGAATCATGGAATGGTTTGGGTTAGAAGGGACCTTAAGGTCATCCCCCTCGTCCTATCACTATGTGCCCATGTAAAATGGCACTCAACCTCTCGTTCCCACTTGCTCTCCTTTAGTTACACGCTAAATCCTTGCCAGTGTGCCAATGGAGCTACAGACTGAGCTGGATTTGACCTCAGAAGGGAAACCCACAGGGCAAGTTGGCCTTCTAAGTGACAATGTAAACTCACTAACTTTATTTAATACGATGGCAGTAGCAGCTCCCACTCATCTGTGTTATCATGTTAAATGGAACCTTAATCAGATCACTGCTGAAATGCATGAGACGTCTGCCAAAGAGAGCATAGATCTCACTGCTGGAATGGCAAACCTTGAAAGATGACTGCAGGGATTGCTGAGGCCTTCCTGAGATACAGCAATGTCTCCATATAGCCTACAAGCTAAGTGAAAATCGAAAACTCTTAACATGACTAATTTAGATCTTATAAAGTCCTTACTAACACTGATTGCTATAATTACAACGCCAAAAACATCAATAGCTTGGAAAGAATTATAAAACAATCTGGCTATTATCTGTCAGGCTCTGAAACAAAAAAGTTGTACAGCTTATAACCTGGAAATTCATGAAGTATTCTCTCTGAATTTCCCTCCATTTTAACACGCATGTTGAAACCCCAACACTCACCCTGGTTTTTGCAGATTTTTCCAGAACAAAAGCTACCTGTGTATTTTTGAAACTTGATTTTAGAGAGAGCTCTTTGCTTTTGCAGCTTTAATTTCTTTGTCAAGATTTTCCAACAAGCTTTTTCAAGATGTAAAATATCCCTTCCATTCATATGTCTTAGTATTTTTTTCCTTTTAGAAATATTTTTGCTCGCTAAATTTCTTATAGGCAGTTTAGGAGCTCATCCAGACATTCCAAATGTATAAGTGAGAGTAGGTAGAAAAAAAAATCAAGACAGAATTACTAAGAAGACAGATGTTTTTGAGCTATGCTTTCTCCTTCCTTGAGTAATGCACTGCTTATAACCATTACATTCCTCCCTCACAAACCTTCCTTCTCAGAGAGGGATGACCCTTACCCTGCCCTCCCATCTATTCCTCTTCCACTCCTCTTTCCATCTGCTCTGGTAAACCCGTTAAATCTCCATTAAGAGCTGTGAAAAGAAGAATGTTTGACAAACTGGCTTGGCTGCTGCTGACTCTGGTATCATCTGCTGTCATTTGCTTCCGTTGCTGTCAGCTTTAAAGGTCAAAGGAAAGAGTAAGTGTGGCCCCGGAAGGGCAGCGGTCCCGGGGAAGCAGGTTGGCATCTTCCACCGTCTATAGCAGCTTGTTTGCTATAACGGCTTTAAAACGTTCAAAGGCTTTTCTTTCCTCTGCCACTCAAGCTGAAAAATGGGACTCAACCTTTCACACAGCTTGGGTGAATTTTTCTGCATTATCAGTTTTCTTGCACAGGTAAAAGTTCTCTGAAGCTTTAATTACAACTGAGTTTTGAAGCCCAAATTACCTGTCCTTGGGAGAATGAAAGATGCATAAGCAGACACTGTACCAGGCACTGGTACTTAAATACAGAAATAGACTTGTCATTTTTAAAAGATCTGTCAAGAAGGGAAAATTCTTGCAATTCAGAACTAGAGTCCATTAATTAAAATGGCAAATAAAGACCCACATTTTAAACCAGGCTATCTGAATCTAGGTAATTAACATTAGTTTATCTGCTGACGTGACTGGCAAAGATATGTACCTAAAGTATTCATGTTAAAGGACTTAGTCACATTATCACACATTGCTGGGCACAGACATTTGAAAATGAGTCCCTGTTTTATCACTATCCCTGTGCACAGACAATGAATGGGGAATGAAAGTTTAATATCATACCACCACATTTCCATATGAAACAATTTATGTAGGCATGACCTTTTCAATATCTTTCCACTTCCTAGACCACAATAGTGTAAAAAGTCAATACATAATGGCAGGAATTTTTCATCTAAGATGTCAGTGACTCCAGTTTTTTAGTGGAAAAACTGTAAAGATAGCAAATGTTTGTCTTCTCATTTCTGATCCTGATTTTGTATTTGCATTTAAGTTATAATCTTTCCCTTTGATTTTCTATGAAAGCAGCAGTAAAACATATTTTTTTCCATTTTTCTAACACTTTCAGAGTGTGCTGTTTCTTAGATCATTATTCTTGCTCTGTTTCCATTTCCAGTCTTCTCTTTTGCAATGCTTGCCATTATTTTTTTTTTTTTAAATCTAGTTCCTGTCAATTTATTATAAACTTTCTGAGAAGTTGCATTTGGCACAAGACATTTTTTTACTATAATTTAAAACTTTCAGATCTTTCCCATCTGTTTTATATGACAGTAATGAGAGTCTTTAAAAGGGACTCTATTTTTGCAGTGTTCCAAAAATGCCTTCTGTGCTGTATATTGTTTAGTAATACTCTTTGCATAGTGCCATTAATCTCTAAGGGCCAGATGCTGATAGTGGGTTTTAGTGCCCTCAACTTCCACTAGAGTCAGAAATAGGTGAAGATCTTTCTCTTTCTGTAGGATGTGATCAGTGCTTGGCAGAAGCAGCTGCTAATTGACCCAGTGGGAGAAACATAAATGCACAGATACGTGTAAAGTGTGCCTGGGTTATTTTTAAGATTAACTATGGATTAACCTTGTGGTTTGTCTGAAGCAAATAACAGTTGCTATTTTTTTGCTGAACTTTTGCAGTATTATATTCAGAAGCTGCAGTAAAAAACCCAAAAGCTCATCTTGTTTCAGTTTCGTTCACTGAAAGCTGTTTTTTCAGTAATACACATGTATTCACTGGAAGATGAAAATGAGAAAATATATCTCTCAAGTTGGAAGTGCGAAGGTAAAAACAGCATAATGCAGCATTAACAAATTTTCAGTCTCTAAGCTATAATCTAGACACTTATTGACTTGACTGCTTTCTGTTAGGCCAAATGCAGAATATCTGTAAACAGTCTTAACCTAATTTTTCCTTATCACAAGGAAACTCGTCCATATGCTCCAGAGCCAGAAACTGCCCCTACATGCTGGTAACCTGAACAACATGGAAAAAGAACCCATTCCATTTATGTGCCAGTGCATTCCATAGCAAACCAACTCACCCACTGGTAAATATATAAGCACAGATTTGGTGTCGTCTTTCTAAACAAAATGAACCTTTTAAACTGAACTTTCTTTAGTATGGTAGGAATTTGGCTAAAAAGTTATTACAAGAGGAGCTTTATCTCTTAGATCTTTGTGAGGGTATTGCCTTTCCTTTATTGCTGGTCCCTCTGGCAATCCATTTCTTCCATGATCATGCTTTTAATGAGGGAGAACTGAGCTGAAATTCAATTGTACAAGTCAATTTTATAAGATAATACCCCCAAACAGGAATCAAGAGGTTTTAAAGATTGATTTAGATGAGACATAGGACTGGGAACACTGAAGTACAGGGCAATTCCACCTTCTGAGCTGCTCTGTGTCTCTAGGAATGACATGGGAATATTTGTCTGGACTTTTCATTTACCCAAAGGAAAAAAAATAATGTCAGGGATCCCTTCCTTGCATGGTGATGAGGTAACATTCACTCCTAGAAAAAGAGTGAAACAAATTAATCCATTTCCACAAATATTAAGAACCAACTGGAGATAGGTTTGTTTCTACTAGAGATAGAGGATTATTCATTATTTTGTGGGATTACTGACATGATCTCTATCATCTCTACCATATCATATTCCTCCTTGTACAGCATCAGCAAAATCTGAAAAAACTTTTTTTATAAAACCTTGCTAGAAGGAATGAGAAAAGAGGTATATCCTTGAAAGAAATCTTCACAGTGGGCAGCTTCTCCACCTGATGATTATTCACGAAAAAGATCCGAGTTTGACTGCAAAGATATACGCGGAATAGTTTTACATCTGTATTAACAGAGTCGCATTTCTACTTATGACAGAGAACATTACATATGACAAATATTGACAATAAAAATAACCTTATTTAAATCGAGTTCTTTAAAATTTTAATTTCTTTTACTCCAACTGGTGTTGGATTCACCTACATAAGCAAATTCAACAGTACTGCCAAATTTTACTGGGTAATAGAAGACTTTACTGTTACATCATGAAGACTTCTAGTAATGTTTTGCTCCACGTCAATGACTTGGCCTGGACAGTCCCTGGGCATGGTTCCGTAGGTAGCACAGAACAAGTCTCATTCCCAGCAGGCAGTTTATAGTCATCCTCACCACTTTGGACAGCAGCAGAGCTTCACAGCATGGTTGTCAGCTCTTCTACAGCTTAGGGCTCTGGGTCAAAGAACAACCTTGGGCTGCTGCTTTACTTATATCTACTCCCAGCTCCTCTAAAATCAATGAAGATTCAGAGGCACCTCCAGAGGGCAATTTCTCCCCATAGCTTGGGCACCTGTTTGAAGCCTAAGTGTGCTTCTAAGCTGCTCTTTTCTTCTCTGTCTGTATCTCCACTGCCTACAGATGGATTTAGACATTTATTACTCAGACAGCTAACATGAAGGTAAATCCCACCTTAAACCCTAGTAATAACAAAGCCACACAGGGAATGCCATTTGGGCATTCTTCTCAGTAGATCTGTGGTCCAAAAGCAATTGGGGCAGGTTCAGAAGAATATATTATACATAATATTATTATTTCTTACTTCTTCCATATCATCTCCTGACTCCACATGAAGGTGAGGCTCCATTAGACCATAAGGTGTGAGAAATCACAGAACATAGGACTAGGTCTAAACAGCACTACACATAAGGAAGTGAAGTCTCAGTCTCAGAATACCCACTAGCCAGCACAGGCTCGGAGCTGGATACTTAAATACAAGGAACAGCCAGGAGAAGGCAGCTCTTTCAGACTTCAGGATGCTTGATGATCACTGAAATGCTCCCTGCAAACTGATACTCACCTTATGCCACTCCAGACCAGAAAAATTTTCGCAATGAATTTAATTAAACTGGTCCTTGCAGGCAGGGAAAATTGTAGCTGATTTCTACCTTTTGCACTATATTTTTCTTCCATTTTCTTTTCCTCCTTCTCCATTTAGTAAGAACAGGAGTGGACAGTTGGAGGAGAAGAGGATTGGGGTTCATCAGGGCAGAAAGCAGCACAAGAGACAACCGGACGTGTCAGTGAAACTGACTTGTGCCATTCCATTGCTGCACCGGGTGAGTTCAGTAATTCACCAAGATCCACGGCCTCTCTGGACATAACGGAGTTTGTAGACACAGTTGTCTGGCAGTGGTCCACAGGGAGGAAATCGAGGAACAGCCAAGCCTAGAGGGGATCCTGTCCTCTATTAGCTATGGGGTTTTTTCTTTGTAAATTAAGCCAAAGTCCTTGAAAGGGGAGAACTAGGCATTTGCTAACTGGAAATTGTGTTCTTAGAGTGAGTGCTGGCACTGCTAGTGATGTGTCAGATCAGGTGCTGTCCTGCTGAGATGAAGTGGGACAGGACAGCAGGAAAAAGGAACCAGTTGAAAAATGCAGTATAGAACTTTGGCTGTTAAAAAGACTAAACTTCCACACGTTATAGCGCCTCCAAAGCAAATCTAAAATAAAGAATATTTTTTTATGCTGAACTCTTGCAATGTATGAAGATAATAGTAATGTCGAAGTGGGAAATAGAGAATACAGATTAAAATGGAATACAACTTAGGTCTCCACGCAGCTCATGGATGAAGTCTGATCAGCCTATGTTTCATTTTCTGATCCATATGCTCACTGAAAATAGCACTATTTTGTTTTTTGCTGTTCCACATCACCATTTTTCCCGTTCTGGAGGAGCAGCAGCTGCTGGAAAGTTCAGTGTCTTGAATTTATCCTCCACTAGATGGCAACTGCTGAGCTTTCGCACAGCACTGCAGAAACCTGTAAAGCAGCAACCGAGCATCTTCTCCAGACAGACTGCTTGAGTACACCTTCATAGCGTTCTTTATTTGCAGCTGCCTAAAGATTAGCTGCTAATCAGCTCGACTCGTGACAGTATTTGCACAAGACACATATATTAAAATGGAATATAGAGTTTAAAGGTAGAAAAACAGGAATTCACTCATCAGGTAAGTGGGGCCACGGATTCCTTACAGGTCATTCAGTCCAACTCTCCTGCCACAGGCAGGGGCATCTTCAACTAGATCAGGTTGCTCAGAGCCCTGTCCAGCCTGGTCTTGAATGTTTCCAGGGATGGGGCATCCATCACCTCCCTGGACAATCATTTCCAGTGTTTGACCACCCTCATCGTAAACACTTTCTTCCTTATACCTAGTCCAAACCCACTCTCTTTTAGTTTAAAACAATTACCCCTGTCCTATTGCTACATTCCCTGTTCAAAAGTCTGTCATCACCTTTTTTGTAAGCCCCCTTTAAATATTGAAAGGCTGCAATAAAGGTCCCTTCCAACCCAAACAACTCTGATTTTGTGATTCTAACCTTTTCAGCTTTGGATCATAGCACTAGGCTGGAGACCGTACCCAATAATTACCAGCAGTCTCTCATTTCCTTTAGTTTATTTTGTAGAGGTAATAAATATGGAGCAGTTATTCATTTTCACATGATACAAAGACCAGCATCTCACAATAAAACTGATAGCCTTTAAACAAAAAGTCTTGATTCTTAATAATTTCAATTTTTGCTTAAAATTGTTCACTGAATTTAAGTGGGATTTGTGTGTAGGTCAAATTCAAAGCCTTTCTGAAATGTATTTCAGCAAAAAAAAAAAAAAAAAAAAAAAAAAACACATTCCACAAAATTTTCTGTTCCTGATGCCTTAAACCCAGGATAGCATTCTTTGTGTNTAGAGCCCATGCAATAGTCATAAAAAACCTATTTGGGAAAGTACATCCTGACTGAGACCTCCTCCCACATGCTCAATCTCTCTCTGAAAGACGTCTGCCAGACAACAGAACCTGCTTCTACTTTTTGGTTACATGCACATTATCTGAAATAACTCTGCTGGAAATATTTGACTCAAACTGATACCAATTGTATTGTAATCAAGTACAGTATTTTCAGACAAATAATAACACTCCTCATGGTCTATAATCTTTCCTTTTTCTGTGGAGTTTTAACTCACAAGCAAGCACAGAAAGAGACTTTTACTGATGAATTGACAAGGTTTAGCAGGATTTTTTCCTGTTCTTCTATATATTATTGAATATATTATCTAGAACTTGCCTTACTGATATGGATTGTATGCTGAAAAGCTTTCTCAGAATTAGATTTTGAACAAAACTTGGTGATATTTTTCTAAAAGACATAAAACCCATACTAGATATGATAATGGCCTTATTAGTTAATGGACAGTTATTTTCTGGCAATCTGTCCTCAAAAGGTCTGGTAGGGAAGAAGCAGCTCCTTCAGCTGCTCTTTGAGATTTCTTTCTTCATGCTCATCCTCCCATTGAATGAGGAAAAAATATTTCATCTTCACATACACTTTTTTCATGGGATAGGCAAAACATGTGAAGCATCATCTCTTCCCACGTGGCAGTTTTACCTTCCTGCCCGCTCCTGTCTCTGAGTCTGTCTGTCAGTCAACTGGGCCACCCACAACTGCTTTCCATCCCTCTCCATATCAGTCCTTAACCTTCTCATCGCTGCAGGCTTTTATCCATCTCTCCTTAGAGACTGTGGGTAGATGACTCTCATGAACCCCTCAAAGAGCACTGAGAAAGCAACAGTGGTGGAGAGTCCATGCTGCCATATGTAAGAACATGTTTTTTACTTTATATTTGTTAATTATTGATCTCTTAGAGATTAGCTGAAGTTTTCTTGTGTCATATGACAACTTAGCCATTCATTGCTAATGAGATTGATGACTGGTGCAATTTTGCAGGTTTTAAAGCCTTAGTCATGCTGTGGAACTCTTCTTCCTGTGTCCTTAAATATTTTTAGTTCGTAAACAAAAAAAAAGCTAATTTTTGCAACACCAGTATTAGGACTCTAAATTTTTGCGAGACACATTGTTCCCCCTTGAACTGTAGTTAAACTGGATTCTTAAGAACTACTTTTCTTATAATGGAATTAAAAACACATCATCAAAGCAGAAGCTGCTAGCAACAATGGTGTTTCAATTCCCAGGACAAGAAGCTTAAGGAAATTTATGGTTAGAATTACACAAAATAGTTATCTGTAACAGCAGAGCTTTGAACTCACTGGACTGTTACCTTCCACTAGACCAGGTTGCTCAGAGCCCCTTCCAACCTGGCCTTGAACAATTCCAGAGATGAGGCATCCACAATTTCTCTGGCAACCTGTGCCAGTGCCTCATCACCCTCATAGTAAAGAATTTTTTCCTTACATCTACTCTAAATCTACTCTCTTTCAGTTTGAATCTATTCCCTCTTGTCCTGTCACTACACGCTCTTGTAGAAAGTCTCTCTCCCTCTTTCTTGTAGGCTTCCTTTAGGTACTGCCAGGGAAATTGCAACCCTTGGGAAGAATGTCAATTAGAAGTGGTGGAATGCAGTTTTGTCTGTCCTGAGCTTCCACACTGGATGTACTATGAACTACAAGCAGCCAGTGGACACCTTTGAACTGCTTTAGGAAGGGATGTGCATGGGGATTTTGTAATGATCACACAAGGAAGTTGTATACATTCTTTGCACTTAGAAGTGGCGCAGACCACCTCGATGGAAAGAAATCAAACCCAAAACACCTGCTCAACCAGAAAACCTCACCTAAACAAAACAGGCAAGAAGTGCGACGTATCATCAATAATAGGTCTGGACCAAAATTCAGAATATCTTCAAAAGCAACCAGAATTTCCCAAAGCCATATTAACACCACAAGCAGCTCACAGCAGAGACCAACAACCTGCCTCAAGCAATAGAGAGTGGAAAACATGAAAAGAGCAACGAAGCCTTACAACATAATTGAAACAGGAATTCTGGAGGTTTAGTGAATAAAAAGGCACTGGCAACTGAGGTAACTGCTAATGCAACTTCATTTAAATATTTTTGGACTATAAGCTGTTCCACTCTTGGATGGTTTTTCAAAAGTTTCCTATTTTGGACTGACATTTCTTGCATCTCCAACAGCATTTACATGACTAATAACTTGGCCAAAGTGGCAAGTTTTCTGCCTGTGAATCACAAAATGAATATAGTTGAAAAGGGAAGATAAACAGCCAAATTGAGACAACTCTGGAAACATAAGCTTCTTTAACCAAACAGATGTAAGATTTTAAGTAATAATTAAAAAAAAAAAAAAGCTATTTGTATTTGTTTACACTGGCTTCATCTATTATCCAGTGATTACCCAGTTCAGTATAACCCAACTAGTACCACCATCTGCTTTTTTTCCCCCAGATTGTCTTTAGACTCCTAGCAAAGTTTTAAAAAACACTGAAGTAGGTTAGGAACTCAGGACCAATTTTAAAAAACTAAGGTCACGTCTAAATGGCAGATTGAACTTTAGACACAGCAGCCTGGAAACTGAAAGGAAGCTGACAGCATGAAACACTGAGTGAGTTCATTTCCCCTGCCAGCAGAGAGGCATGAGAGGGCCGAATCCCACTGACTTGGCTATTTCTAGGACTGTTGGCTGTTTATTTTTCCCTTTCATCTCCATCTCCCCTAGCTGTGAGTGTCGAGAAAACATCACCAAAAAAAGATAATTTATGGAAAGCATCAGTAAGTCTGCCAAATGGAAAATGAGTAGGAAAGCTTGAATCTAGTATCCCATATACTATTGAATAATTAAATCATAGAATGGTTTGGGTTGGAAGGGACCTTAAAGACCATCTAGTTCCAAACCCCTCTGCCATGGGCAATGACATCTTTCACTAGGACTAGGTTGCTCAGAGCCCCATTCAGCCTGGCCTTGAACACTTCCAGGGATGGGACATCCACAGCTTCTCTGGGCAACCTGTGCCAGTGCCTCACCACCCTCACAGTTAAGAACTTCTTCCTACTATCTAATCTAAATCTACCATCCTTCAGCTTAAAGCCATTACCCCATATCAAATCACTTCCTGTCCTTGACAAAAGTCCCTCCCCAGCTCTTTTGTAGCCTGTTTAGGTACTGAAAGGTGCTCTAAGATCTCCCAGAGCCTTCTCTTCTCCAGGCTGAACATCTCCAACTCTCTCAGCCTGTCTTCACAGCAGAGGTGCTTCAGCCCTGTGAGGAAGAATCACCTCTCTCAACCTGGTCACACTGCTGGTCACACTTCTTTTGATTGCTACCAAGTACTTCACCTCAGTCACAACACCCAGATGGATAACTTGACTGTCACTTCTAGAAACCCTGCAGCTGTGTTTTAACATCTCACATTTGTACACAGAGATAGATGAGAGTTTAAGAACAAATTAAAGTAATTTTAAATTAAAGGCCAAGCTTTGGCCCAATAAAATATAAAAAAATCCAGAAAAAGTGAAAGATTTTGGTTTAAAAGACTGCAGAATAAAGATTGTTGGCTTTTGTTATGAAAAGTACGTATTTTAGTTGTCAAACTAAAGTCTAAAACACCACTAAAGAGTTTTGAGATGTTTCACTTCACATGAACAATTTTGTTCTGCTTAAATCATCATTTACTTCGTTTTCATTGGCCAGCAAAATTGAAAAGTCAATTATTCACACTGTTCTACATGAAAAACTGAGTTGTCAAATGGAACAATAGAAAGAGGGTGGGTAATAATCAGTCAATACATTGAAATAAGACCTTTTAAATGCCTTGGACAAATGTATTGAGTAAGTCATTACCCAAGTTTTCATTTCAATCACTGAAATAGTCATTGTGTTTGTTTTCAATACACCAATCTTATCTAAAGGTACTTGAATATATTAAATATTTCTCTTTTATTTCGTGATGTTTCCAAAGCAAATGAAGATTAAAGAGGAGAAAAAAAAAGATATTCTGTTCTTCTGCAGTAAGGATCCAACAAGTTTTACTTCTAGGAGAATTAAGTAAATATTGAAAGGATGTCAATTAACATCTAGGGAATAAAGGACCAGGCAAAATAAACTGCAGTGGTTTATAAAGAAGGAATTATTCCAGAGTGGTCTGCTATTGCCACAGCATCACATTCCTGGGAATGTGTCAGCAGCAAGACACTGATTTCTTCAAGATCACTTGCGGTTGCTAAGGCCCCTCCCTTCTGCATTTGGAACAGTCTTCAAGCTTTTAACACATGACTGTGGTATGAAAAGAAAAATGCAGAGCAGATTTATTAAGTATTTATCCCACACTAATGGGAACTCAGGACCATTTTGTGAAAATGGAACCCAAAGACTTAGAATCTTACTCATAGAATTATAGATTAGTCTGGGTTGGAAAGGATCTTTAAAGCTCACCCCATGCCACCCTTCAGCTACTAGCTAGTCCCACTTCAGCTAGGTATTTAGTGCCGGTTTTCACCTTCATTCCCCACTCCCAACATTTGGGGATTTTTTGTCTTTTTTCACC
This sequence comes from Eulacestoma nigropectus, assembly GCA_013397775.1. Lineage (NCBI taxonomy): Eukaryota > Metazoa > Chordata > Aves > Passeriformes > Eulacestoma > Eulacestoma nigropectus. The sequence continues at coordinate 4,905,959 of VZTE01005755.1, forward strand.
TAGACAAAAAACTGTCTCATCTGAAAGTTTTGGGCTTAATACCTTCACAGGCAATATGGCCCTAATGATGAGCTCCAGACTCTGGCCTCCTGTAGAATATCATATCAAATTAGAATAGAATGATACAATCATAGAATTGTTAGGGTTGAAAAGACCTCCAAGATCAAATTCAAGCTGTAGTGGTTAGGTTAATTTTCAATTTCCTTCTTAGAGGTGGCCTTAAAAATTGTGAGTACGTCCTCTGAGCAGAGCTCTGGCACTGGCAGCTTCAAAGAGAACACAGGGTAGGTGTCAGGCCATAAACCTTATGGCCTTGCAGAAGAGACACAAATGAGAGCTGAGAGGTTCCCCTTTCTTCATGGAGCTTCCCCCCTGCTCCCATGCAGTGGGAAAAGTCCAAAAAAGAACAAAAGAAGACAGGGAGGAAATTATTCAAGAAGAAAAAAAAAATGTGAACAGCAATACTAAATAATAACTTAGGCTGCCTTAGGGGAAGTAGGAAACCAGATTTAGACATCTAACTCTGTGACATGATTGTCATTTCATAAATGCACAGTGTGACAGTGTATACAAAGGGTCCTCACTCTAGCTCATGTCACAGGCTCCCCGTTGGTGCTCATCAATAAAAACTTCTGGGTTACACTGCTGGAATAAGCTGTCTGGGGCTTTTCTGTACAGCCTCTGCTGAGAACAAGTGGCCTTTCTAAGGGGTGGCAAATTCCAGTTTACTGTAGATCCAGGATGCTGATAGAGAGGTTTTATGAGCACATTGTTTTGCTCCTTGCAACATTTATTACTGCTACTATGCACTGTTTCAGTGTTCTTCACGTTTATTCCTGTCTTCTTCTCTCACTTTCCATCTTCCAGTCCTCCCTTATCCATTTCTTTGTACTTCCAGCACTTTAACTGCAGCAGTATATCGACAGGATCTTCTGCAGTTGTGCTCTCTCCAGCATACTTCTATTGTCTAGTTTCAGTATTTCCATAATGGAGCAGATTCATTTTTCCCCCAGGGACTAAACCCACATTTTCAAGTAGCCCTGTCATCTCAGAGTTAGGCTGAAGGTATCTCTAACATTTGATCTTAGTAAACTCACATGGAGTTTCATGTCAACTTACCTTGCAACGTGAGGATTACAGTGGATAATCTAAATAAGTAATTTCTGCTCATATCTAATGCAAAGATGAGGGGCAGTGTGCCAGGCCTTGGGAGAAGGGTGGTGAAGCAAACCTGCCTGGATATTGAGTTCAGTCTTTCTTAGCCCCTTTGTTAATTATACCTGGAAGTGGCATTTAAGGCACATAAATAAAACTAATATTCGAGACCAGCTATAAATATTCATAGTCAGAAATATATTCCAAAGAGGCCTGAAGAAACTCCAAATAAAATTACAGTCCGATTGGAAAAAGGAAGAAATGAATGCAACCGAGAGAAAACTCTGAAGCCTTGGCTTAGTTTTTAATAAGCATTTTAATAAGCTTGTGATAATGAAATAAACTAGATCAGAATATTTTCTATGCAACAATGACAGTTCAAATTTACTAATTTTGCATATTTTAGTCTATGCAATCATTAGAAGCCCTAAAGGACAAGTGGAAGTTCTTCCAGCTATTTGTAGACAATCCTTTAAGAAGCCTTTGCTAAAGCTCACTTGCAGTTCAATCTGATTAAAAAAATCAAAAAGCAGATGAAAGGAAAACCAGATTTCTTTAAGTCTGCAACCTGTTTGTTAATTACCGAGTGTTGCAGCTGTGGTCTGATTGTTCCCAGCCTGCTGTACCTTCCTCCTCCTCCTCCCACTCACTCCTGCAGAACAGCTCTTGCTCTGCACCTTTTGGCACCAGCATCACTGCAACGGCAGGCTGATCCCCACCTCTGCTGCACACCCCCACATTCAATTCACATCTCTTACCATTACACACACATACAATATTTCTACAAAGCTCAGCACAGCACTGTACACAGATTAATGCTGCACCCCACCTAGGCTGGTAAATATTGTTTCTCAGCAAGTGCATTGCTCTTTGCTGTGCATAAAGCATTCAGCTCTTCCCACAGACCACGGCGTCTGTCCACAGCTGATGTTGTAAAATGAAGCAGATGGGGAGACATTGGACCGAAATAGAAGCAACCCCATTGTCTCACTCATAGATTTCCTCACTCATAGAAAAAGAAAAATACCTGTCACAATATTTAAATTTGCATAAGAAAACTTTCTTTTGTATGTAGATTCTCCATTTGTACTTGGAAATAGATCATCTAGATCACAAGCCAGTAGAGTAACCTATATGTAGTTAATTTATACACATCTGTTACAAAATATCTCCCAATCTTTTTAAGAGGAACAAAAGAATATCTCCTTTCACAGATTTAGGTCCATCTGCTATAATTTTTAGCTAGTAGCCATCAAAGTAACTAGTCTGTATGTGAGCCCAGCTGCATAAATTTCACATGTTCATCACTAAATTAACTTCAAAATTCTACAGTACTCAAATAAATGTCTAAGGTTTGGTCTCACATTTATCAAAGCCCGTCTTCTCACATATTAAGTAGCACTGATAGGACTAGGAATGTGAAGTCATGCGAATGCCTCATGTCTTAGTGCAGAGACTGCAAAGAGACTTCTCAGCCAAAACCTGACAGCAAAGTTTGGCAAAATTTTGCATGGAGTATTTTTGGGAGTTAAAATTCCACCTCTGTGTTACAATTCCATTCTCAGAGAGTATTTCTAGTTTCTATTTCAATTCCAGGTCTGCTATAGATTTAAAATACAGGTCAATGTCTTTATCATAGTTTAAGAAATATGACATGGCAATATAAAATTTTGCAAATTCATAGTAACATTTGCATTTACTGTTTTTTATCAATCACACAGGGAGGAAATTAAAACAAGAGAACTCAATGTGGTTAAAATTCTTCTGCTGATTCTCTGTGAATTCTGAATATTCATTTATTCCTAATTTGGTCCTACCACAACTTTCTTTCATGTTTTCTATTTCAGCACAAGCAATTTATCAGCATGGACAATCAATAGCCGAGCAGGCTGTTTTACATAAAACCTTTGGCAATGGATTGAAGACCTTTCCAGCCATACCTCTTTTATCAAAACTGATGTCCTTATCAGCACTCAAAAAAAGTGTGCTGCAGTAGCAGCTGCCTCAGGCTACTGCGATACTTGCTCTATCCCTCAGCCACAGATCCTGAACTGAGTGGTAAGAGAACCTCAGCTACTCTTGAAGACCCTGCGTAATTTGTGGCAACTTATCCTAAACGAGGGCTACAACCATCTAGACACACACCCTAAGCTGCTTTCTTGAATCTCCTTTCTGTTCTCATCAGGGCAAGAATCTCCATTTTTTCACTCTGCTATAGTTGGAATGGAACAGAGTATTTCAGTTGGAAGGGACATACAAGGATCATCCAGTCCAACTGCATGACCAGTTCAGGCCTGACCATCAGTTAAAGTGAGTTCTTTAAAAGCAATGTCTTTAAAAGCAAGAGTTCTTTAACAGTGAGTTCTTTTAAAGCAATGTCCTAAGGCCTCTTAAACACTGACAAGGCTTAGGGCATCCACCTCCCTAGGGAGCCTGTTCTGGTGTTTGAACACCTTCTCAGTAAAGAAATGCTTCTTACGTCCAGTCTGAAACTCCCCACCGCAGCCTTGAGCCATTCCCACATGTCCTATCACTGAATACCACAGGGAAGAGAGATCAGCACCTCCCCCTCCTCTTCCCCTCCTCTGGAAGCAGCAGAGAGCAATGAGGTCACCCCTTAGCCCCCTTTTCTCCAAAACAAACCCAGAGTCCTCAGCCACTTCTCACAGGACATGCCTTTTAGCCTTGTCACCAGCTTTGTTGCCCTTCTCTGGACACATTCACATCCTTCTTAAATTGTGGGGCCCAGAACTACTCGCAGGGAGTTCCACAATGCTGAGGCGCGAGCTGGACCCTCTCCTCCCAATCAGCCCATCACTACGTAGTTAATTCTGCGCAAACACAAGGCTACACAGAGGCAGCCCTGTTTGCATACCCCTGGGTCAAAGATGAACAAAGTCACCATAAGTCAGTGTCTTTGAGATGTGTGTTGCAGTATCACAATCAGAGCTACAGGACACGTGGAAATTACTTTCCATACTTTAAAGCACCATATGTGCTCCTGTGCTTTCAGTTCTTGCAGAGCTAATTCTACTTTTATTGGAAAAGAAAGAAAGGTTTCTGAGAGATGATTGCGTTTCTGGCATGTTTCTAACATGGGAATGAACCGTATGTCTCATACTCACAGTATGGGTAAAATTTCCATAGTGAACTTTTAAGCCATGTTTTACACTGTTTTGGAAATTGATGTGCAGAATTACTACTAGTGATATTTTAAATAACTAATGTGATTATAATTGCACTAAGAGTTTTTCAAACATTGCTGCCATGAGGTCCTTTGCAACTAAAGCCAGAGTTCTAATTAACTATGGTATAGTTGTTCAATACTTGCCCTTGTGCAGGTTTTTCAGAAAAAATGCATTAATACTTTTTTTCCCCTCAGCTGCAGTTGCTAATTGAGAAAGACAATGATTTATTAGCTTCAACTTAGAAGACATTTTTCACAACTGAACCATAATTCTGTTTTTTAGAAGTCCATGTATTTATTTCACTGTTATTTAAATCTCAAAAAAAATACGTTATTTTTAAAAAGTTGATGTGCACATACAGATAACAGGAAAGGGCATTTAATTGAGACAATGTTTCAGCACCCATCCTTTAGGAAGAATCAGAACTGGAATATCTTAATTTAGTTTACGCCCATCAGACTTTTGTACAGAACAAAGAAAACAAAGAACATAAGTGATGCCCAAAGAAACACCATACACATGTTCTTTTGAGTATCTTGCTTTTCTTTCTGAATCCTGTAGTTTCTTTGCCAAACCATTAATTTCTGCACAGCTCTAAAAATAAAGATGCCAACAGTGACTTTCTTTTGTATCACCTTTTAAAATATATAGGGTAGTTTATAATATCTCCACACCACCCTGAGAGCTCTGTTTGTTTTTGCACAGAGCATTTGTCACTTAGCTTTGCTCTCCGTTACCAACAGTAGGAGCAGGAGCCAGTGCGCTGCACGGTTAAATTTTTAATGAACTAATTGGGAATTTACTCTGGGATAAAGGCAGTTCAGTCCAAGCATTTGCATATTCAGTTCCTGGTAGACCCAGGCTATATTCACTTGAATTTGCAATTTAATATGCAATTCTTGTGCACAGCTCTGTGCAAATACCATATGTGACTAGTTGCCACAGCCTTCACCCAAAGCATCCACTAACCATGGCAACATGGGTATCAGATGTTGCATAAGCAACCTGACAAGGGCTGAATTTTTAAATTTGTACACACCAGAATTTCAAAGCCAAATTCCTGCACATTTGGAGCCCTGGAAAAAAAAAATAAAATGAAATAAATATTTTAAACCCTCTGTTTGTATCTGGGTTTGGATGTTTTTGGACCAAATGTCTGAGTCTGAGTTCCAAGAATTAAATGCCTCAATTCAAATTTAAATAACTAAATAAGTGACCTAGTTATAAGTGTTGAGCACCGAGTGAATCCCTCCTCTACTCCAAGGGTTGAGGCACTCTGCAAACCCATAAGGATGGAAACAGGATAGCCTGACAGCTCACCCTGAAGCACCCAGACATAGAGCATCTTTAAAAGCTGAATTTTGATTTATCTCTGAGTGTATCTATGATACAAAACTGAATGTGAATAGGCAGTGTACATAAATGACACCTTCCGAGGCAAAGCCAAGAGGACTTCTCATTGTCCCAGAGTACCTCAGCAGTGTGAATGCTGAAGTGGTTCAGATTGAAGCTGGCACTGGGAGTTGCCTGGGTGCTGATGTAGCTGTGAGATGCTCCTGGTGCTCAGCTCAGAGCTCGCTGCTTCACTTGTCTCCAGCACCATCCTTGTGTAAGCAGAGATGACAGTTTATCCCAGTGCACATCAGCGCACTAGGATTGTCTGGGGGTGTTGGGGAGGCAAACTGTGTCATCGCTTCCCCTAGGGCACAATTCCTTCCTGAAAGGGCTGGAATGGAATTTACCTCTGCCTTTCCCACTTCTGATAATGAATTCCTACACAGGGAGACGAGAGTCAAAATCCCAGTCGTCTTCTGCTCAGCACTTTGTCCAAGCCAAAAGCCTTTGCCCCCAGGCAGCCATGGGAGCCATTCTGGTATTTTTATCTGCTAATTGAGCTTAGAATTGAGCTAGTGTGGCACATCTCTCCTAACCAAAAGGCTCAGCTGTTTAGAAATACTCAGCTGTGAGTAATGCCTTCAGCAGTCACAAAGGCTGAAACGCTGGGCTGCCCATCCTGTTAGTGAGTGCTCACAAGTTGGCCAGATCCAGGCCTGGAGGGAGTAACTCCAAAAAAGCACAATGCTGTAAAAGATGGCATTTTTCTAGAAAGTCCTCCACTTTTGATTGCCAGTAAGAGCTGTGTTTTGACCTGGAAACCCACTTCTCATAGGAGGCTGCCTAAAGCTAGAAAAGGGGTTAGCACGGTGCAGGCTGGAAAATGAACCAAGCAAGACACAAAAATTCAGAGAAGCTGAATCAATGCATTTCTACTGCAGAAAACATTAGTGAGGCTAGAGGGAGTCCACGCTCCACTGCTTAGGAAATGAAGTGAGGCTGGGTTGGCTTCGAAACAATCTCTGTTGTCCTACAAGGTACATGGAGATAATAAAGTGTGACCATGGGCAAGACCTGGCAGACACTTCAGCAGGCCATCATGTGCTAACACAGACGATAAAGGAGAGTCTGTTTAGACTCAGACACAATTTTCTAAAAGAGCTGGAGTTTGGAAAAAAGACTTTCAGTGAATCCAAACACAGGCGAGAACCAGAAGAGAGGTAAACAGGGTCAAAAGTGGCAGGGGGAGAGATGGATATGACCTGTCCTTTCTGGGGATTTAGTTTGGCATTATAACCCCAGCAGCAATTTCTGCATCTCCATTAAAGATCACCACCACTCACCTTAACCATAATGACCTATCTTATATTTTATATTGCTACCCATCAAGTCCTATCAGAGCTCCTGTCACATCACACTGATAATAGCTTTAATATTCATGATGGATTTTAAGAAATGGCTGGCACATCTCCATTTCAGTGATAAGAAATCTGCTTAGGGCATACTTTTACATTTGGATATTTTTCATTTTATTATTTTCCTACTTTCTGATGTTGGCTAAAACAGAGAATCAATGTCATGACACTCTCCTAGTGGTAGGTTTCTTGCAAAGAGAAAGGCTCTGGAGGACTCTCTATGTTTGATCAAACCTTTGGTTTTCCTGCATATCCCTGTTACATGGCTCACTATTAGATCACATAACTAAGTACCCTCTGTGCATAGTTCACATGCACTGGGGTTCTGCTGTTTGCAATCCGCAGTGTTCAAAGTGTTCCTGTCGCAGCGGTTCATCTATCAGCATTTCCTTTTTGATACAACTGAAGACTACTTCATCAATTATTTGTAAAATCAGGACAGAATCTGGCATCAGAAGCTAACCAAGAGGAGTATTTTGCATTTCTTACTGATCTAGAGGTTAAAGAAAGTAGTTGTAAAACCTGATTGTATCAGAACACCTTCCCTTAGGGGGAGTTGGGGCGTATAGGAGACGTTCCTATTAGTTTTCACAGATGAAATGAGTCATGTTTTCTGCTGGAATGAATCTCCTCATACAATATTATTTGACCTGAAAGATTCTTTTAACATGACATCCAGTTTACACCTTATGTGGACACTTTTTTTTTCAGTTACTGGAGTGTTTAAGCAACTGTGAAACAAATTACAACCAATCTGTTTTCTAAACCGAAGAGATTTAGGCTTTGTTGGAAATAGTTACAAGTTTGTAAATAGAGCTGTTGAACTGCTTAGGTTTGTTTGGTTGGTTTGGTTTGGTTTGGTTTTTTGTTTTTCTGTTTTTCTTTGAAAAAAACACCCTTCCATGTGGGCAACAATTGTTCATATAGCCTGACTGGGGCCAGGTCCAGCCACAGACCTTCTAAGCAGCTGTGAAGAACAACAGAGTGGCAAGAGACAGGAAAATAGCTATGACCCTGCTATTTATTTTGTCAAAGATCTAGATGGCCAGGCTGGCAAATACTGCTGCTGTGAAATGAAAGAAATGGAGTATTTGGACCATCTATGGCTGCTGCTTAATCTGGCTAACAGGAACCTGAAACTTCAGTACCTGTAGCTCTTTTCTCTTCTGTCTCAGTCCTGCTGGATTCCTGCAGTGCAGGAGGACAAGATTCCAGCTTCCCACGCTTAAGCCAGGAGGAGATAATGTTCTATTTTGCCTATGATGTTGAGATGCTCTTAGTGGCACTTAGAGTGATCAGACGTGAGAGATAGGCTAGTTTGCATTTTTATTCTGTCAGAGGATATGTTTACACAGACAAGGGCAGGCAGATCTGACCTCCCTCTGCTATAACTGATTCAAGCCAGCTCTGGCCCAGGAGCTCTACAGCTGCAGGCAGCTGTGGCATCCCACTTCTTGGCAAACACAGACACCCAGCAGTGGGAGGGAGCTGATCAATAACCACCCACCCAGCAGCATGCAATTCTCATCACCCCTGCAACTGGGCCATCAAAACCCACTGCATGGATCTGAGTTTTAATATCAGGGAATTTATAACTTGAGCTAGTCAAATTCTGCTAGTCGGCAGTGAAGAAACCTCATTTTCCTTGGAAAGCTTTCCATCTTGCACCTCTTGCTCAAAGCCAGTATCCACTGGTTTTGGCCACACTGTTAGCATTAAAACTTTTGGATCAGGGACCTCCTTTTACTCACACCTTCACACAGCACGTAGTATATTGAGAATCTTGGGATCTACCGCATCAGTGGGAGCCAAAGAATTGCTAATTTGATTAATGCGACTACTATGGGCTATTTCTTGTGAGCTATTCCATGTGATTATTTGCAAATCCCTGTTTACTGCTTGATATACTTGACCTAAATTCTGCAACACTCCAGTGCAAGAGACATGAGTACATGCTGGCTTCAGATATATTAAGGAAATGTGTTCTCTTTCATCAAATATAAACAATATAGTTTACTGAGACAGTAAAGTACCTCTGTCTTATTTAATTTAAGTTTGTTTTAGGTTACTAGTCTTTAAAAATTTTATATTTCTAGATGGTGCAGATTTTTTTAAATTAAAAATGCATAAGATAATTATAGAACTTGTCTGGGGGATGCCAGAGGCACCAACAATTCAGTAGGAAATTGGGGTTTCAGCACTTAGAAATTCATGGGATACATAAGCTTGAATTTCAGATCATTTCAATAGCTGGGTATTAAAATGATTAATGGTGGAACAAACAGCCATGTGGTCTGACAGGACAGAGTACAGGGGTCAGATGGCAGTAAAAAAGAATGGTATGGAGTCTGAGACAAGGAGAAGCTGCAGTTCAAGCCCTCTGTCATTTGATCCTTCAGTTCCGTCACCTGGTGGGCAGGTAGAGATGGACTACAGGAGGCAGATCCTCACTCTAGATAGAGTGGCATTTTTCCTATTACTTTTGTGGCCAGGGGATATTTCTATTTACTTTGCTGAGTGACTCAGCCAGCAGCTTACATAGATTGGATGGATCACTCCTCTGAGCTACAATGTCAAAAAGATTTTGTTTCATGTGAGACTCCCAGCAGCCTTCCCTTGTTTATGTATAGCAGGCATCCTTTGGAGTAAGCTGGACCAAAATGTGGTGGGAAGAAGGATTCCCTGGTTTATGAGTTACAAGCCTGCATTCACCACAGAAGACTTCCTAGGGCTCAGGGGAGTGAAGAGTCAACAGGAGCCTGATTCCTCCAGGTCAGGATAGTGAGTTCAGGAAGAAACTTCTAAAATATTTCCCCTAGGCAGGGATGCATTAGCTACCCTCAACTGCTAGCAGCCGCTTACTGACTTCCAAACTACAGAAGTGAAGGCAAACATTTGTTGTCCTCCAATTTTTGGAGGTGACACAAAGGCACACGAGCCAAGAGGCTTGCATAAAAGACATAAAAAACAGTTGTCTGACAAACTCAGAGATTTGATCGTGCTCTGTGTTACATCACCTAATATTACAGGTCCTGTCAAATTGTTTCTCATAAATGGTGACACACGTGAAATCACTAACATGTGATTCAAGTAAAAACTATTCATTGAGTAAGGCAGTTTTTGGAGATCTAAGCCATGTCAGAAACTACCCAGTAGTAGTTGTATATTCATGAAAACCAGAGCATAAGACCTGGTGAAATTTCACCTGCTATATTCAGACCTAACATTTGCTAAAATAGTTTTGAATAACTTGCATTGTTTTACCTACTGTATGAATAAAGAGGTTTCTCTAATTCTTCTCAAATTGGACGACTGGATTAGAAAAGACTGAGTACTCATCAAATTGAAAAATGATTTAATGGGATGAAGCTTTACATCCCACACATTAGAAACTTATTCATAGTTTTAGAAAATGGTACAACTCTTGCAAATTCAGACATAGACAAAACTCAACACTGGAATGTAGCTAAAAGGAGACCCATGTCACTCACAACCAGTAAAGTGAAGGAATTCATGTTTTTAAGATCACTCCATAATGCTCTTTCTTCAAGTCCATAAGAATTCTTCTCATAAACATGTCCATTTTTGTGCAAATTCACATTAATCTGTTGGACATGCAGATGGACGATCCACTCCAGCAGCTGTAAAACTAAGAGCATTCCCTTCAGATTTGTTTTGATATTGAGTCTAGAGTGTGTCGTTCTTCTGGATCTGCCAAATAATCTTTGCATTCAGAAGAATGACCCAGGAGCCAAAAGGATTCAGCATGAACCCTATGGGAATTCTTTAGCAATAGAGCTCTCTCTATATGTTAGGGCTGAGAGTGATTTGCATGCTGCTATTTGGATTTTTCCTCAAATGTCAGTCATACCCTTAGTGTCGTTAATGAGGAGCAGATATTTCCATTTGAATCTTTTCTTCTGGGCGTAGTCTACAGAACACACAAGGAAATCTATAATACCCATCCCACACCCTTTCATACATCTTTCAGCAAGATATAAAACATTGCAGTGCATTAATACTACTCTAACTGTTTGGGTTTGGGTTTTTTTGTTGTTGTTGTTGTTTTGTTTTGTTTTGTTTTTTTACATAAGACTAAAGTCTAGGAAGAAATTAATCTCTTAGAAAGGCTGTGTCTAACACGGATAGGCTTGATACAAGTTCACCACATAACATTGACTTTTGGCGGGAGGGTTTATCATTTTCTTGTCATCCACAAAGATCCCCTAGACACAAATTGCTTTGATGCTGATGGGGATGATAAAGCACTCAAGCATTTTCAAGTTACTCTGAAACTTAGATTCTTTCATATCCTCATAAGAGGAAAAACGGCTTTTTCTGTAGAACTGTAAATGCTGTTCTTATAATTCTTTTTTCTCTTTAGGACTTCTGTGCAAGAAGAATAGAAGGTAGGCAGAATAGAATCAGTAGAGTTTATTTGTTAAATTATCTAAGTAATTGATATTTTTCCTTATGAATGACATGGTAATTTTATCTTTATGGCTCAAACACTTTTTTAGTCAGTCTCGTCTTTGCATCTTAGAAATCATTTCCATTTACTGTCCAACACAGATCAGACCACTGCTACAGTCCATCTGCTCTGAGACTGCTCTTCCACTGGGATAAGACCTGCTGTTACGATTTTGAAGCTTCAGACACAGAAATAAGCCCTCCATCCTTCTCTAAATATAACAGTGTTTTTCTGTAATCACTTGGTTATTCTGTGTGTCAAAGATAAGAAACACGAGCCAAGCTTTGGTCATCCTGCTGCCAACTAGCACTTAAAATTTCATAGATGGCCTATGCCATGCTAATCATGAGCTTAGCACGGATGTCAGACAGAAAGAGGTAATGTGCAAGAGTTGCCAAGTCTCATTCTGAGTACTAAACCAGTCAGGCTGTGAATGCTGAATGCAGATTCAAAAGCAATCAAACTAGGTGAGCCTTGGGAAAAGGGACATTGGGCTTCTCACTAGATGAAAACCCAAATAATGCCATCTGAAACTGATCAAGAAGGCTGCTGCAAGGTGATTTTCTTCAACTTAATTTCTTTTTCATCTCCCGGAGGAAAAAATTCCTAAATTCTCCCGATAACAGTAGGACTGGTGTAATGTACAAATACAGATTTCATGCAATTGCAATACCCAAACAAACCAGCAAATGTAACTTTGCTAATCTCACCTTCCTGATTTTTCCTCTAATGAGAATTTGGGGATAGCATTGTTGCATGCTTCCGGATCATGCTTCCATCCCAGCTGTGAGCAATACAGCTGTCTACTCCCACAACACAGTGTACTAAGTGTTAAAACAGCAGAGTGATCATTTAACAGGGAAGACCAAAGTGAATATTTCACAGGTCATTCATGTAATTCTCAATTGTAACAAAAGCATTTGTAAGATAGAGTCACAACTGACACCTTCAGAAGTGAAGATAAAATTGATAATTGAGGTCTTTCTAACCAGGTCCATGTTTTCAACAAAGACCATTAAACAGTCGCTGCAGGATGACATAATGCAGTAGTTCTCAGACTGATCCCCAGAGAAGAGTCTGGATGATTGAAAAACTAAATATTCCCTAAATACCCAATGTACAAATTGAAACCACCTAATGATAGCTTCAGGAAAGAAAATAGTTGAGACACGCCAGTACTGCAAAGATGGCTTTCACAAGATCCTGGCAATAATAAAGCATCTATCACCCACAGAAAAATTAAAAACTTTAAAAAATATTTCGGAATTAAACTGCAGCTATGGAAACTGTCTCTATGAGTTATTATCAGCTTAATAACCTAATGTTTTATCACCATGCCCTAAACATGGAGTATGGCTTCAAAAAAATCCTGGTTCAGTACAAGTAGTGAATGTGTGTTCAGTCATATTATGTATGTTCCATAACTGAAAATGATATTTCACCTAATATACACTGCCCCTAGATTTACTGATTAGTTACTTAAGAATAAAAAATTTCATATAATAGAAATAATTTTTCCTTGAGAACTATTAGATTATTTTAATTTTTATTAATTTCTCTGTTTTGTGTCTTCAGCAATGAACAGGAGGAGAAAAATTGTGGATGCCCCATCTCTGGTAGTGTTCAAGGCCAAACTAGATGGGGCTCTGAGCAACCTGGTCTAGTGGAAGGTTCCCAGGCCATGGCAGAGGCTTTGGACCTAGATGATCTTTAAGGTTCCTTCCAGCCAAAGCCTTTCTATGATTCTATGATAGTAAAAAAAAATTTGCTGGAGACAGATTACGGGTAATGATGCCCATAAGAAAGGTTTTTCCTCATCTTCTCTACGTAAAAGACAGATATCAGCTGATACTCAGAGATATGCAGGATTCCACCCCTTTCCAATCTCCTGATGTCTATTATTTGAATTTTGGAATGAAAGATACTTAGGTATTGTTCAGAGAAAGCAATTTTTCAAAAAGAAAACTTGCTATATAATGTTGGCACAAGACAGAACAAAAATTAAAGCTGATTCTAAAGAACCAGGCATTTATCACCCTGACATTACTGAGCAACGCCACAAAGCATGGGACGCTGAAGACAATGAGGTCATCAAATTGGAGGAGAAAAAACTTCACACTATTCACACCTTGGCCTCCACTGTGAAACGCAGACTTGCAAAACAGAACAGCAACATTCCCAACTAACTGGCATTTCTATTTTTATACCACTTTTACAATCTTATTACTGGATAATTAGAAAAGTATTTTCTAATTATGTAAATCTTACAGCATTGCTTAGATATGCTTTGTTTATTTGTTTATCTTGGGCAGGATACATGGTCTATAATGTACATTAAAGTCTTTAAAACAAATTAATAAGATGCTTGTATGGGGTTTTTTTTTGTTTTATTCTAGTCTTAAAATAAAATTTAGAGAAAGAAGAAAGAGCTTTTTACAAGCAAAGAATGTTGTACAATCAGATTACCATACATCTTGAAATTTAGACACTTCCTTCTCTGCTGTATTATTTACATTGATATTAGATGCTATTTTGACCAATGCTAACATATCAACATAAGAAAAATATCCATGAAAAAGAGAAAAGACAAGGACATAAATTAAAATTTTCACCTCTTGCTTCACTAATGACTAGAAAAATCAATGCCTTTTGGTTTTGCTGATCCATTGCTGCTGAGTCATACTCCTAAAATAAGAATAATTTCCTTCCTGCTTGTTCTAGAAACTTCAAAATTGCCTCTTAGCCACAAATCACAAATCATGGAGTCACCTCGGCCATTTAAGAGATCTTCAGAGTGATTGCAATAATCAGGCAAACTTTATAATGAAGTACAGCTGGAATGAGAACTCACACAGTTGCACTGCAGAATTTTCCACTGGGACACAACATTCTCCCTTACTGTATGTTTTGTAGTAGCCAAGTGACAGCAGAGTTGGTCATGTTATCTTCCTTGCTGACAGTTCTCCACTTTACCAATCCTCACAGATCATGCTGTCTAAAGATCTATGGAGACTCACACAAGACACCTGAAGCTTGTGGGATGAGTGGCCTTTCACCCACTTTTGACTCCATGAAATGGCATTCAACAATGTATTAACTTATCGAGTTTGTGCCTTTGCTCTTCCCTTGACTTTTGTGGCCTGAACAGATCATTGCTTCCCCAAAAAAAAAAAAAAAATTATAAAACGTGTAGACGTGGTGCTTAGAGACATGGCTTAGTGGTGGACCTGGCAGAGTTGGATTAATGGTTGGACTCAATGATCTTAAATGTCCTTTCCAACCTTAACAATTCTATGATTCTATTCTGTACCTGCATATACACCAAGCCTCATGGTAGGAGGCCTTTATATCCTTCCTGTTAGGAAGATTCATTATGCTATGGTTGCAAGATTATTTATATCTCTGTCCTCTTTTTTAGTATCTCTGAGTATGTTTACCTCAGGTCTTGGCCTCTTAAACTCTAACTTGAGGTTAATAACTTCTTTATCAGCTTATTTCACTCTCCTGATCCAAGTGGTTTATCTCACTTCACGTTTTTCCCTTCAGAAGTTTGAAGCAAATGGAATTTACAGTTGCTAGACTCTTTTGTATGTGTGTGTATATACATATATATACATAAATATTTATAATCTCAAATCATAATAAAATAATTTATAATACTAGCTTATATATGTACATACTTACATTTTTAGCTGGATGAAAAATCTTTAAAAAGAAAAAAAAAAAAGATTTGTCAGTGAGCTGTCACAAACATTTCTCTTACTGAGCTCCCTGCCTGTCATGCATCACCCACAGTGGGGTGTGTGTGGATGCCAACAAACAGCCTGTGTAAAAGGCGGAAATCCAGGAGGAGGAAGGTGGCTGCTTTGTGTGACTGTATTCGTGTGACTGAGAGTGAGTGTGAGCAGGGGAGTGTGTGTGTATAAGTTTCAGACTTTAAAGAAATAGGTGTAGAAAGGTGCGGAGAAATTTGTAGGGATTTCTAGGTGTATAGTAATGCTTTCTGCTGAGAGAGATCCTAAATAGGTACTTTACTGCTTGCCAGTTAATTAAAAACCATTAATAGATCAATACACTTCTTCAACCCTGATTTGATTTATTATATGTACATTGAGCAGTTATGCATTTTGACAGTGGTGACCTAGACAAGACTATCCTCCTCAGGCAGCTACCAAGCCTACTCCTTGTGTTTCCTTCACCACAAAACAATATTTTAAAATCTCACATCACTTCTTTCTTGCTCTTTTTCTGCTGAATCAACTGTTTCTAAACATCTTGGTTTTGGAAGATCTCTAGAGTCCCGTCAAACCCAACCAACAGCCCCCTGAGGACCCCTACTTGCTCTGGAGAGGTAGGTGAGAATCATTTCAACTTAATGTTTTCCCATTTGTACCTGGACAACACCTTGTTGGGTAACACAACATATTTCTACTGTAAACGCAAGTACCAAAATAACCAGGGCAACATATGGTACTCATAAATTATTGCAGGAAAGTCCTATATCTGTCACATGCAGTCAGTGAGCAAGTTCCAGGGAAAGGCAACTGTCTCCTGAGTTACCGGATTCTCACAGAGAAGGTGTTTTGACTAATTCATTGAGCATACAGACTGAAACCTCTTTCAAAATCGCGAGACTCTACATACTTCCCAGACCTTTTTAGCATGTGTCCCCACCCACTTCCCTTCCTTTCTGCTCCTTATCCACCCATATCCACTTAGGCTCACAGCCTTTAAACGACATATATAGTGGAGATATTTGGTCCAAAGCCTAGTCCCAAGCTGATCTGTTTGTAGTGCTCTCAATTGCTAACACAGACCCAGGACTGGCTCAGTTTTGCAGTGATGACCCCAAGCTCTCTAACAAGCTAATGCTGCATAGCAATTTCTGATACCTGCAATATTACATGGCTTCAGTAACATGTGATGCTTTTGTTAAAACCAGCTCCTGGAAATGCCTGACTTTTGGAGGCATTTAGGCTTTCAGCCAACAAAGGACATATCTTCTAGAGCTTCTGATTAAAGGGAAAATCTTGAAAATGTGACATGAAAGTATCCTAACAACCCTTAGCTAGCATGCAAATGGAATAATCTAGAAGTCTAATATTTCAAAAGGTCCTTGTTTTGATTCTGAGGGTAAATGTATGATTTTGATTGCTTGTGATCAGGACTGCAAACTGAGTACAGTGAAAGCAACGATACATAAGAACTCCTAATGGGCAAAGTAAACACATTTAATCATAGAAAAAAATATGTTTTGCTGTTTTTCTACCTAGCTTTTAATAACCACAAGTGAAAAAAAGCAGTAGGTACATCTTTGAATCTACGTTGAAAGTTTCAGGCTGCTTTGGGTTTTTTTTATAATGAACTTATCGGGGGAAGAAAAAAAATGACAAGTGCTAGCTCTTGCTCTGGCCCTGGCTGAATGAGGAAAGAAATCCACTAAAGTCCCAAGGAGAAAGGTCACTGCCAAGGGCTTCTGATGCACTGTCTGATAGGCATGAAGACACAAGGATGTAAAGCCTCACAAATAAAAAAACAAAATATTGTGCTTCCAAGTAAGGGCAGAACACTGTTGTGCAAAGACCAGCTGTAACTGCAGCACAAAACCCCTTGGAATGGCCTGCATTCCCTGTAACCCCTGTTTCCCAGGGACCAGACCAAGAATTTTTTCACAATGCTGTGTTGGTTGCACAGACCGGCAGCAACAGGACCTGAGAATGGCAATATCCCAGGGAGCCGGGAGCTCCCTGCTTGCCTTTCCCATACCAGTGTGTGCTGTGGTCACCTTGCATTACCTGTGTGGAGTGGATGCTTCAGGCCTGGAAATCAGCACCAAGAGGAGAGCAGGCTCCCTGTGATGCTGCTGTGTGTGCTGCACATCCACACAGGACCAAGGGCAATCTGGCTGTTTGCTACTTTACAGCATTGCTGTTATTCCTCTATCACATCAGCATCTTCTTAAGCCTGTGCCTATTCGTTTTTCGGCTTAATTATCACTTCAGCATTGTTTAATCTTCTTGAAGATTTGTTCTGCGGAAATAAACAGCTTGCAATAGAAAAATGTCTATCAAGGCTTTATATTCATATATTCATATCCTTCTTGCTACATTTTATTAATGTGTTTATTTTAATAGATAAGATCCAGATTACGAAACCAAATTATAACACATATTACCATGTTCAAAATTCAAATATTGACGTGTCCTGATCTTATCATGCAGAGTCCGTTCAATATCCTTGGTTAAATGCTTTCTCTCATTTAAAGAAACAACTGGATTTGAGAAATACTGAAAACAAAATTTTAAATAGTCAGTTAACTGTAATAAATATTCGTTTACAGTCAATCTCGCATTTATTCTCTGACTTCTCTTCTGCCTACAATCTTTTGCCTCAAAAAGGTAAAATCATTAACAGCAAATTTCTTTTTTTACATTTTAGTTCCACCAGTAAATTAGTATTTGGCACTATCTTGCACTGCATTTTTAGAACAGTGTTGCAACATAATACTAAAATGTAGCTGTAGCCTGAAACAGGGGCTGGCTTCGGAGGATCCCAATTTCCCCATCTCCTAGTAATTTTCATCCTAGACTTTCACAGTTTAAGGACAAAGGAAAGAGTACTCTTTCCAGAGGAGGAATCCTACTGTCTGTTTTGAAGATCAAACCAGGAACTAGACATTCGAAACTAATTCCTTGAGCTTAAAGCTAGAGAATCACTTTAACTCAGCAATAGAAGGTTACCACCGGACCTGTTCACCACCAAACGGCTGATTACAAAGAAAACTGAAGAATCTGGCAGACTTGTTGGCTGTGAAGTAGTAACAGCAAATCCAAGCCATCCCTGGGCTCACACTTATGAAACAGAACCATTTTGATCTCACTAGCAAAATGTGTGAATATATTGATCCTCACCGTGATGTGTGAGGTCAGCAGCTACTAATGTTTCTGTTTCACAGCTGGGGAAGAAAAGTACCAAGAAGTCAAATAACTTGGTCAAGACAAAACAACAAGCAGGTAGCATCTGCTAAATCCTGCACTCTTGACCTCGCCCCATACCCCACACACTGGAGAGCCCACGGTCCTCTCTGTCCTATAGAACTGGATAAAACAATCAGGTACTACAGGAACATGAACAAGGTGATGGTGCTTACTGTCATAAACCAAGATCATGGCTACCGCTCCGGTGATGTGTGGGGTTTTTATGACATGATGGCATAGAGAAGGAACCATAATATATATACATTTTTTGTGAACAGCATGGTTAGCATCAGACAAACACAACTGCCAAGAGATCCTGAGCTATTCTTATTTACAATATTTCTGATGAAAAGCAAACAGTATAGTACCTGTAATTTTGCTTATTCACTCTCCTGCCTTATGTAAAATCATCAAATATCTCAAGTTGGAAGGGACCCATAAGGATCAAGTCCTGCCCCTTGCAGGACTACCCAGAAGTAAATCTATGATTAAGAGGATCATCAGGTTGCTCTTTCACAGGTATAGTACCATGACAACTTCCCCGGGAAGCCTGTTCCAGTGAGTGAGCAACCACTCAGTGAAGAAACTTTTCCTAATATCCAGTCTTAACCATGACACAGCTTTATTCCTTTTCCTTGTGTCCTACTGCTGGTTCCACTGAGAGAGAAGACCAGCACCTTTTCCTCCTCCGTTGCCACTCTTATGGATGTTGTAGACTGCAATTTCACCCCTTAGCATTCTCCAAGCTGAACAAACCATGACCCCAGCAGCTCCTCATGTGTCTTGCCCTCATGACCCTTCACCATCTTGGTCACCCTCCTTTGGACACTCTCCAATAGCTTTATATCTTTCTCATCTTGTGGTGCCCAAAACTGCCCCCAGCACTCGAGGTGAGGCCGCCCCAGTGCAGAGCAGAGCGAGACAATCCCCTCCCTTGCCTGGCTGGCGATGCTGTGCCTGATGCCCCCCAGGGCAGAATTGGTCCTTTTGGCTGCCAGGGCATACTTGATTCATATTCAACTTGCCATCAGTCCAAGCCCTCAGATGTCTTTCTGCAGAGTTGTTCTTCATTTCAAACGGTTGAGGAATTGCCCAGTTCTCTGGTATATCCAGATCTCTCTGTAAGACCTCTCTACCTTCAAGGTAGCCCAAAGCTTCTCCTAATTTCATGTCACTGGCAAATTTACTTCAAGTACATTCAACTCCTGCATTCAGGTAATGTATGGAAACACTAAAGAGCGCTGGCCTTAAAACTGAGCCCTGGGGAACCCCACTGGTGACTGGTTGCCAGCCTGATGTAAACCCATTTACCTTAACTCTTTGAGCCCAACCCATCACCCATGTAGATCCCTGCCTCTAAGTCTTACATGCTGCTTCTTACTCTTTGCTGCTAAGCAGATATTTAGAGTGCATTCCCTTGCTTTTCACGGATCTCTAGAAATTAAATCACTTTTGAGAAACTTAGATGAGAATTGCAAACAGACAAAAATTTGCTTTCATTGCAAATAGACTTTTTGTCAAGTGTGTGTTTCTCCTAATGTATTTGTGTCCACAAATGCTATTATCTGCTGGAAGACTTACTTTTCCTGTTCTATCACTCCACTGATCTTCTGCCCTTCCAGGTTTACTCAGCACTTAATCCTCTAAGATTTGCCAATGGCAATTAATAACATACAACCTGTTCCAGAGTTATCCGGATGCTCTTTACATCCCTGGGATGCGTTGCACAAAAGACGCAAACCTACATAAACCCTCATCAGCAGAACCCTTGCTGGCAGAAGGATAGAGCTGCTAACAATACAGCAACAGGTCACAGTGAGAGATCATTGCGATGCAAACATGTTCTGAGAAGTGATTTCAGCCATCTGAGGAACACGCTGATAATCAGCACGTGTGCTACTCTTGAAAAGGCAAAGTGCAGCTGTGAATTCCCAGCAGACTTCTAAAAGATGTTTAAATTATTTTATTCCAGGGCTTTGGCAACATGATCCTCCTTTCTTAATAATAGTTCAGCAAAATATAAACTAGCAAGGCTAGCAAGAAAATTAATTGAGGTTTGCTGTTTTTTCTATACTTTTTCCCACCCCCCCTAATAAATCAGTGATCCTTCCAGGGTTTTTCTGGTCCTTCACACATCAGATCATTGTTACAGCAATGCTACTTGCTCCACATACTGCTTTCAACATTCATATTATACTTGAAAATGGCAATCAGATTTTTGATTGAATTTTCACTATAAAAATACAATTTAAAAATAGTCTCTCTGAAAGGAAAACAAGACTTTAGGGACTAATAAAAGCATGTCTTCTGTAAGTCACTGAGTGATTGATTGAAATGAAGGAGGAGGGGAAATGGGGTATTAGTCAATTATAGACTGACTGTGAACCTCCAACATGAAGTCTTGAGAAGGTAATCGTAGTCCTATAAAACACTCAGCAAGACAGTTCTAGAGAACAGAGCAATACTAATGCCGCTGGCAAGACCTCATAAAAGAGTCTGAATACAATGGTTTTAATCTCTCTTCAAACAAGAGTTTCAAATTTGAAACTTGCAGTGAAAATAAAAGTTGGGGGGGAAAAAAGGCATTATCTGACTATGAATCATTCCGTTTGGAAATTAGATTCCTAACTGCAATAGCAGAATGAATACTTCATCTCACTGGAGGACTGGGAGCAAGAAATCAAACACAACAGGATGGAGTTATCTAAATAATGATATAGATGCTGTGTTTACGTCCATAGTAAAAAAATTAAATAGAGGTAGAGACTACTCCTGAAAAACAAGTGGTACGAACTGGCTACTGATCATGCTTGGGCTTAATCCCTTCCTACAGTTTCATGATGGAAAAAAATAGTTGGAATGGTGCAAAACAGAAGTGAGCAGAAAGCTAATAGTTGTCTTTTAGAGATGTAGATGTATCTTACTAGAGTTCATCTTTTAGTGTTCCCCCTTGACCTCTGTCCTTGCCCAAAGTATACCTCTCTAACCACAGTTTCCCCATCCCACAAGGGAAATTCTGCTTCTATTTTCATCTTCTGAAATTGAATTTGCAGCGCTGAAGGCTGTTTCACATGCTTTACAACAGCATGAGAACTTTTGGAAAGATGCTGAGCATAGTGACTGGGTTTCTGACGATGACAGATCTGTTCTGCTCAGTGCTTCAAACCGTGCATGGTTTGAAAATGGGAAGGTGTGGGCAGTGTGTGATGTGGAGGGTAAAAGCTGACCAGACAGAAAGGATGGAGCAAAATTGCACACAGAACCATCAGCTTTGCTCTTGAGACTGACCTGCCCCTCCTCACACAAAGATAAACCTATTTTTCAAAACTGAATTCCTTGGAAAATTCCTACTTCTCTTTAAAAGGAGAATACTATAGGGAAGCAATGTGAAAAGATGAAAGGAATGCACCAGCTTGAATTGCTGTGCTGTGGTGAGGCTTAGAGCAGCTCTTAAAATTGTCATCCTCTTCTATTACTTTTCAAAATATCACTTCAAAATAATGAGTGTATAAGAATCCTGTTTGAGGATTAGAGCCTCCTGGTGCTGCACAGACATGTTTAGAGACACAGACTGTGTCTGCACAGGCATATGGCTAAAGCAAACTGGAAAGGTTTCTCCTTGTAATGCAGTAAGTTACACTCGACACATAATACAAATTATGTTTGTCACTTGAAAGAGAAAAAGAGAGTAACAGTTTCAGTTCTGTCTTTGTCATTCAAAAATATTGACAGCTCAAATGCTTTGTATTATCTTTAAGCAGTCATGCTGAAATTAAATGCCAAAATAAGCCATGTACTTGCCAGCCGATGCGGAGCTCTGAAACGTGCTAGCTGCTTTGTGGGAGGAGAGAGGATTTTGTCCTCAGGGAAAGGAGATTTTCTGTGCTACAGAAGTGGCTCTGTGGCACATTCCTCTCTGCCTAAACAATGTGACTCATCTGCTCTCAGTCTGGAGCTCTGCAAATTATGGTATTGTAAAAACATGCAAAGTTCACACTAAGTTCACAAAGCTACAAAAATAAGCTGTTGCCCGAGCAATGGATGATCCAGCAAGCAGAGCTCTGTGATGGAACTCAGCACGCCTAAATCCTGCTCTTGAATATGCTACTGACTTTTGAGTGCCTTAGAAAAACTGCATTCTCTCCTAAATCTCTTTTCCTTCCCTGCCCTTGTCTTGTTAAACTCTCCATGAGCGAAGTCTCGAAGGTGAAGCCTGTGCTAGCCATCAATACTAATGATCATTTTTCAAAGCTAATCATCTCTGTAAATATTACCTTCTCTTTGACGACAACAGACCTTAACTTGGCCTGTTCAGATCCATTCTAAATGCTGCCATAAGATCCTTTTTCCAGCTCATCAATTGGACCTTACCATCCTTCTCTTCACACTCCCAGCATGGGCTTCCACTTCCTCGCTGCATCTAACAGAGGCTTGTTGACACTGTCAACACTCTCCACATGCTGTCCTCAGCCATTGCCTCTAGTTCAATGGCACAGGGAGATTCTCCCTCTGAACAGCCAATGCTAAACATCCAGATAATCCTTCTGTGCCTTTTCTCATGCTGTATGTAATGCTAGGGAGAAAGTTTCCTTGACATCTGCAAACTAGCTCATTTTTTTATCCTAAACGCTCAAAAAATTTTCTTTCCATACTATATATTAAGAAAACAACCAAACCTCTCAGTTTTGCCTCCTTGTATGCTGGTTCCTCTGCCTAGCAAGCATCAGCTTCTTTTTTCCTTTTGTTACTCAGCTACCCACTTGCCTCTCTTTGTTTTCTCAGGTTTTTCACCTCAATTGTAAGGTCTTTGGCACTGAGACAGCCTTCTGATCTGTGCTTGTACTGTGCTCTTCTGATGCCTGTGTCAGGCTCCCTGGGTGCTATGGCAATATGAGCAGCAAAGCCCTGAATGACAACTTGGTTTAAGCATCACAAGAGAGGAACAAGAGAGTGAGAGCTAAGAAATCTCCAGGTGTGTTTTCCTTTTTTCAGCCCATTCTAGTGTGGAACTGAATTACCTAAAGAATAAAGCAACAGCAAGTCATGAGAGTTTAGAGTAAGAGCTTGAACCTTTCTCTGAACTCTTGACACCTCCCTCATGGCAGTTTCTGAGAAAGTCTAACCTTCTGCAGTTCTTCCAGATGTGCTTGGACAGCTGGTTCAATGCAGTGGGGAATTAGGCCCATACTGTGGCATATTACCAATCGTTTCACTATGCTGAAAGTTTTTAAGCACATAACACTTGATTTCAGGTTGTCTAGTCCAAATCTTGATATTTACAAAGTACCAAGAACTGCTGCCAGATAAACAGAAAACATGTGTAAATCACACTTAGAGAAGACAAGAAGAATGATTATGTGGTAAAGGCACTGGACTGGGTTCAGTAATTAATCCAAATAATCATCGGGCATTGGATTCCAAAGCATTTTCTTTTCACAGACCTCCCGCAACTGCAACCAAATTACTCATTGTTTGGCGTTAGGAAAGTCAGAAAAGTTCTTACAGATTTCCACGGAGCCCGACTAGTTGTTCTAGTTGTCACTGTCTGCTCAATGGGCTGTGACTCACACCATTTTTATAGGCAGAGTCACTTTTGCATATCTGCTCAGCTCAACAACTGTCCATACAAAGAAGTGTATATTGCTGAAGCAATAATGGTCTTCTAGCATTTAGTAGAAAATACTCAATGGGAAACATAGAAATTGATTCTGAATGAAGATTTTTTTCTGGTTTTGAGTGAATTCTGCCTGGCAGTATTCCTTACCCATTCACTGATCTTGCTGATGATCTATAGCCTTTGGTAAGGATTGCTGTCCCAGAAAATCTTCTAGGACTAAGCTCTGATTCTTCAACACACCAAGGATTGTCAAAAAATGTATTAGAAAGGAGTCATAGCGGACAAAGTACTTGGATTACTACTAATGCTACAGTGTCTGGAAGTTTTGCAAATTACTAAGTGTTGAAATGTGTGAGCATCCAACTGATTTCCTCTAAACACTTTACTAAGCTTCATGCAGCTTAAAAGCATTGTGCTACACTTCTGGTACGTACTTCCTGGTGACATCAATATTCTTTTGAATCAAAATTAAATTATGCACTTATGGGAAGTTAATATCCCTGAAATTAATTTCAAAAGTCAATTTAGTATACATGGTATTTCAAACAGCCATAGCAGTGTCATTGCATAAAAAAAAAATCCCATCCTCCCCCGAAATCTATGTCTGCAGTGTTTCTTCAGCTTCTGGTTAATAAAACATTGATTAGGAGGATTCAGACAGTATGTCTAGAATGGCAAATTCACAAGAAGTAAAATCAGTTTATAAAAGCTTTTATTCCTTTGCAATTTTCTGATAAATTGGCAACACGGAAACCTGTAACATACTTCTGACCTTTTTTCAAAATAAAACTAAGACCTTCCACAGAGAGAGACTGTTATGTCTAGTGTACCACTTAAGCACAACCACCTTCATTTTTCACAGTAATTAAATTTCTTAAATCTATCATTTTATCCAGGGTTACTGTACAGCCTTCCTAATGCAGAGTTCTCTGCCTTTGATCAGTAAGAGAAAAGGAGTGACAGCAATACTGCCAGGGAACAGTAGCTGCCTGCATGTCCCTTGTTAGGCTTATTCTCTCTAAATATGATTTAAAACTATTTTCCAGGTGGAGTCAGTAAGACAGCGAAGTCCTAGACATTGTTACTATTATAAAATCAACAGCACAAGAAGGTGTCTTTCACTAGCACTAGTAAATGAAAAATTAACACCTATGCACCAGCTGCACTTCTGAAAACCTCTCCAAATATCTCTACTTGCATTTAACTGTGCAACAAGTCCTGGGGCAGGGTGGAAGAAGTGAGTTTCACAATACATTTCTTTGACAAATCTGGAAGAGGCACTGATAGTTAATCTCTAGTTGGAGAAACTAGTAACAGAGTCCTCAGAAAGGGACCGACGCCTCAGCTGAACACAGGATTTGATTAAGTAATTGAAATCCTCTGTATGAGGCTCCAATTCCCATCCTCTGCTGTTTTCCCATCACAAAGGCAACGTGCGTGCAGTAGTGCCCAGGAATTCAGCCTTGGACAGGCATGATGAAACTGGGAGTGCTTATTGTGGTCCTCACTACCAGTATTTTACAAAAATTAGAGGAGGAACAAAAGAAGGGAACCTCGCTCTAACACACAGTGCTTCTCTCACGCCTCATAACAGACCTGCTAAAAACAGCAATCTACTCACAAGGCAACTTCCATGGCCGCAGGTAGAGCTACCTTTACTGTCTGTCTGTCCCCAGGACACTGCAATGGTAAGACTCTTCCAGACACCTCTGGGTGTTGCAAATGCCCTCAGCACCACACAGAACCTGGCCATAAGCTCTATAGCCTCATATTATATGGAAAAGGAAGATCATCAAAATTAATTAAATTTAAAATGTGTATGCTAATATTCTTCCAAGGATGCACTGTTGCTCTGTGCCACATATTCCTTACAAGTATTATACAAGAATGTTAAATTTGCTTTGTTTTTACTGGAAGATGCAGAAATTGTTCATGGAGTTAAGTGTGTAACTATCTCACTTCCTTTTTCTTTGCATGATCTTACAAACCTGGCTCTTCAAGACAAGAGTAACAAGTTGTGGTTGAAGACTAGCTGGACTATACGAAAAGAGTTTCAATACTTCAGCATTTTTTCACTACTTAAACAAAACAGCTTTTTGAAAACATATTCATCTTTAGTGATCTTTATAGGAGAAGAGATAAACTTGAAAGACCATAAAAAATTAACATATTAATACTAGAATATAAAGTTATATTCAAAACAGTAACAATTTTAAAAAAGCTGGAAATTTCAAGCTGTGACTAAATTGGAAAATCTCACTTTTTTTTCCCTCACTTCAACATGATTGTTATATTCAGGCACACAAGCAAAGAAAGAGTGTTTCTCAGTTGTTGAGTTTATCCATTGGCAAACTGCACATTTACAAACATAATTAAAGTTCCCAGTACTGCTATTCCTCACTTTAAAGCAAGTTTCAAATCTTCTCCTTCAAAAGACTACTGATTCCCCTCTCTTCTCAAGTCCTGCTCCATAGTCCCTTCCCTTCTCACCACTGCTCCCTCATACTCTTATACAGTCTCTTCCTCTACACACAGTCCAGTTTGCCTCCTCATACCTCTCTGTACAATGGCACCTTCCATTCATGCTTAGCTCTCTTGCTATGGGACTTTCCCACAGTCCCTCCTAAACCTGCTCCTAAAAATACTTCTCGTAGATATAGTCTCAGGAAAAAGCACTGCCCTGTCCAAGTCTGTCCAAGTCACGTAAGACACAGTTCTCTATTCATAGAATCATAGAATCTTCATAGAATCATAGAATCATAGAACGGTTTGAGTTGGAAGGCACCTTAAAGATCATCTACCATGGGCAGAGATGTCACCCACTAGATCAGGTTATTCAGGGCCCAATCCAGCCTGGCCTTGAAGACTTCCAGGGATGTGGGACACTAGTTTCCTACCTTGCAAGCCTTTTAACTGGGTTGTTGTAAAATCTTTTATCCCAAGACCTGGGTGAGATGGTCAATGTCACGAGCAGAGGCATTCCAGCCTTTATGTGATAACATTCTAGAAAGAGATGCTTCCTATGTCTACATATTCTGCTGAAGGGGAAGCATTGCCTGTGCTCTGCTCAGCACTGTGACTGTGCCAAGTCCTTCACAAATCCTCAGCGCTTATACATATAGCTATCCAAACAGCTTTGGGGGGAGAAGAACACTGTTTCTTCCTTCAAATAAAATATTATGAAAACTCAGCGACCAAATTAAATATTAAGTGGACAAGTCAAAAAACGTCATCTTTAAACTCCTATTAAGAAAGTGTGGACACAAAAGGATAAGGAAGGGAACCATTGCAGGGCTCTAACACTAGGAATTTTTTCACACTACTAAACCTAGGGGGAATTTCTTTCTAAAGAAAAGAAGAATTCTGTTTCCATAGTAACTCAGTGCTAGGGCCCCCTTACAGTCCAAATTTAGCAGAATTATATGTGCAGCAGCATACTACTGTGCACTTGAGGCTACAATGAAACCACTAACCTCATTGCATTTGGGATGTCAGGTTGAATTTGAACTGGGAGAGACAATATGTTGAGCAAGTCCAAGTATAACCCTAAAAAATAACATCATGCCTTAAAGACAAGGGAGAAGTTATAGGTGATAACAGGGCATAAACTAGCAACTTGATAATGACTTGAAATATCAAAAATTGCCAAGAAACGGGTTAGCATGTAAAAATGAATTATTTTTATCCCAGTCGTGACACTAATTTACTTACTCCTATGATACAAGTACCTCAGTGACAGTCCTTTCCCCTGTACTGCATGAATTCTCAGTAGAGAGAAGCTGTGCTTCCTTTATTCAGAAGAGAGGACACACAACCTGTCCAGTGAGATGTTTCACTACAGTTTTTTGAGCAGTTGTACGTGATACATGAGGACAATACATATGAGTCTGTAGAGGAATCTCTGCATCTCTCCTGGCAGTGCTTTGCTTGTGTTTTTGAAGAGGTTAAAAGACAAACAGCCCAACAAATAAAAGCACCCCCTGCTTAACCAATGCATTTACTGCCCTTAAAAATGAATGGAGGCAGGTATGGTAGCTCTGAAATGTGTCTGTTCTGTAATCAGTCAATAGGTGCTCAGCAGAGGCAAAGTGAAGTTCAGGTGGCAAGAAAATGATGGTAAGAGTGGATGAGGGTCATTAGAGAGGTGGAAAGTGCTGCTGCAGAGTTTTAACACCAAGTGCTGCAGGCACTGCTCGAGCTCGGTAATGACTATTTGAGCTGTAAGCTGCACACGTTTGGCTGGCACAGATAAGTGGTCTTTCCCTGCTCTCAGCAGTACTCAACAGTGCTTTAACCATATTACACAGATTCTGGCCAGCTCTGGGGTACTAACGGCAAAGACGTGTTGAAAAACAAGCGCTGCCAATTTTCCCACTGTGTCAGATATTTGAGAAATCACCAGCAAATTGAGAGGTTCCAAGTGTCCTATGTGTCAAATAACCCTTTCAAGCAGAGAGAAGTACATTAAAACACACAGCTTTCTTGGGTTGTTAGTTTTTTACATAATCTATCCAATTTCTGGATCAAATCTGCACACTCTTTGCCCTGTCTGATCACAGTATCATTTTGCTACACACTTTATCCTATGCTCTCATGCACTGTATCTGCTTCAAAGCTGATGAGGGAGAAAATTACCGCCATAACCTTGAACAACAAATGAGGAAAAGCCCAACTTCAGATTTAAAGCAAAAAATTACATTAGTTATTAGTAAGAGGCTAACTTCTAACTCTATATATGTAGAAAGCAATTACATACAATAATGCAGTGTATTAATACAGACTGCAGCTAATTCAAAGATACAGAAAGTGCAAAACATCTTAGGGGGCGAAGGTGTGTAAGTAGGTCAACAAAGCGAGACCACCTACTTAGACTAGCAAGCTTTGTCTTTGCTTCAATATCAACATTTCAACTGCTTTTTGCAGGAAATAAAGGAAAATAAACTCATTTCTTCTGACCATCTTTCAACCGATTCCTAAAAACCTGGAAAGACAACTAAAAAACAAATTAAAACTTCTTTTAACAGTTTCATCTCCCTCAGAAAGACAAATTAAAGTACTTAAGCATAAGCCTCTTATGAAACTGCTGAAGCTGCAGAGAAAACTAACTGGCTGACTGCGATTTACATATAAATATTAAATATTAATAAGGTTAATGTTTTGTGAGGTTTAATCAGGAGTGATTATACAGCAAGTATCTTAGAGACAAGGTGCAATGTAAGACTCTGTGTCCATCCCAAACCAGCTGAAGGTGGCCTTTCTCCCTAATTCCCATCACAGCTTGGAGCACAGCAACAGGGGATGCAGCACAGATCCTGTGTGCCAGCTGCCTGAGTGTCTGGGAGCCTGTCCCACTCTTGGCACATTGCTAACAGAGAAGGGTTCCAAGCCTACTCATTCCCCTTCATGGAGACGTTTTGCTTCTCCTTACAGAGCTGTCTTGGCACTCACTGAGGATTTTTAAGGGTCAACAATCCAGTCTCATGTTCAAAGCACTTAGTGGGTTACACACAATGTGTATCTTGACCACTTAATTAGCATTTCCAAAAATAGGATTTCCACAGCAAACCCAGACTGTTTCACTGCCTCGTACATGTTCAAGATCACTTTTTGTGCTGGGAGGGAAGACACTTCTAGAGAAGCACATCAGTCAGGGAAGAACTTGGTACATCAGCAGATGAGGATGGGCTGGAGACTGCTTCTGTACTCTGGCCTGAATGCTGACAGCAAGTGTGTGCTTTACTGCTAACTCAGGCTTAAAAATGTCTAAAAAAGGATTTACATCCAAAGTTCTTGCTAATTGTGCCATGAAAAGCATCCCTTAAAGGCAATCAATAAAAGGATTGAGTATCCTAACACAGGCAAATCTGTTTTCTATTCCTCTCCTCCCCCTCCAGGGTGATCAGGCAGCAGATGCAGGGATTTTCCAGAAAATCTGCAGTGCTCCAGATCCTGCTTCCTGACAGAGGGTCATTCCCGTGAAAGAGATGACTTCCAAGCCTCATAGACCGAGTCAGATGCCACCAGGCTGCCATGCTGTGCCCCCCCAGGACTATCAGGATCTGTGTGGTAAAAAGGGGTCTGCAGCAGCAGCAGGCAGCTGAGCATGAGATAAATTGTCATTGCTGAGCAACTTCCATGAAAGCTTTTAACAGTGCACGCCTTTCCTTTCCCAAGGAGTTCTGACACCCGAACTGATGATATGGTAGCAAGCGACCCAATAAATCTGACAGCCATCTGCACAGACAATTTAAGAAAAACCTTGTATTATTGCCAGGGTGAAAACAGCAATGCAGAGTTTTCTTCATCCTTCCTTCAACTAGGAAAAACCTAGGGGGTTTGAAGTGTTAAAGCCGTTGGAATTTTGTTTGAGAGGCGAAAATCTCTTCCTGACAGTGCTCTTCTGCCTAAAAATTGGCATAAATGAACATGTAATTTTAAAAGGCTGTGTTTTCTAATGTAAAAGAAAATAAAACCATAAAAATGAGTCAGTCATTTGAAGATCAGATACTTACCAGAATACATTTTCCTTTCCATCCAATCTTGTCCCAGGGCATATGAACAAGTCTCATTGCTCCCTATGGCTCCCTCAGGAGGGGAAGAGGAGAGGGAGGTGCTGACCTCTTCTCCCTGGGATCCAGTGATAGGACATGTGGAAATAGTTCAGAGATGCACCAGGGGAGATTCAGAGTAGACAAAAGGAAACCTTTCTTTACTGAGAGCATGGTCAAACATTGGAACAGGCTTTCTAGAGAGAATGTTGATGCCCCAAGCCTTATTAGAAAGCATTAGAAAGGCACTTGCACAAAGCCTTCAATAACATACATTAATGTGGTCAGCCCTGAACTGGTCAGGCAGCTGGACAAGATAATCCTTGTAGGTCCCTTCCAACTGAAATATTCTATTCTATCCTATTCTATTCTATTCTATTCTATTCTATTCTATTCTATTCTATTCTATTCTATNTATCCATGTTATGCCATGCTGTGCTATGTTATTCTGATTGGCCATTATCTTGGGCATTCACCCTGGCCCTTGATCCCAAGCAGGGACTCCTCAGCAGCCCCCTCTGTTCTCTAGAGGAGAACTATATTATTTTCAAACTCAGCTGCTATTAGAATACATACAAAAGAGATAATATTCACAGCAATCTTTCAGGAAAGAAGTTACTGAGAATTTGTTCAATCCTTTTTATCTGCACTAAGTATTTGCTTCCTTTTTCTCTTTCCCCATGCCTACACCACACTGTTAGAAGTCGGCATGTGCAAATGCACAACTGGACACTTACTTGCAAATTGCATTGCAAAACCAAATTGCCACCTGCATGTAAAAATCCTGATAAATATGTACCCTTCAGGTACATCGTGGGCTACGGCTGCTGAGCAGCTGCATCCAGAGTAGTGTGTGTGGGAGTCCCTGGACAGAAGCAGATAAGGATGCACTGAGCATCAAGTGTGCACAGTGACTCTGATGCTTCTAGGAAGGATCAGACCCACCGCTCCTGTGCAGACCATCTGTCTGTCTGTGAGCCCATGCCGACAGAAGATAGACGAATGTGTGTTTCAAATAATTTGCCTTTCTAGGATTTTCATGAGTGGCTGCACATATTTAATTGTCCAGATTTTTCTTTTAGATAGTAATTAATGAGTGCATAGTCCTCTGTAACATAGAATCAGCTATTAACAGGGTCTCTGAAAAAGCATGTTTCAGCAGATGAACCACATCTAACATTGTGCAGATTTACTTTTTGCTCTGTGATACTTGTGAGAGGCCAGGGAAGTCAAGAGTGTAGTCAAAGGTTATTGGTATTACCGTGAGATTACTTTACCCTGTAGGTTTTTAATAACATGAGGGCAACTTTATCCATAAGATATCATAGCTTCTGTAATTGAGAAAAATCAAAAACTTTCTTTTAAAATGAGCTAGACACAGTACTAGTAATTCTCTGTAAAAGTGAACACAGTAAAAGAGCTAAGCATGCCAGAGAAAAGCATACTTTGTATTCAAAGTATTCTCTGTAGCTCATGAACAAAGATCTGGGAGTCTGCGAAATTTGTTATCGAGACTTAATTTACTCTATGGCACCCACTTTGTTGCAAACTTTGCCTCATAGTGGCTCTTCAAAGCCACATAATTTGTACAGCCACTTGTTTTTTGCATGTGTTGAAGTAAGGTAGGTAAGAAAAGAAAATAAAATTCAAGTTCTTCAAGAAAAGGAAATTACTCAAGGGGACAGTTTCTAGTGAGAAAGCAATCAGAAACTGTAAAAGACCCTGTCCCAAGAACTTTGGTCAGATGTATCAAAGTGTTCCTACAATGTGCCTGACACAAAGATGTTGGGATTTTATACTTGCTTGAGACTGAGTAAGAGCTGTGAAGACTCAGCCTGTAGAGAAATCTCTGGTACAAGGATGCAGCTTTGTGAAGTGAGGAAAGATGTGACACTGGGAAGGTTGGACAAGGACACCTTTCCTCTTAAGCCATCACTTTCTCTGTAGATCCCTTCCATATGAATAATCACTACATCCCTCATAGCTACAGGATCTGGAGACCCCTCCCATCATGGGGAAAAGAAGCAAAAGGATTGCACTGGTCAGAAGGCATCCATCACCCCCAAGCTGGCATGTATATGTAGCACAGCAAGTGAAGATCCCAACTCCAGTACCTGGAGAGGCAGGAAATCCATGACAACACATTGGATAAGTTTCTGTCTAGAAAGGAAACTCAGAAAACTGCACGTGAGGACTGTAGGCAAAGAGGAGTATTGGACACATCAGCATTTTGTGAACTGTGACTGGAAGTTTTGCCTTATTTCCTGGGACACTATGAAAGCTTCACAGAGACATTGTACGGCAGGATAGAGGAAGCCCACTAATAAAAGGACTGTAGATACATTTTTAGGCAAAAAGAGATGGGAACATGCTTTGATTTTGTAAAAATGAGGCCCAGTTATGCACATATTTGGTCAGAGGAAACTCAAAAAGTTTGTAGCTATTGATCTTATTAATAATAAAAGAAGCTGGGTCCAGTCCAAATTCTGGGACTAGAAAAGCAGTACATGTTGTGTATTGTGATGCCCTAGCTAAGGAATTATGTGCATAATGTTTGGCACAGTGATGTTATGATGCATCTATTGCTTTTCAAGTGTATTGAAGGACAATGGTCATGTTGCCTGGCAGTTCCTGGGCCAAAGCTATTCACATAAAGTTAAACGAGTCCTTTGATAATGCCAATGAGTTGTATGTGTGAGGGGATGCTGGGTCATTAAAATGGAGGAAAGAATTTGTTTGAGAATTGGATTCATAGGAATGAGGAAAAAGACCAGAGAAACATTTGGAAGAAAGAAGAGCATCTCAGGAATGCCTAGATAACTAGTAGCTGTGGAGACCAAGCACCCCAGGTCTTTGAGGGAATGAGAGGAAGAAACTCCTGGGGCAAGCAGGGTAAGGGGGAAGCAAAAGAAAATCCTAGGTCAGAAAGAGAATTTAAGCGTAGTCTCCGTAGATCTTGAGAAGGAAGAACTCTGTCAGAACACATCATCAAGAAGAAGAAATAGGGTTTCCTAAGCTTGAGAGGGGAAAAAAACCCAATGTCTGAGCAAGGAAGATCATGGCAAGAAATGGAGAGGTTAAGGAAAGGCTATGAACCCAGGATCTTGAAAAGGACCAAATTAATCTGCCCATAGGGTACATCCTTAAGCAGAACAGGATAGATCTTCCCCATCTTCTTCTAACATTAGCTGTGTTATACTCCTGAGAAATTAGCAAGTACAGTTTTCCACTGTAAGCAGAGAAATTAAATGACTTCCCAAGGCAAGTGTCTGACAATAGAGGAGGGATTCAGAAACTGCAGGCTCTGTGTCCTGTGATCAGTTGAACTAATTATTCGCTTTCTCATGCAATTATTGCAGAGGGGAAAAAAAATAAAATATCTTAGAATTCAGTTAAATTTTGTTCCAAATTGTGTATCTGCTTAAAAAAGATTAAATTCAATAGGAGAAGGCATAGATGGAAATACAGGAGGAAAAGAGATCAATATTTGGCATCATCAATTCTACAGATTTTGTATCAAACAAAATGTTTTTGAAATGGAACTGACAGCACCTTTTTTTCTTGTCTGGTCAGCACCTAAGTCTCAATTCTTTGTACACTTCAGTAATAATGTAATGAGCATCCCATACCACATAAAGACAGCCAGAACATCTTTCAGTAGAGGTGAATGCCAATCTTTTACTCCAGAGAAGCATGTTCTTACATTTAAAACTACTACTTCTCTAGTTCATTTGCAAACTGAGGTGCCTTTGTGGCTCCTAAATTACCGTGGGACAGATGGACTCAGGCATCTTGTCAAGAGCTTAATAGCTGAATAGAAAAAGTTAAGCAAAGAGCTAGGATCTAGCCTTAATATATTCAGAAGATTCAAATAGCTTTTAAAGGAGAGGGGGAAAAAAAACCTAGTCTTCTTAACATCCTGTATACATCACTATCATCAACCTTTCCAGATTCCTTTAACAGATAGCTATGAAGCAAAAATAATCATTAAAAAATAGAGATGACAGATGAATACATGTAAGTGTTAATAGTGATGGCAATAACTTTTTCTTAACCCTCAAAAATATTGCTGCTTAAAAAATCTGTTAAAATTTTCTTATTTTTACTAATTTAGGAAAGCATGAGGGTTGGAGTTTTTTCTGAGAAAAAAAACTACTGTAGTTCCTTTAAGGAGTCTGAAAGGGAAATCATTATATAAAGAGTATTTATGGCACACTAGAAACTCCAGTTTTAACCAAGACTCAAAGTAACAGAAGCGCAAGTAGAAGAACCTTCTATTTTGTTTACCAAAGGGATTGAATGTACCCGAAGGAAGGCTGGAGTTGGACGTTTGTGCCCCCTCCTGTTCCACTCCCTGCAGCGCTGCCATGCTATCCCACATCACCCTCACAATGTTCCTGTGACATAAAAAAATACTGTGTCTGGACATGGTACAGAGCCTGGGGAATAAATATACTTCACTAATCCTTCTCCAAATAGTCATTGATTAAACATCTACACAAAAACACTGACTGATTTAAAAGTGATCAGTGGTTCTAAGTTTTAAGAAATATTCCTGCAATACACAGCTCCGCACA
Organism: Eulacestoma nigropectus; assembly: GCA_013397775.1. NCBI lineage: Eukaryota > Metazoa > Chordata > Aves > Passeriformes > Eulacestoma > Eulacestoma nigropectus. The sequence continues at coordinate 4,941,242 of VZTE01005755.1, forward strand.
GCTGCTCTTGGAAGGACAAATTGAAGGAGAACTGTTGTGCCCCAAAAACTGTCTTTACACACCAATGGTATATCAGACAAAATGTGTTATGCTATAGCTGTAGAAAAGGTGCCTATGTGTAATCAGCAAGCCTGCAGGAATGAAGACTGTATAAGGGAACCATCAGAATACAACCAAGGTGGCATCAGGAATATTTTTCATCAAGATACTGAATTGTAGAGATCAGTTAAGTGAAGTTAGGACTGTGTTTCTGTACCTACGTTTGCAATATTCCCAGGGAGATAAAAAACAAGTCTCTTCAAGCAATCTATAATTGCCCATACAAGAGCCATTTTCCAGGTCTGAGCCGTCTAAGAGGCTGACAAAAAAAAATCCCACAAAACACAAATCCTACAGAATCCCTACAAGAAAAAGAAAAAAATATCCTTTTGGAGGACATGAAGAAACAATGAAAATTCTTAGGGTGATGTGCTTGTTTCTGGTTTACTATATTATTATAGAATATATTCATAGAATAGAGTATATTATATAAAATACATTTACTTTATTATTATATAACATATTTAGTTGTAAAAAGTGCAACAAGTGTCAGTCTTACCACAGTATAGATAGTCTATACCCAAGTATAAATATTTAGTCATCATGTTCAGGTCTGTAAAATGAGAACCCCATCTCTGGTTTGCCTGTCTTAGTGCCACTGTGCACACACAGAGATGTAGAAACCCCTAGAAGCTGCAACCAGAGACTGCAATTAGCTTCATTAGCAATTGGAGGGAAGGGGCACAGAGGTCCTTTTGTGGATTCAGCACAACGAGGCTAAGCCAGACACAATTTGGTGCAAGCTCTCGCAGTACTGCTTGCTAAATTCCCCCTACACAAAAGATTAATTCTTGAAATTGGAGAAAAGCCGGACGCTTGCTTTAGAGAGTGACCTGAGTGACAAGCAAAGTCACTGCTGAAGGTGACATTGCCTTGAAAAGTGAATGTCTTGCCCTTTAATACTAGAGAAAAAGCATTCTATACTGCTTATTTTGCTTTCCCAACATCAGGGAGTATTTGATCTTACCAGCTTCCCAGAGACAAAGCCAGACATCTTATTGGCCTCAGCTCTCAAAAGAGATGAAAACACATCCCACTTCTGCACCGTGTCCCATATCACCACCCAAGCTCAGCATCTTTGAGTGGCTCAGCCTCTTCGCAACAGGAAATATGGTAAGAAGCATTACCAACAGGAAAGAGGATCACAAGCTTTAAAGCATGATTAAACAGGATAACAATTCCTCAAAGATACTAGATTGCATGAATATTCATCAGCGATCACACCCAGTGTAAACTCAGATTCACACAAATTATAATGAAAAGGCAGCTAGCCAGTGACTGTCTACTTTTTCTTGAGACAGAAAATCAACCATTGGAATTTACATAATGGAAATTCAAAGATGAGTAAGAGCAAAGAAAATTTAGGAAAAAATGCAGGAAACACCTGCAAGATAAAGGTAGAATACACATGGCAATCCCGGCAGATCTGCTGGGCATGGCCTGTGCCCCTAAATTTTCAAAATTGAACAAAACCATGACAACGATGAGCAACACAAGATCATTATTCACAAAAATTACTTCTTCAGCAATAGCTTTCACTGAGATGGTTTATAGAACTCCCTTTCCTACGTGCTTTCTTTACTACTACGCCCCCAAAACCACTGTGTCTCCTTTCAGCTCTCTCCATACTTCCCTGATTTCTCACATTTCATTAAACACTGTTGCAACACAAAATCTTATTTGTGGTTCTTTAATTGTCATGCAACTCCAATTTAATCCATTATCCTCCTGAATATAACTTATTTTATTTTCAGATATTCTAGGGTTTTAAAGTGGAGGGAAAGAAAAGCAAGCCATTAATGACTCCCACAAGCTCGTATTACTTAGGCATAATTTAGACTCAGCATTGGAGTCGTGAACCCCAGGCTTCTATTCTTGGTTCAAGTAGTTGCTTGTTCTGTGACTTCAGGGAAGCGAAAGCTACCGTTCTCTGTCTTTGAAACAGATATTTCCTTTATCCCTTTATTTATCCCTGGAGGTTTGAAAGGACTTACCATACAGCATTAAACTTTGCTACAATTATTCATGCTCTACTTTTGACTCCCAAAGCAGTCAAAAAACTAACAGTGAGTAGAGCTGGTTTAGCTCCAGAACTGGAAGGGGGACTGGACATGAGCTCAGGGCTACAGCAGATGTACGGGTGTGACTGCGGACCCACACGTGTTTAACACACACAGTTGTGAGCTCGTGTATGTAGACGCTTAGCACGGACTTTAAGGCAGGACAAGAAGGTGGAGGTAGAGTGACTGAGCTCATCCTAAGCATTTATTGAATAGACTGTATAGACTGGAAAGAACATTCATCATCTTGGTTGCTTTTTACATTTCACTGTTCTGTGCTTGAATTTTATTCTTCATATAAATTTTCACTATAACACTCTTTTGGTGTCATAGAAACAGTTTTACATTTGCTGATATATTTCAAGAAATGGTATCAAAGTGCACAGCAAATTCAAGGGAAAAGGGCACAACAGTTCTGACTTGTAAATTTTTATGTTCTACTGGTCTGGAGAAATGAATTGTCTATAATCCTATTTGAAGTGCAGTACACTGGGCTATTGTTATTGCAGACACTGTGGATTTTACATGGACAAAATACTGTGTCAATACAGTTCCACTCAGAAACAAAGAGAACTCGAGTAGGAATTTAAATCTATATAGGAATGAATATTGTAATGGCAACATTACTCACTTACATTGCTCCACTGAGATCCATTGCAAATTCCTACAATCAACTTACTGTAGCTGATGCCAATAGGTGCTGAGTATATTGAGACTATTACATGTGCAGTTTTCCGTTCAGAAGTAAAACTAGTTCCCATCTGTAGTAAATGTACAGCTATAATACATACATTGATTGATTTTGTTTATCTCTTCTAATTCAAATGTACTGCCTGATTTTTAAGCTTGCCATAGCTGCTGGAAGAGTGACCATTTCAATGGGTAGAGATGGTATCACTACATAATTACATTAAAACAGCCTTTTACTACCTCACAGCATTTGTTGATTTTCTGTCACTGCTGCTCAGTTATCATGCAGAGATGTTGCACTGTGATGGATAAACTGCAAAGTAATGCCAGGATATCATTATTACAGCCTCATCATTTCACTAAATTAATTTCATTCGGTAGTGCCTCTATTTTCTCTTATCAGATAACAGAAAGGATTTCTTTGTCCCTCTCTTGGTGTGGGAGGAGTGTCTCCAGGAGATCTGCTCCATTCCCTGATCATTCTCCCTAACAATTGCAATTTTTCAGAGAGGCATAAATTTGCAAGCACCACAGGGGGCATGATGTTATGCCTGTTCTCTCTCTCTTCCTGAATTCAGATACAAAGGGAGATGCAAGCAGATCTGGGTAGGCTGAGAAAGATGTAAATGAGAGTGAACCCCTCTATGAGATAAGAGTCACAGGCAACACTGGGCTCTTACTGAATTCTGTAGGACCTCTATGCACAAATACAAACGCCTTCACCACCTTGGGCATGTTCATTCGAGCACGCTGAAATCAGTCTAGACAAATTCAAGGCACATTTACTAGGAGGAAGAGGACAAGAAACGAGTAGCCTGCCCCACACACTGTTAGGTCTCAAGTGGTCTTGTGGCTGAGCAGCCACTACCCACCTTCCCCTGCTACATCAGCGCTGAACTCACTTATGAAGAACTAATATATTCAAAGGAATGCCAGTAATTCACCACAGTGGGTCAAGCTTCACTTTCGTTTAAACTCATGGCACCGCTGTAATTTTTATGAGCTTCCAAGGATTTAATTGAGACAAAAAGTGAATCGAATCCACCTCTTCTAACGGTCTCTTTACATCCCTATTTTCTGTACTTTTATGTGAGCAGTGCATTGTTAGTGTATGTGAATATCAGCAACAAATCACAATGATTTGCAGTGTCAGTAAGTTAATAGAAAATAAATATGGACCTTTAATCTTTACTACATCCTACATCTCAAATGTAAAATTGGGAGTTCTAAGAAGATGAATTCATTGCTGTAATATGAATGAAATAATTTACACTTACCTCTAATATTTGTATTTTTATATATTGATGTATTTTTATATATATTTAATATTTGACATATAAATGAATATTTGTCTCATGATGGATGTTATTTAGACCAAAAAGAACTACTGAAAATGGTCTCAGAACAAGGTGTTGCAATCTGAAATCCCAATAGCTACCATTGCTACAAAAAGGTAGTGAAAGGTAAAAAGCATAAGAAAAAGGTAAGTACAAGATGACTTTCAGCTAAGTATGCTTTAAAAGACAGAGGTCTGGCCTGAACCAAAAATTCAGCAGCAGCTTAAAACAATGAGATTTTCAGTCCACTGGCTTAAAGATTACACTGGCAAACAGTCTCAGAGAGAATTAGTCTCAAACAACCAATCTAACGGAACTAACTAAGGAAAGCAGCAAAATTGTTACTATCACACTTCTCTGACACCCAATGAACAAAGGTCCAACTGAACAGACACACTGGGACTTTGACTTCCACAGCTACCACTCTTCTGGAGTCAAGGATCCCTAAATCCTGCCAAGATGAAATACCTGCAGTTTGCATCCTAGTGAAGAAAACATCAGATATAAATTGTATTTTTTCAAGGTGCTATAGTCTCAAAAGTCAGTGATGAACACAATACGTAAACAACCAACCAGTCCCAAAACAATGACCACAGAAGTAGAAAACAAGATGAAAACACAGTCACGTCTCTCTCCTCCCCAGCGAAACATTGCAGATATGGATGGTTTGGAACGAAGTGATGACCTATAGACAGCAGCAAATGAGGATGAATGAAGAAGCAACTAACTGGAGTACAAATACTTACATTAAGAAGACATCACAATAAGACTGCACAAGAGGAACACCAGTATCCTGATCAAGAGATATACTGGGACACAATAAGCAGGAATATGTCAATAGAGGGCAGAATTAGAGGATCACTGCAAGAGAGAATGCAAAGAGGGTTTTTTTCACTCTCAGTATTTACAAAAACTCACCCCAAAAAACATCAGCTCGCCAAATTGTGATATCAGCAATGCAGTAGATTGCAAAATATTGATGAGACATGAAGGCATCAAAATTCCAGATCATCTAAATAGATTCTTTCAGTACCTGAGTATCAGTCATCTTGCAGGAATCTGAGCTGCAAATAAAACGCTAGAGTTGTTTAGGGTGGAAACAGAATCGAGAAGCATTGCTCTCTCTTGCAATAGGTTTTCTTTCAACAATTCTGCTAAAACATGATGCTATGGATGTAGATGCAGGTGATGGAAATAGAGCTGGAACTGGCAGTAAGGAATAAACAACTGTTAGATGAGTAGGTAGCAACGTGGGAAAGAGCAACATTATACCAATCTGAACTGAAGTCTTAAGGGTTAAAATCAAGGACTACAAGAATAACTGACTTCTCTGTTATAAGCTTCAGGGCTGTGGTGTATGACATTGATTGATATGTGATTTAAAAGGCTATTAGCACTCTCTCAGAAGGCTCTACTACCTAGGAATGATACAATCTGATACAAAGAAGGAAGATTTAATAAAAACAGTCAACAGCAAAATGTGGGGTGTATCTAAACTTCAGGCTGAATTGCTGTTAATGAAAACAATTGCCTTAAACAAAGGTGAGAACTTTTAACAGAATTTTTTACCAAAAGCTCTCAAGCGAAACATACATAGAAAGCAAAACAGAACCTATGGAGGTGACTTCCATATCGGTATTGAAGACATTGTCTATGTCCTGCTAGAGAAATAAATTAAAGACTGACATCAGTGCTCTGGTCAGGGAAAACGTGCAAGCTCTTCTTTAATGCTAAACCAAGCCCCAGTCTGTCATCTTATTCTTTTCAGAGGAGCAAGCTAAAACAAAGAGAAACAGAAGATGATGAAAGTTTACAATAAGGTTTTCATCGTGCCTTTTGATTCCACTTCATCACTGGCAACTTTATCACGTTTCCTTAAGTGCAGGTGTAAAATCAAATTTAGCTCCCAATTACTACGTAACCAGCATCACTTTCATTGAGCATGAGTCATATTATGTCTTGAACAGGTTATTATTCTTAGATTAAAAACACAATCAGCAGTCTTAGTTCTTTTGAGCCTTATATCAGGTGTAATTATTTATACCAGGATAGAGGGAGGGCCAAGTGGCTTTACATTCACCATTAACATCCACTCACTGTCAGGAAAACATCTATTCAAGGTACAGTGCAACAGAAAATTAGCTCTGATGGCTTCATATTTGCCAAAGTCATTTGACTCTTGCCAGAAAAAGCAAATATTTCACCCACTAGCAGACTGCACTAGTACCTAACTTCCCATAGCCCCACAGTATTTCCCTGACAGTGCAGGAAATACACTCAGCACTCTGCTGGAGGCTGTCCATCCCACTCCTGCCATTAGCACTGCCCTGCCATGCTGACACTCAGTGAGTTGATGCTGCCTCTCCCATTCTATATTACTCTGTAGAGGTTTGGTAGGGACCATAAAGCCGAAAGGTTTGAGAAGTCATTCCCTGGCTCATGTCTTATCGAAGCAGAAAGCTGACACGGCCTGAAAGCAGAGGGATGTTGAGGAGGCAGCCAGACCTCCATGTATTTTTTCACTGTCTGTCTGTTCCCTGTGGGAAGAGAGGGAATGACATACACCTATAAATTTAAGCCCAAATAAAAATATTAAGGTCTTTCTGTTTGCTTACTTTAAAAGCTGAGATTGAGTCTGAGGGCACAGGTGAGATACTGACAGATGTTTCTTCCAATTCCATCCTTGCACTGCTCAACACTTATTACACATACATGCATCCAGGGCCTGACCTTCCTTGAGAAGTCCTGATATCATAACAGGGCCCTTTAACCACAGCCCCAGACCTACCATGAGCTGAAAGTCTGAAATGCAGCTCCTAAATGCCCCTGGTCTGACTGTTTCATTGGCTTTGAGATAAGCAATTTATCTCTCCAGGCAAGGCTGTCACAGTGTCTCATGAGCAGGGTTCTGGTTAATGTTCTCACTCACCAGCAGCCCCTTGGTGGCCTGACTTTAAATTAAGAAACAGCAGGAACAGGACTGAAAAGTTGTCCAATCTGCAATCAATGTCCAGCATTTAAGACTGAAAGGAGCCAATTCCTGCAAGTGCTTGGGCAGCCAGGACTAGTAGAGCCCTGAGGAGGAGGGAAAGAGGAATATGCAACCTGTGCAGGCAGAAAAAATGCATGGACATCCTCATCCTGGTCATGGGATGGGACAAGAAACTGAGGAACAGGTGCAAATGATTTGCAAGGTAGCTGGGCTTCTCTCACCACTGTGTTAGAGATAAAAGATAACAAATTTGCAAAATTCCACTTAAAAAATGCATCTCTGTGTCTGAATTTCATTTTCAGCATCTCCTCATTAAGTAATGAGACAGATGGACAGCAAATCCTCTGAGTAAATTGTCTCTGCTGGCACTCACACAAGCTGGGCATGCAGCTTAAACAGTGATGCCCTTCCCCAGCTTCTACTCAGTAACGCCGCAGCTCCTGTCCTGCACATCCAAGTTCCCAGCATAATAAACAGTACTCTTAAATAATATTATGATACAGAGATTCCATTCCACCATCTCTAATGTCAACTCTAGACTGTCAAGAAACCCACCTCTAGAAGTGAATTCATATTACTTCAACCTGTCTGTGTCTGTGTTTATGAAAACCATTAATTTCAGACACTCACCTTCCTTTTTTTATAAAAAGCTGTACAATCTCTGCAAAAGGTTAGAGCCCAGGAGAAAAAGAGACAGCACAAAAGACCAGGAAAGCAGAAAAGGGAAACGATATGTATTTGCAGATAGTGAATTGTCCTGTGAATTCATGACTTTGCCATCAGGCTGATTTCTAACTCAATGTGCAAGGCCTTAGGACTCTCATCATTAACATATGATCATATGGGACAATTCACAGTCCTAGTTTGCTGTACAGACTTTTCTATTGTAATTCCACAAACTTCAAAACTTTCTTCACAGTTTATTTAACTGAAAGGATTGCTTAACTTTTCCTAAATAAAAAATAAATAAATATTTAGAAAATCAAGTCTATTAAAGAAATTCAATTTTGCTGTTTGATAGCTGTGGGTACACAAGCTTGACCATCTGGTAATCCTAGTGTGAAAAACAACCTAAATCCCCCTCTGTCTTCTCCAAGGCTCAGACATGCCCTATCAGTCAGCTGAAGGTTTTCCAGATATGCACTGCTCAGTAATACATTCACAGTTCATACAACAACAAGCCCCAAATTCTGCCCCAGAGGTAAGCAGACACTTGGTTCAAGATGTTTTGTTCTGTCTGTCAAGCAGAGAAAACCTCTTTAGCTGAAAGATAATGGTTCATGTGCTGACACAGAAGGATACACAGCAGATTATTTTTGAAAAAAATTATTCTAGGAGAGAAAAAAATTGAGATAATTGTGTGTTGTACACCACTCCCACCCTCTATATTTTTAAAAGGAAAATAATTCTCCAGAAAGTGTTTCAGCTTTCCATAATATTCATGGGAAAAGTAACATATTAGTGACACCTTGCTCATGGCTTCATATTTGGAGAGGGAACACACACTAGTTACTCCATCTAAGGTTCAGAGCAATTGCCTCACCTCTCACCCCTTACCCTTTCATTGAAGATAATGTCTGCCTTCCAGAAAAGTCACCAATGTCTTCCACAATTTTTTAATCTTGCGTAGTCTGTTCATATATCCTTTTACCCCAGTGTTGCCAGATGAAGACTTTCTTGCCTTTCTCAGTAACACCAGGGCTTGCATTTTCTCCTGAACATGACTACTTGGTTATCGGTTGGGAGACAATGTCCCAAGGCTGTACAAAACTTGCTTGCGAAGCAGAGAAATCAGTGACTTCTCTGAAGTTAAATCCCACACCCAGAGTCACTGTGGATGTCCTTGCTGTGAGCTCTGCGCGACACGTGTGCCCAAGATTAGACAAGATGAGCAAAGACAGGACAAACATAGTTAAATTGTCTAATCTGTGACCTTTGACTGACAGCAGTGGTAATAATAAAATGCCTACAAAGCACACTTCTGAAGATTAAAAAAAAATATAAAAACTAGTGGTTTGAATTAACCTCTCATTACCGGGGAAAGAAGGACGCTTTCCCTGCGTGACTGATGAGCACTATTCCTCTTTTCCCGACTACTACTTGCAGGGACAGGTAAAAAAGGAAACAATGCACAGCAGAAAAGCTATCTACAGGTTTTGGCTGCAGTTGTTTGAATTACTGGAGACAAATCACTGGGAAGGTTTAATCCTGTGGCACCAGCTTCAGTGTAGGTGGAAGAAAGGAGAACTTTGGCATGTATCTAGTTTAAAGAGTGGGAGCATGCTGTGGATCCCCACTTGACTTCAAGGAGGGAAAAATATCCTTTGGGTTTGTCTGCTTTCTGAAATCCATGCTGCGAACCCAGCAGCAGGATCTGACTTTCATAATGCAAAAGAAACTTGCAAAGCAAAAGACTTCTATAAAAAAATATTGTATACAAGACCAGCATGACTGGGTGATGTCATTAATAAGGCTGATATCACTTCACTTGCTTTGTTTCATTTCATTCAACAGATCTTGTGTCTATGGAAGAAAACCAAGCAGCTATTTTTACCATGGACATGATATCTGATAACTATGGTTTTTTTCATTTATTTATGTGGGGGTGAGGTTCAGACGTGATGACAAAAGTCCAGTCTCTACCTTTCGTTATGTGCTGGTTTTGGCTGGTGTAGAATTGTTTTTATGGTGGCTAGAATGGAGCTGTGTTTTGTATTCGTGCTGAACACAGGGCTAATAATATTGTTATTTCTGAGCAGGGCTTGCAAAGAGCCAAGGCCTTTTCTGGTTTTTGTGCTGCCACACTGGGGAGGAAGTTGGGCGTGCAGGGGAGGTTGGGAGGAGACAGTCAGGACAGGCAACCCAAACTGACCAAAGGGACCATACAACATCATGTTCAGTATATAAAGTAGGGAGAAGAAGGAGGAAGGAGGGACATTTGGAACGGATGTTTTGTCTCCCCAAGTCAGTGTTGTGCATGATGGGGCCCTGCTCTCCTGGAGGTGGCTGAACACTGCCCTGCCCATGGGAAGCTGAATTAATTCCTTGTTTTGTTTTGCTCGTGTGTGCAGCTTTTGCTTTCCCTATTAAACTGTCTTTATCTCAATCCATGAGTTTTCCAGCTTTTACTCTTCCAGTTCTCTCTCTGATCCTGCTGGTGGGGGAGTGAGCGAACAGCTGTGTGGTGCTTGGTTCCCAGCTGGGATGAAACCACACCACCTTAAAACAAACACAGTCTTGTGACCCAGAAATGCTATGTGAAAATCACATAGAAAAAATTGTATTTCATTTCTGGAATACTTTTCTCTGGGAAAAAAAATCAATAAGCCAAACAAACCAACAAACCAAAACCAGTTCAAATGCATTCAGTAGGTTCAATTTAAAAGTAGGATGCTGTCTCTCCCAACTCCACTACACAGGCTGCAGAGTTTTACTCAGACCCAAGAAATGCAAACCAAAACCAATTTTCCCGAAACATTTGGATGAAAACTGCAGCCATTTAAAAACTATTTCAAGAACAGTGCAACTGTATGTGCAGCAGGGCACTCAGGCAGTGATGCTAGCTGGACTGTCCCTCCATGTACATCACCCTCAGAGGGTTACACCTTCACTTTTCCTCTAGTAGCTCGTTGATGTGTCTTTTCTAATTTCTTTTTGTTTGTTTCCTCAGTACACCAAGGGACTCATCTCCAAAGCCATGACAGGTCCTGAAGGTAAGCAGTACTTCTAGTCAAGAAGAAATTACCCTTGTGGCTTAGTTCCCATGGAGCTGCTGTACACAGACTACAATAAAAACCAGCCACCATGACTCCAAATGTCTTCCACCTTTTTCTACTGAAGAGATATATTGGCTTTGTGTGACAAATTTTTTGTAGTGGAGGGCTATGGGGGTAACTTCTATAAGAAGCTGTCAGAAGCTTCCCCCATGTCCAACAGAGCCAGTGCCAGCCAGCTCCAAGATGGACCCATCAGCAATGGTGGCAGAGCCTCTGGGATAATGTATTTAAGCAGGGGAATAAACAGCAACTGCAGCCAGAAATAATAGTGAGAACATGTGAGAGGAACAGCTCTGCAGACGCCAAGGTCAGTGCAGAAGGAGGGGCAGGAGGTGCTCCAGGTGCTGGAGCTGAGAATCCCTTCCAGCCCCTGGTGCAGCCCATGGTGAGGCAGCTGTGCCCCTGTAGTCCACGGAGGACCACAGCGAGGCAGAGATCCACCTGCAGCCCCTGGAGGATCCCATTCTGGAGCAGGGGGATGCCCAAAGGAGGCTATGACCCTGGGGAAGCCGACGCTGGAGAAGGCTCCTGGCAGGACCTGTGGCCCAGTGGAGAGAGGAGGCCAAGCTGGAGCAGTCTGTTCCTGAAGGACTGTACCCTGTGGAAGAGACCCATGCTGGAGCAGTACATGAAGAAGAGCAGCCCATGGGAAGTAACCACATTGGAGAAGTTTGTTGAGGACTGTCTCCTGTGGGAGGGACCACACCCTGGAGGAAAGTAAGAGTGTGAAGAGTCTTTCCCCTGAGGAGGAAGGAGCAGCAGAGACAATGAACTGACCACAGTCCCCACTCCCCATCTCCTTGCCCTGCTGGGTGGGAGGAGGTAGAGGAATCAGGAGTGAAGTTGAGCTCAGGAAGGAGGGAGGGGTGGGGAGGAGGTGTCATAGGTTTTGATTTTATTTCCCACCATCCTACTCGGCTATTTTTGGTAATAAATTAAACTAATTTTCCCAAGTCAAGTCTATTTTGCCCATGACAGTAATTGGTGAGAGATCTCTGTCTGTCTGTATCTTGACCAAAGAGCTGCTCATCATATGTACTCCCCCTCTGTCCAGCTGAGGACAGAAGGGATAAAGTGGCTTGGTGGGCACCTGGTGTCCATCCATGGTCCACTCACCACAAGAACTTCTTCAATAAGCATTCCTCTGCTAAATATAAATCACGTGCATCTGTTCTTAGGTTTGTATTTTAGTGTACTACTGTAAAATTTGTTCTGAAACCAAATCAAAGTTGCTAAAGTACATTATTTGCATTCACATGTTTCCTAATACAGGAGGAATCGTAAAATCTTATTAAAGACAAGCTATTAGGAGCTACATTACTTAAGATACCTAAAATGCAGATTTTCATTAAAGCTAGAATGACCTTAGCTGAAAGATCAAGGTTATTAGACCGTATGTTTGGGTTTTCTTTCCAGAAAGTTGAGTATTTAAAAGTATTAAAGCATAATAATAAAGCAATATTAATAAAATAGTGATTAGAATATTAGCAATAATAGCAACATTTGCAGTAGAACAGGAAGCAAAGCTATTTACAGAGTGTTAAAATCTCACATCCAGAGACAGAATAAATGAGGAAAAAAGACTAACCCTTAGCTGGGAATTCAATTGTCAGTTACCCTATTTCACAATCTCATTTTGGAGAACAAAGTGCCTGAAAAAGCATTACCTATCCTTACAGAAGGTATCATTGTAGAAAGATACCATCTCCTGTTCCTTTTTGCAGATGTAATATGTTAAATCACTTGCAAAACAAAATAACACAGGGATAAGCATCTGTTTCTTACAAAAGACACTGAGAATCATTTACACAAAATGAACCTGGACATTTATCATCAGCAGATCCTAATAAGCAAAGTACATTTCGGATTTCATCCATATTATCGGCAAAACATCACAGGCAGAAGGAAAAAAAAACATATACCCTGTAACTTTTCTTCCTCAGGGATACTCTTTTACAAAATTCTTCTTCAGACATCATTTAGAAGCTTCCTTTTTGATACATGGTGCATAGTGTAAACTGATGCTCCATCTTTTCACAAGAATATAAACAAACAGGAGTAAACAGCAGCTGCAGGCACCCATATACCATTTCACTGAAGTGTGATGCCTGAATCCCATTTAAGGCCTTAACTGTGGGAATTCACAAACTCCTCTTTCTGATAGGCAGAGAGGGAGAACCTTCTCATGACAGGTCTTGGTTCGAAGAGGGAAACATTTTGTTTACTCTGAGATTTTATAACAACCTAACTAGTTCAACCTCCCTTTAGGGAAGTACAAGTTAAAAAAGAAACCTGATGTTATCCACTCTGTGGTCTGGAAGGGATCTTAAAGATTTTCTAGTTCCAGTCCCTCTGCCATGGGCAGGGATGCCACTCATTAGACCAGGTTGCTCAGAGCCCCATCCAACCTGGCCTTGAGCAGTTCCAGGGATGGGGCAGCCACAACTTCTCTGGGCAGTCTGTGCCAGTGCCCCCCCAGGTCTTAAACTGATGAATTTCTTCCAATGTCTAATCCAACCCTGTCCTCTTTCAGTTTGAAGCCTTTCCCCTTTGTCCTATTACAACATGTCTTTGTCAGAAGTCGCTTTCCGGCTCTCTTGTAGCCGCTTAAGGTACACTAAGGTCTTCTTGAAGTCTTCTCCAAGCTAAAGAACTCCAGCTCTCTCAGCCTGTCTTCAGAGGAGAGCTGCTCCAGCCCTCTGACCACCTCTGTGGACTCCTCTGGACACACTCTAACATACTCATGTCCTTTTTATATTCGGGGCCCCAGAGTTGGATGCAGCACTAGAGGGTGGGGTCTTACAAAAGCAGGGACCTGCTGCCCACGCTGCTGCTCTGGATGGAGCCCAGGACATGGTTGTGTGAAATACAAGGACCGTATCAAATACAAGGACATGAATAGGGTGAAAAGAACACTTTTTCTCCGATACATTTACTCCCAGTGTCAGACTGAGTCGCTGAGTAAAATATGCTGCCATTTCTAGCACAGCTGAAAATTTTAAAGTTTAAAACAATTCTGGAAGAAATGTAAGGAAAAGGATCATCAGAGAGTAAAGATAGTAAGCTACAGATTGGACCAGCTTTAAGAAATACAGAAATACAGATAACTGTATGTATTATTGTTGAGTAGTCCTAAATTCATTAAGACAGGCACTTCAATGCATGTGTAAACTTCTTAGTTAAAACACCAGTACTGCATGTAAAAGATTCCTTCTTTTATTCTCTATATTCTCTGGATGATACTGCTCAGACAAAAACCCAATCTTTTTCCTTCTTTACACTCTCTCATAAGGAAAATCAGAGCTTGAAAGCGCTTTGAAAGAAAACCAAACCTAGTATCTGTTACAAGGTCTGAGTCATAGAAGCAATTAGTTGAATGGAGCTGCCTTTCAGCCTACCCTACAGCTACCGATTTAAACAACAGACTATTTAAAATGTTGCTTACCTTATAAATGTAGTGTAATTACTCATTCTAAGGAAGATTCAATCGAGCATAAATACTAGGTACACAAGCAAAATCATGTATGAATTGTGCTACTCATAATATTCATCATTCCTAATCCTGTTACGTGCTATTGATGGTTATCACCATCGATTTTACTTATCTAGCTAAAACATCTTGTATGAATTATGATGTAAACCTTCAAAAGTAAGAATGTAACACAAACTAAAAGGGGGAGGAAATCACTGAGATGTTTTTATTTTCAAGAAGGAAGAAACTGTGGTCTTGAAAAGGTCAAAAATCGTATTATGAGAAGTGACTGCAAAAATGCTGTCATGTGGTATCACCATATTATTTATTCAGTGACTCCAGAGCAGACGTGCTTCATTTGCAAAGGAGAAAATCACTTTCTGTCCCTAGCTCGGGCCTCTGAGACTCAACCTCATCAATAAATGTTCTGCTGGCTGCCTCAGGTCTTCAGTGCAACACCAGAGCAAATCCTACACACTTCCACTCATGTCTCAGCGATACCCAGGTCCCACCCCTATTTTCAGTGGGAATTTAACATAGGAAACAATTCTGTTGACGATGTGCAAAATGGGGCAGAGATGTCTCCTCGCTCTCATTTAGCGGTGTTGGTTCAGCAGGTTAACGGGAGCAAGGAGCAGTGGGAAATGGATTTGCACCACTGAAGTGAGCAGCTGTGATTCAGAATGCATCAAAGCAACAGCTTGCTTGGGTTAGAAGTTATCATTCCCACTGAGTCAACTTTGTTTATAAATCCTCACTGCTCCTGTTTTCTGGATTAGGAATGCGGAATTACACACACTCTCCATAACAATTAGGCATGTTTGCATGAATAACCATCATGAATAAACCATGAAATCACTCACATTTGGAAGAGAAAGAACTTGAACAAATCCCCTCTGCTGAGAAGACACAGTTCTGAATACAGCACGTAGCTACATTCATTTGTCCTGTTTGTATTACGGTCACATGTGAAATTAATTATGTGAAGCACTATATGTCTATAGCTGATGATATAATAATTACAATGCAAATAAAAAAGAAATAGAAAGCATGTTACAGTAATACTCATGGCTTAAATCAGTAATTTGTTCTATCTAATAGAGCAGGCAAAATAGTACGAAACAGAATTAATGAAAGGTACTGCAAATTACATATTATAAAGACTTGTGCCAATTTTATAGCAGGTATAGACTAGGAAACACAAGACCAGCAAGGCAATAGAGCAGATTACATTTATATTTCTGTCTTCTTGGTCCTAGGCTACTCAAAGTGCTGGAACGAGCCTGGTGTAATTAATTGCCATGGTCTTGATGGGATACAGTGGCCACCCAGTGCTCTTCTACAAAGGCTTTTTGCAAGAGAAACTTCTTAAAGCTGGGAGAAAAAACAGCCTTGAGGGGTCTGTAGCATCTGTGGCATTTTTATGTGGTCGGAAGCAGAGAGAGGGTAAAGATTTCCCCCAAGTAATCACTGAAAGATGTTCTAATCCTACAGTAAATTATTGTCAATGTTTTTAGAGCATTTCTTTCCTTACCTACAGGAACAGTGCATCTTGAATTCTCTGTGAAGAGCTTATTTTAATTTCATGAACCCTTCTTCATAAAATTATAATGACCTGGATTCAGACTTGAGGAACAATTGGCATTCTTCCCATTGAGTAAAAACTAAGCCGTTATTGTTAGGGGTACCCAACCTTATTTCTACTGGTGTTAATCTACCAAAAGGGTAGCAGAGCTCTTTTTATCTCTCCACAGACAATTACTATCAAAATTTTCTAAAGCTGATCTGTACGGTTTATTCACAATAACAGTTTGAGGCCTTGCACTCCCTCCAGGTTGTTTCTTCTTCTTCTTCCAGACAAATAATGAACATTTTCTACTGCAGCCCTTTCTTGCAGCATATACACTGATCCATTTTCGTAGCCCATCTCAACCATCTGGGTGGATGGATCCTGCCTCCAAATGAAAGTCTACAACTGAAAAGGCTCACAGCTGTTGTCAGTATTCACCACTTGGGTCTCATTTTGACACAACATATTTTTTCTGCTTAGCTACCATTTGAACAGTGTTTTTGTTGATAAAAGGTGATAGAAAGTGTCTTGGGAGTAGATCACTACAGGAAAAAAAGTAATAATTGCTGCTGGGCTATGTAAGGACACAGACCTTGCTGGCAGAACAAGGCCCAGGAAAGGTAACATAAGACCTACAAAAACATGTAATTCCCTTGTGAAGGATTTCTGTTTTCTCTTATTCTCAAAACTCCCTGACTGATCCTAACATTCTTTTCTGTTGATAGAAATGTCACATAAATTACAGCTACCACCCTCTATGTTAGTTTAACAACAGAGGCAATTCATTTGAAAACTACAAGGATCATAATAGTCTTACTTCTCCTTCTTTGGAGAGACATTTTCTGAATGTAGAAGATTAAGTCAAAGTGACCCCAGTGATCTAATGAGAAAGCAGCAAGTGAGTTGAAATATCAGCAGAGGTGTTATGGGTCCCAGTTCAACATTTTGGCCTCTTCTGAAGTATGTGTGGATGTGTGTGCACAACTGATACCACATTCAAAGAGTTTTAAAAGTTTCCACTGACATACAACATTTTGCCAGACCTTTGGAAGATTTGGGAAAGTGAGAGAAGATAATTTTACAAGTATTATTTTTTTTTACATGGAATGTCAAACCATTTAATCCCCAAACCTGTTGCTATTTTCATGGAGCACTTTTTTGCACTTTCATGGTTTAAATCCTTTCAATTTACTCTTTACACCATGAATGTTTCCTAGCCACATATAAATACATGTTTTGAGGAAGGTTTTTTTACCTTAAGTCATTAGAGGGAACTGTATGATGAAAGAAAGTAGGTTTGTCTGGTTTGGGTTTTTTTTTTTCTCCTCCATATTCCTAAGTTTTTGATGTTGACTTTTAATGTCTTCCACATAATTGATATATCTTATTGTACTCTAAAATGCTGTTTGACCACTGTGATCAGTGGTTAAACCAGTACTGGACAAAGTAACTAAACCTCTGTCCTCCAGCCTTGGGGAATGCAGGAAAAAACTTTACTCAATTAACTGAAACTGAGCTACTAATTCCAAGCTTCTTTTTCTATTGTCCTCACAGAGAGTGTGAGAGAAGCATGGTTCCGTGAAACCTCAGCAAGAAAAGGTTCCAAAATGGAGAGGAGACTAATGCAGGTCTCCTTGTTTTCCTTAAAATTTAAGTTTCCAGAATAATTCACAATAGAAGACGAGGCATGAAAACGTGTACTAAAGCCATGTGCTATGTACTACCTTCAGATCATATTTGCTGCTATCTCAAAATTGAACACCACTTGAAAACATCTAAGGGAACAAGTATTGTGCAATAGCCTGAGCCAGATCCGACTGTCAGCAACAAGGAAACAAAATGATTTCAGCATCATACAGATTGTAACTGTTTCAATAATCATGACAAGAAGGACTGTTTTTTTCCTAAGGCAAATTCTGTTTTTCCAGGTAGAAACACGTCTTTCTTTGGATGTCTTTATTTTAATGCACTTGCAGTTAGCTCTTCAGAGGCTTACAATGAATATCCGATGCACCTTCAGCCTGCCTGTACTCTGGAGTAATTTACACCACCACTTACATTTAATTCATGTTTTTTTGTACTCCTACTGATAGCATATTTTCCATGGAGTCATAGAATCATTAAGGTTGGAAAAGACCTCAAGGATTATCAAGCCCAAGCATTAACCCAGCACTGCCAGGTCCACAATAAATCATGTCTCTAAGTACCACGTTCACACGTTTCTTGAACACTTCCAGGGATAGGAACTCCACCACTTCCCCGGGCAGCCTGTTGCAATGCCTGACCATGCTTTCAGTGAAGAAATTTTTCTTAATATCCAATCTAATGGTTGGGAATGTATTTTCAACGAGTTGTGGTTACGGTAGGTAAGTAAATCTCAGAAGCTGTCCGCCAGATATTTAAACAGGAGAAACAGAAAGAGAAACCTCAGCCAGACATATCACAGACTAGAAATTCCCTCAAAGAAATTAAGATGAGAAAGACTCTGTTCCTTGAGTCTAAATCTTCATTTCATAAGGCCTTTCTTGAATGATAAAATTTCATCACTGTGTTTATAAGTTTGGGGGTTTTATTCTTCCTAATTACTATTAATACAGGAAATACAAAACTGCCATGAATCATCTTACTCACTGACTTATGTCTGGCTAAGAAGAGTAAGAAGGAGCATGAAATTGGAACAATAGAATAACTTATCTAATTTCTACTTTTGAACCCATCTATTTGTCACTTTTCCATTTTTTCCCCTTTTTAAAGTCCTTCCAAGCTGTCGGCATCCATTGTATTTTGACACTGGGTTCCAGAGATAATTTCAGTAATATGTCCTTTCATCAGGCTTAGAAGAATGCCTTTCAGCTTCCCTAAATACCCCTCTGGTGGAATGTGTAGGAAAATTTTGAGACAGGCAGAAAATTTATCTTCTTCACAATGTTTAACACTGCAGCCTCTTAAATCATGCATTTCCTAAAGGAAACAGCCTCAATCTTCAAAATCTCTCATCCTGAAAGCCTTTTTGCCTCTTCTCACTAGTGACCTTCACATAAACAAAAAGCTGATGAATTTTGAGACAGGTGCAATAGATTTGTTTTTGCTCTAGGCTGATAACATTTTAGACCTAACAAGTAATTACAGAAGGGGGAAAATACTTCTTTTTATTTGTTTTTAATCTAAATAGGAATTGGTATAATCTGGTAAAGAAAGGAGGAGAACAAAGTAATTTTTTTCTCCTTGTAAGAAGGAATTAAACAGGGCAAAATAAAGTCTTCCCTGATGAACAAGAAGAGTTGAACAGTAAAGTAGATTAGTTATTTGAGGGGGGAAGTTGCTGAACATAGGGAAGATTCTATGAAAAACACAGGACAGTGGTTTCCAGATGATGAGGTATTTGAGTAAAAGAGGCTAAGACTGGGACTGAGTTGCAAAAGGCAAAGGGAAAGAGAAGACAGTGATGCAACCCTCTGGAATGATGAGGAAGGAGAACAGTGGTGCATAAGCCAGACTGGAAGGCAAGGACGGAGACAGACACAGTGAGGACACTACTCACTGTGGGAAATCACACTGCAATTTGTGTAGGACCAAAATCAGGCCCTATTATTTTCTTGGCCTTTCTGCTATCCTTTGCTTCTAAACAAAACGTGCTTATGCATCATTGACATAGCATTGTTCTGATATTGCATTGCCTTTAACTCATTATGCAAAGGCAAATTCTCACTGGGCATAGCATTGAACTTCTGAGAGGCACAGAAAGGAAAAGAAGGAAAAAAAAATGGAAGAAGATCTGTAAGATTTGAAACAGTAAGGTTAGCCATTTTTTTGAGCTGGTTCTCAAGGTATCCACTAAAAGATGTGCACTGCAAGGGAAACAGACAGTATTTCAATGAGAAAATATCACTGCAGGGATCAGAGACACAAGACTCATGTAGAGAAGTAGTGATACACAGATAAGTTTGATGCAAAGCTAGAAACTAGCATCAAATGTCAGCAGTGGAGAGACTGTAAGCATGTAAAGAGACAGAACCATGGCAGACGCAATTTAGGCATAATAAAACTGAAATGAGTAAGACCAGAATTAAACTAGGAAAGTCCAGAAGTGATTCATTGGTGTTGACAGTTAGCAAGGAGAGACAAGAGATACTCTGCTGGGCATTTGGGGGTAATGGGAGGGGTTGAGGGGGTATTCTGTTCAGTCAATTGCAAGATCAATGACAAGGGACTTTCTCTGCTGAGAGTTAAACAGTCTGTGTAGTCATACAGCTGGAAAAAATATTACTTTCTCTTTTTTCTCTTCCCACACATTCTTTATTGGTTGCACATTGCCTTAATCTGTGTAATACTCAGGGCTTTCCTTTTGAAGCCCTTCATGTGCAATGCTGTTGGGAGCAAGCTGCTCCCACTGACACATCTCACCTACCCAGCTGCTATATACCTCTAGCCCTTGTTTTCCACCATTTGAACTGCTTTTCTTTTCACTCATCCTTAGTTCCCCTGCTCAGTCCCTAAATTTTGGTTAGTATCTAAATCTTGTGCTAGGGATTAAACTGTGCGTAGCAGGTAAGAGCGGTAAAAACTCATCTTTTAGACAGCCATTGTTTCCTGATAAGATGTATGTGCCAAGCTTAGCAGCTGTGATTGACAAGTGCTCCTGCTTGCTCTATTGGCAAAACAGCAAGAAAAACCAATGGAAGAGACTGAGAAGATCCTGAAGAAACTATGAAATTACTTTGGAAAAGGTATTCAAGAACACCTTTAGCACTGGAGAAGACATCCAGAAGTGAATGCTCACCTAGGGATATCCCCGTGACCTCTTCCTGACCAATCACTGGGGAAAGTTTTCCTTTTCTCTTTTCTCTCCTTTTTTTTTTTTTTTAATTTTCCATTACAGCTGATGTATTCCAACAACTATGGCTTAAAAAATAAAAAAATTCTTTTTGAATCTCTCTTTCATCATCCTGGGTGAAACTATATCCTGATGGGAGACAATCCATATATTCATGATTTATTAGCCTGTCAAGAAATCTTTAAAACATTTTTCTGTATTAAATACATAACTTCCCCTAAAAACAAAAGACAGCAAACATTCTCCCTTAGCTCAATACTGTTAAAAACAATTACATAGCAACAAGCTACAGGTTACAATTAAATCCAAGCTCATCTTTAGGTTGAGAAGTATTACATTTTTGGTGTGAAAAAGAATGAAATAAATATCTACTTAACCATCCAAACTTTTGTGAAATTCGACGTCTTTAGAAAATCACATCAACTTTTAAATCTACCTGGGAAATTCTCAGGATCAAGTCACCTGTTTTGGTCAGACAGCTAAGAGTGATTAGATCTTCACAGATTCCCTGGTAACCAGCTTCTAACTTTTAAAACTTGGTAATTATCTTAAACAGTCTCTGATGCTTAAATTGATTGCTAGTTTACCATGTATTATAGAGACATTGCAAACTTCTCGTGGATGCACTGTATAAATATTTGCTAATTATTACTCAGCAAATATCCCCCTAAGACATATTAGGGACTCTGTTACTTATATTGACATTTTTTGGTGAATCCTTGGCAGAAGTTCCGGTCTTTCAGAGCCACACCTACACTTCCAGGCTCGTGTTCAGTCTTCTTCTTTCTGTCCAAGTGTATCCCTGAGATGATCCCATACTTTTGTGTCCTTTTTAAGGTTTATGATTCAGTCAACTGTTCAGCTGGACAACTATATTTGTCTAATCTCAGGGGATCTGAACTGGTTTCTCACAGAATCATAGAATAGCTTGGGTTGGAAGACTCCGTTAAAGAACATCTGGTTCCAACCATCCTGCCACGGAAGGGACACCTTCCACTACACCAGGTTGCTCAAAGCCCTGTCCAAACTTTCCTTGAACACTTCCCAGAATGGAGCATTCACAGCTTCTCTGAGCAACCTCTGCCAGTGCCTCATTACTCTCTGAGGAAAGCACTTCTTCCTAACATCTGATCTAAATCTCTCCTGTTTTAATTTAAAACCATTCCTCCTTGTTCTCATTTATCTAGATTTACTATCTGATAGGGACCAAGCTCAGATGAAGACCATGTTCCTCAAGCCAAAAAACTCAATGTGAGTTCTCACTCGCTCTTTTTTTTATGTCCCTGCAGCACCTGCCTACACTGTGAAAGCTGCACAGAGCTCAGAAAAGAATCAGACCTAAGAATGCAGCCCTTAATTTGTTCTCTCATAATTTTAAAGCAATTAAAATAAAATATAACAATCGAACACCATTTCAGTAATGGGCCGATCTACCAGCTGGGCAAGAGAGAAACATGCTGCAAACAGCTCAGTAAAATTGCTCACTGCTTATTTTTTGTATATTAATTAAGTAATTTAGAAGCAAGAACGAAGACAAAAACAAAGGAAAACAAATTGGATGATCTCACAGTTCCCCAAGCTCTTGCTCTTGCCTCGTCTCCAGGGTATCTTGGCTGACCCTTCACAACAGCTTGTCTCTCCTCCCCACAATTTTTATGTATTCCTTCTGTTACATGCAAAAGGAAAAGAGAGAAAAAGATGCCTGACCAGCATTAAAAATCCCATCTTTCCTGCTTGGAAGGACAGGATTAATTTTACCAGATGGAAAAGTCTGTAAGAGAGAGACCTACATCTCAGCTAGTCACCTAAGCTTTTTCTGGCAAATGGAGAGAAACTGGCACTTTCAGGACACAATTAATCTCATCCCCATGTAGATATTTAAACTAGGTCATATGAATCATGCCTTAGAAGAGACAATTCCTCTCTACTGACACTAAAGGGAGCCTGAAATCACTAGATATAGATGTTTACATCGGTTATGTCTAAAGTTAAGCGAGCTGGATGCCACCTGCTCATTAGATAGATTTCTTGCTTTAGAGGCAAAATGCCTTATATTCATCTTTTGGTTACACATGTGGCTAGAAACAAGCACGTGGCCTTTGTGTCACTGCTTTTAATAGCCCAAGCACTACAAGAGATGTATGAATGTATCATGTGATTCACTACAAAAGCAGGTTTTCATAAGAAA
The DNA here is from genome assembly GCA_013397775.1 of Eulacestoma nigropectus. Taxonomy (NCBI): domain Eukaryota; kingdom Metazoa; phylum Chordata; class Aves; order Passeriformes; genus Eulacestoma; species Eulacestoma nigropectus. The sequence goes on from VZTE01005755.1 coordinate 4,964,260, forward strand.
TTAATAAAATCTCCAAAGCACATAGCACAGAGTGTATGAAAGTACTGATCAGCACTCCCAACATCTTCTCAGCAAGAATTCAGGTTCTTGATTTCACAGATCATCTAGTAAAAATGAAATAAGCTTTCAAAGTCTTAACATTTCCCTTTTCTAGAAGAATTATGAAGTATGATTTAATTTCTAATAAAATCACATTTCATATAATGTCCAGTCAGTCAGTTGCTAGCTGATATCATAATAATCTAAGGATATAAGAGAGACCAAAGGGCATTGAGTACCCAGAAGCATATCTGCTGCTTTTCAGCCACTAGAGATCGTGTAATACAAGAAACCATCTCTTCCATACCAGCTTTGTTCAATTATTCAATTATTCAACAATTTATTCACTTTTCCATTTAAGCAGGAGATCCCTATTTTGTGAGAAGTTCAACCCTTCAAGATTTCCTGGCTTTTTCTTAGGGCTTAACTAGACATAGATTTCTAAACTGGAATTTAAACAAGGACTAGGTTTAAAGAGATTCAGGAATTTCTACTGTGCTAGTCATGGCTAATTAGCTAAGCACTTAGCATAGAGCTGCTGGTAAAATAGATACTAATTTCTGGAGGAAAGAAATACACATAATGCTAAATCAATGGAAAACAGATACTGTCAAGGTAAATATCATCATATCTTTTTTCAGATGGGATTATAAATTTGGCTGACACTGGTAAAAATATTGGTATAATATGCTTAGACTTCTACAAATCACTTAACCCAGCACTTCATGACATTTTATTAATAAAAAAATAAAAATGGCACACAATAAGTGGATTAAAAAGCATCTAATTGACAGGATTTAGCATGCAACTACAAATGGGTTGATCACCTGTGTTTGGTGGGATCCTCAGGGACTGATCCTGGCCCTACGCTTTCCAAATGCTGACCAATGTGGGAGAAAATTCAGTCACTTATTACTGTCCAGTTTTAGCAATGACAGAAATGAGGTATTGTGGCAAATGGTACAGAAGACAGGTCACTGATACAGGTCAATGTAATTTTTAACACAGACAGCAATAACGGCCTAACTCTGGGAATAAAGCAACTCTTCCTTACAGGCCCTTTCCAGAGAGGTCCAGTGTGAAGCAGATGGCAATCCTGCTGGCTATGGGGCAGGACATGAACTCCCAGTGCAGCCATGTGGCTAAAGGAGCCACTATAACCCTGGACATGCACACGGTAACTTTTGTGGGAGCCAGGACATTTATTACTTATGCACCGGGCTGCAACTGCTCTGAGGCTCCATGCAGCTGTGGCAGGCATGGCTCAGCATTCCTGCTGTGAAACCAGGGAGAGCTCAGACTGGTCATGAGACAGATGAGAGCTCTGACAACCATGCCTTGCAGTAAGAGATGCCAGGAGCTCAGCGTATTTACTTAACCAAAGAGATGATTAGATGATGTCTTTACTGCAGGCCAGAGCTCCTGACCGGGGCACAACCCTTTGCAGTGGGCTCCTCAGTCCAGCGGATTAAGAAGCAAAAAACTGAAAGGCACTCAAAGCTGGAAGCTGAGACTAGATTAATTCAGACTAGAAATATGGCACATGCCTCCAAAAGATTAATTAACCCCTGGAATAATACATTTGTAAAGGTGTGAGAGGTTCTGATCATCAGAAATTATTCAACAGAAACAGAATGTTTTTCTAAAAGGTAGGGCAAGTGTCAAGAGATGGATCCTTCCTCCAACAGCTCATGTTAGTTACATAGTCTGCTCTGACAAACCAGATTAACTGTGATTGTTCTGTCCAACTTGAAAACTTGGCCACTTGATTTTGTTTGCAAAGGAAAACTGAAGTTTTGAAAACAAATCTGAGCAGGCTGAAATCCTGTCCAAAATATCTGTAAATATGAGTGAAGTATCTACAATATTTCTCTTAATTTGTTCTGCAACTTGGATGAAAATGCTTTTCTGAGTTTTGCTTCTCCAGTTAATCGTCCTTTTCAAAAGTTTTCATGAACCTCTGTGCTATTGAAGGCAGGAAAGCCTTTCTAACTACTTCTCTGCAGAGATTCCTGTTTGAAATTTGAGAGGTCTGCTTCTTTGGTGAGCATGAGACTAAAAAATTTTTTTTGCTTTATGAGATTCAGATTTTGTTTTATTCATCTTTCCAGAAAAAGTCTCAAAGCTACTCAGTTATCAGGAGAATTTATACTGTTTCAAACACTTAGATCTGTCCAGAGTAGCAAAGGGAAAAATCAGCCACTTCTTCCTCCTCGTCTGAGAAAACACTGATGGCTACACCTTTAATAATAGGATTTTTTCATTCTGTAACTTCTGTATTAGCCATTAACCTGTAGCTATCATATTATTTTGACATGTAAACACAGGTGGAATGCAGACTGCCTGCACTGAATGTGCTCCAGAGTTCATTTCTTTGGTGTGAGTCCACAAGAGGAAAATAAATACCAGTTCTCCTTTTGGAATGCTCTTTTGCAGCTTCACTTGCAAAAGACACTTTCCTTGTCTCCAACTGTCTATAAGGATTTGATGGAAGGAAAGGAATGCGGCCTTCCTCTTCTGAAAATGGATACAAGCATTTCATGCATTCATCCCATACCAAAAACATGGGACCAAAACATCTCAGCAAGTCCAAAATGTATATATACAGTCAGTAGCAGTGGCCTTAAGAGAGGACACACCTATGAATGCCACCCTGGAAAACACAATCTGCCACTCAATGACACACTACCTTTATTCCATCTTGGCACCAACAAACGGGACAGGAAAAACAGATGAAGTTGAAAGTCAATGTAGATAGAAGATTAGCAGGAGAGATCTCTGGGCAGCCTTTAATAGTGGCAAGCTATTGTCAACTCCATCCATCACCAATTAATGGTCTCCTGTACTTCTCCCCATCCATGTAATAGGAACCACAGGATTTCCCAAAGAAAAACCACCTTACTTTTGCCTGGGAACATTGCATTTTGTAGGCAGCATTGCAATCAGGATTGTTGATCTAATTTCTATGCAATCTCGTAAAAAAATCACACAAACACTGGCATCTTAAGCACACAGGGCAAGCCCATCAGCAGTGATTTAATGGTAGAGGATTTAACTCTTCATCATTTTTATGTAAACATAAAATTGTCACATATAGACATGATATTATATTCTAGTTCCTTGCACATATTTAAAACCCAATAAATTTAAATACTGCTACAGTCCTAGATATTTTCTAATTCCCCTCTAACAAAACGGCCAATTATGTATCTCTGATAGGAATAGCTCATTAGATAATCTCTAATGAATCCACATTAAAATAGGAGACAAAAAATAGAACTGAAATATTTTTCTCAGTACTATTATTTATCCAGAAATTTCTGAATGAAGAAATCAGTGCCTAACTTCTGAACCTTCCAGCCACTGCTTTTGTGACTAACTCTTCTAACTTGAGTGTCCTTTATCCCCATAGCAAAATATTCATATTTGCTTAGAGTTCATAAAGAATTCTTAGTAGTGGATTTAATTCCTTACACTGTGCTTGTCATTTTAGCATCTCTGTACCTAGTCACACATTTGTAATGGCTTTTAAGGGAATATTATTTCAGTCTATGTGTTAAATATAGTCCCAGTCTTATCGTATCTAGAAAACCAGAGCTGCTGCTCTGTTATTAATCTACTCTAATTACCTCTTTCATTCATAACTTGTTATGGTCATGTACTGGAGTGGTAAAGTATATACTTAGGTATTATAAATGCTTACAAATCTTCCCAAGTTTGATTTTAAAAGTGGAAAAATCAATCTTCAAGATTCAAACAATGTACTTCTTACTCAAGACAGAACTATTGTTTGAACAGTATGAGACTGGATTCAGATCTCCTGATGAATTCCTATTAATGTCACTGGTGTGACTGCAAAAACTAGCCATAAATGAGAACTTTACCTTTCTGTGAATCATAAGCACAGGTAGTACTGCAAGCTACCAAAAGAAAGAAATGCTGTGTTGTTAATGTCATAATTTTGAGAGACCTTTCCCTGTAGAAGTTGGTCCAAGAAATCACTAACTCCTTTTTCTGCAATGAGTTATGACTTCCCTAAAATTCCATCTTTATCTAGCGAAAGGATGACAACAATACAAACATCTCAGCTGGCTGTAGCTCTTGAGGCTAGATCTCACAGGTGTTACACAAGTCTCTTAGGAAGTTCAAGGTCTTGCTTATTTTACAGCCTAGGCAAACATTTTATAAGCAGATGGAAAGATATATTACAGAAATGCAACTAGATATTCACAAACTATATAGTATTATCCTCTTCCTCATCCTCAAACTTCTCAGGGTGGAAATTCCACACCAGCTTTGTTTGCTTTCCAGTACTAACACACATTTTGCCTTGCTATCCTAAGGTAGCAAAGGAACTGTACTTTGACCTGCCACTTGTAGTAATGTCTCTGAAGTTGTGAGTAAAATAAGTCAGACTGTCAGACACAATCAGAACTACAAAAAGGAGTAAACTCAAATAAAGTTGCTCATGAGTCAATTCTTAATTACGTTAGGAAAAGTGAGAAACCAATCTTTCCTGCTTACACCTTTTAAAATGCTACATCAAAGCCACTCCTGTGGCTTTTGAACTGTTCCTCACTTCATCGAGAAGTGCTAGATGATGGTGCATGATTGAACATTTAAAGGAGGAAAATATACATAAGAAATCAAGGATCATGTTTGGAAATCTGTGAGAGCTTGCAGTCCTTTTTCACTTCATCCCCTCTTTGGAAAGAATACCATAAGAGCACAGCTGGACATATTTTGGCAATACAGGCCCAAGTCTGGAAAATCCACAAGCTCTTTTCCTTTGGAAGACCAAAGCAGCTCTTGGTACAGGTGGCAAAATATGAGATATCTACAACTTAATTATGTATTTATATCATTAATATATACTGGCAGAGAGAAAGAATTACAGCTGTGTGCAAAAATGTAGACAGAAGTCAGAAGTTCAGTTGTCATTTGTGACGTTTTATAGCTTTGGGCAATGAAACATTCTGCTACTTGTTATTATGATTCCTCTGCCTTTAAGTTAATCCTTAACTTAAAGGTTAAGGTTTAGATTGCAATTGGAAACTTCTAGGTTAAAATAATTATTTATATTTTCGCAATGCATGTGGAAAAAGAGGATGAACACAGACAGGTGACATGATTAAAAGATTCCAGCTCCCAGCACCCTCCACGGACCCTGGATGTGCTCCATTCCTGCCCCAACAGGTCCACTCCATCATCCGAGATCCTCAACAAGTGACAATGCATAGGTCAGCATTTCAGTTGTAAATCACATCACGGTAACTGTTTGACACAGGCACAATCTTTTAGCTCCAAAGTTTTAGATAACATAGTTAGCCCACAGTTAGCAGTCATAACCAAAAAAAGCTCTTAGTTAACAGAGTGTTCAGGCAGGAGCTCAGTTCTGTGAGGTGTCAAGTGTACCCATTAACATGAGGACAGCCTTAAACTCCTGCTGAAGCAACTCTGAACCTCCTGGGAAGCCTTTGGCACTTCAAAGAGTCTGGATCTGAATTCATAACATTCTTTACATGATGCTCTGACGACCCCAAAGCCAGTGCTGACTGCTGCTGAGAAGGAGATTTTTCAAGGTGAGAGAGCCCAACACTCACATCTAGCTCTGTGCTGAAGTACAAATGGAAGACTTCAGCTCTGCTACCCAAATTCCCAGAAGCACCAGCTGTGCCTCCAGTAAGACCCTCGAACTGTCAGCCAAAAATAACAGCCCAGATTCACAGTAAAATCTGTCAGAACTACACAAAGAGTTCATCAAGGCAAGGGGAAGGCAAAACTCCTACAAACTTTTAAGAAAAGCCAGACCCAATCCATAAAAGTTTTTAAAGCTTAGGTCAGACTATGGAGCCTAACTATTTGCAATGTTAGCCACAGTTTTACAAGAAATATTGCTGATACTGAGGGAATTAAAATACTTGCCGAAAGCAAGAGCAGAAAGTTTTTAATGGCAACCTCTAAAAATCTCTTGCATATGAATAAAGTATTTTCAATACACAGTGGACACAATTAAAACAACAAACAGTTGACACCAGGCAGCCCCCTGCCATAGTTAGTCTGTGGTCCCGAGATTTACTCATGCTGAAAATACAACAAGATATTTAACTACTGCATATAGCAAGGGTTCGCTTTTTCAGGCACACTGCAATTTCCACATGAGCACTTCTGATTTTGGAGGCACTGCTTTTAGATTTTAACTCCCTGACTTCTCTGCTCATTTTTGGTTTCTTCCACTGAGGTACAAAATCGTGCATACATGAGAGAGCAAGGAAAAGACCAGTTCAAAAGGTAGAATTTTCATAACACTGTAGGTGGTAAACAGGCAATAGTAAGCAATAGTTATTTTTCTTTTTTTTTTTTTAATAATTCAAAACGTAGGTCCAGAGAAACTCTGATAGACAAAGATATTTTGCTCATAACTTCTCAGACATCTTTTTTCCTATTTTAACCAGTGCTAAGCAGGAAGGAATAAGCATCCACATAGGCAGGTACGTGTTCACAGTCAGCATTGTTCTTTAGTCAGCTGCAAAAATAGGCTTTGATTAAGAATGCATGGAGCACACCTCTCTTTCTTTTGATAAGTCTGCACATGCCAACCAAGTTCACATGGGCAGTCTCATACAGACTGGCAATCAAGAAGTGAGAGTCCTACCTTGAACTTGAAAAATCTGCTTTCTCTAAAGCCATAACGCACAGCTGCCATCAGAAACAGACCCAAATCCTTTCCTTTTTCATTTTCCAGGCCAAGTAAATCTATTTCCCGTTACAGCCTGTACTTATAGTTTTATTCCATCTTATGACTTAAAGACTAAAATATTTGAGCACCACTAGGATTTTTCCACCCATAAAGCGGGAAAATGCAAAACGCAAAACAGATGTTTTATAATGTATTTAATTTATTTTGGCCACCCATAGAGCTGTGGCTTATGTTAGTGCCAACCAAGTCAAAAGCAACAGAGTTCATCAGAAACACTGTGTAACATATTGTACAGTGACCAGGCATAGGGAGCACCTTTCAATAAACTACTATTTATTAAGCAAACTTCAATGTCAGAAAAAGAAAATAGGAATTACTGAAAGTGCAAGTGGTGCTGCCATACTTGAGCAGTTCCTGGGGGGATTTGCAAAGTTTATGCTGCTTTCTCATATTATTGTAGCCTAGTAGAGCTTGGAAAATAGATGATCAAAGTATACATGGAAAGTGGATGAGTTTGCTGAAAGTAGAATATCTGGAGGTAACAGCCACAGAATAATATCATGTAAATAGCAGATACTGTACAATAAACAATTGTGGCAGAAATACTCAACAGCTGAAGAAGTTCCAACAAATTAAAAACTATCTTGTCCAAACAATTGCCAGACTTCTACTGGTACAAACCTCTCACCTTTTTCAGTGTCTATGAATGGGAACAAAGACATTTCAAATGTTAAACCCATGGAACTGCTAACAGTTGCTGAAGTACTTATTGACAAGGTATCTTGTGGAAATTACAGTAAAAATAGTCTTTGAAATTTCTGGTGTACTTTTTCTTATTTAAACTGAGAAATCATATCTCAGCAACAGCCCCACTTTAACACGTCTTCAGTACAGTACTTCAGGCTGAAGGACAAAATGAGCAATAAAGAACAGTTGGTCTCAATACATTTCTATATTGACAATTTACTGCATAGATCACAGGGAATATAAAACAGACAAAATTTACTAACCTGCCAAAAATGTTTTAAGAAAGCATAAGGAAAGGATAATGTACGTATTTAGGAAGACAGAATGGCATTAAAAGTTTTAACTTGTATTTTTTGGCTTGTTATCTGCAGATTTAAAGAATTCCTCTTTAGAAGTGGATCATAATTGCAAAAGTTAATTAGAAAGTAATAAAATGTGAAAGCTCAACAATTTAGTACAGTAAACAACAGTACAGACTTTGAGCAAAAACATAGGAGCAGGTTCTTAGAATGTGAACTTTTAATGCAAAATACTTTTTTAACCAAATGACGACAAATATTTTGACCTAATAAATAAATATGAAGTATATTATTATCAAACCAAGTGCAAATACAGAAAACTCACTTTAATTCAGAGGCATGCTTAAAGCAGTTTGAAAGCAAAAAATCCTTTGCAATTATTTCTGCGGGTAAAACTGTTCTAACTATTATTATCTGTCACTTGCCAGTGCTTTCCTTCCCAGACAGACACACTTATTCGAACTTGAAAAAGCCAGAACGCCAAAAGTGCCTCCCCAATATGTTGGCTAAGGACTGTAATTCATTTAAATTATGCAACTGGATTCCCACAGCTGGCCCACAGCTTGGCTGAGAGCTCGATTCAATGCCAGTGAACCTGTCTGCTAATATTGTCCTACTTGCAGAGAAGGTAATATATCCAGCAACTTATATTGAAGTTCTGACTCTAATTAACAGAGCAAGCAAATGTTGACATTAGTGACAAATGCTGCTTAATAGCTACTGTGAGACCAGTGCAGCCAGCTGGCATTTTCCTGTAGCATTTTGCAGTAATAATCCCTTCTTTGTTTCTTAGGACATTGCTTATAATTTGTTTTTAAGCATTTTGGTTCAAGTTAGAAACAAATCGGCACAAAACCCAACCCAGACAGCAGCAGCAAGACTCCCGGCTTTCAGACAAGTAATCAACACGAAAGCATGCAAGCAGCATCCCTGAGAGGATGCACGGGGGACCCGACTATAGGAATTCTTATCCTATATAAAGCTATGTAGCCTTGCACAAACAGCCTTTGGCATCTTGTCTCTGGCCTACCTGGACAGTAGCAAAACATGTTTATCAGACCATACAAGCCCAGAACCTGAATTGCAAGCAGCTAAAAGCTGAAGGTCGCTAAACTGCAAAATTCAAACATGCTTCTATGCTTTAGCCACACAGACAACGATAAAACAAAGCCTCCACAACCACCTGTAATAATATGCCTGTTCAGCCAGCAATTCCAAAGTACTCAGCAACACAAGGTAGACATTTTCTGCAGCTGGTTTTACATGTACATTCCTGCCAAATTGTTGTCTCGTCCCCTCTTACCTTCACATTAGTCCGGAGTGCACAGTAACATGCAAAAAACATTGCAGTAAACAAGGAGCATATGGACCAGTATTCAGCGTCTCTGCTCTGCACAAACGGTACACACACGATCCCGAGCATGTGCTACTAAGGAGCATCCGTTCCCTCTGTCAGTTTGAAAATGCATTGATCTCTGTTTTTCTGACTACAAAAAGACATGTCTTGAAGGCACAGAGTGAAAGCTACATATCTCTTCAGCGACTATATATAGAAATATGCCCAGTAATTTCAATTAGCAGAGAATTCAGCATCTGAAACTTGGAACTCAGTTGCTTTTCCTTCCAGCATTTTAAATTCAGGGGGGAAAAAGGAGGGGGAACTCACCCAGAGGGGAAAGGTGAGGAATTAAAACATAAGCAGTGAGTTACTTATATTTCCCCCTGGCTTTGATGTTTTCCTACTCAATATTTTACAAAGGTTATACACAGAAAAATGAGGAAAGGTTTCTCGTCCAAGTCTCAAATTTACTGTAGATTCTGCACTGCTTCTGTCTGCTCTTGTTAAAGATGCAGCATCCCTTTTAACAAAGACAACGTCATCACTCATGACAGATTCAACATGTTCTACTTACAAATACAGTCTCTGATTAAGGACAATGGCTGGCTGGCTTATTAACGTTTCCTCAAATGCAAGTTCAGTCCCCTGTGATAATCTATTTTTAAATAAAAAGTCCCACCTACTCCTTCCCTCTCATTTAATAAAAATGCAGCGGACTAGCTCTAAAGATCCTGAATTGCATTGTGCTCCCAGCTCAGGCACTGGACATTGCTTTCAAACTGTTCTCTTACTTGCTTGGGATTAGAAACACAAAGAAAAATTAAAATGAAAGCAGAAAAATCCTGGAAGAAGTCTGTGCCCTCACATTTGTAACTACATATTCTGAATTCAAAATGCTCCAATATCTTCCAGAAGGAGGGAACTCAGAACCTAGCCAGAAGGCAAAGCTTTAATTCACAAGCACAAAAATAAAACCAAACCACTTCTCTCACTCCTGTCAACCACTGGGATGCTGCGAATTAACTGATTGTTTACTGGGCTGCAGGGACACAAAGTCAAAGACTCAACTCTGTTTATAGCACCGGAAATCACTGATATTAGTACTGAATTATGAAGCAATCTCCATGAATAAAACTAGAAAAGAGCCTTTTTTTTTTTTTTTCACTGCAGCAGATATTGTGGGAGGCAAAGAGGGGAAGAGGCTTTACTACCTCCTTCTCTATCAGCACAGAGCAATTTGCGTAGGATAAGCATAACTTAATAGAAATATCTGCAGTGACTTTTAGAATTTCTTTAAATGTTTTATGTAAACCCCCTTGAAATATGCAGAAAGACTGAAGTCTTAAGCAAATCAGTGGGTATCATTCTGTGGGCAATGGGGTGAAGAAGCTTAAACAGAAGGTTGTGCATTTAAAAAAGAATAAGGGGGAGGGGAAAAGACAGCAAGGTTTTTTCTAACATCTTCCTAAAGACAAGCTCTCAGAAACTGTCGTCAACTCCAAGAGAACAGCTATTTTTAGCTTGTCATTGTTTGTGTCTTTTTTTAGGAATGAAAAAGGCAGTCGTGTTTAAAGCTAGATATTCCTCTCCAACGTAGCCCAAGACAGCTACTTAATTTGATCCCCAGCTCCATCTGTCATACAAATTAAGTAATTAGTAATCACAGCCTTCTTTGGCACGAACAATGACTTCCACAACAAAAGAGATGAACTCCGATTTTAAATCTGATTCTGCGATTTTTGTTAGTAATGAAACTGGGGTCTAGATGCCATAGTTCAAAAAGCTGGAGTATCCCAAACCTATGGTGGCTGCAGCAATATCCATCAAATAAGCTAAAACATAGTAATGTGTTGCGCAGCAAAAGCATGGGAGAATTAATTGATACATTTTTTGTCATTCTTCAAGTAAATAGAAAGTGAAAGGAATCAAGGTTTATTTTGCAGTACAGTACATTAAAAAATTAAAATCAGGTATCTTAGTCATTGAAAAAATATCACAGATCTTGGGGAATTCTGATCCACAGAGAAATGCAATTCAAAAAGCAAAGATGAAAAGATGCACAGTCCTGAGAAGTGAGGCAAGGTTCAGGCAAGTATGTAGCTGCATATGAAAATCGAATTCAAGCTTTCTTTCTGCCAAAGCAATTGCACAAGTTTTCAGTCAGCAAAGTCTTTGAAACAACTTTCTTTTTCTCAATCCTAAAAAAGCTAATGGTTTTGGGTTTAGGCAAACAAACTCAACATAGAGAAAATCGCACTAAAAGAAAGCAAGGCTGAGTAACAATACAATTCCTGAGTGATTACCTGGATATAAAACTTCAGACTCATTCAGGAAAAAAAGAAGTAACGCAGTCCCAAAGTATTCACCCAGAAAAACTCCCATGACTCCTGAGCACCAAGGAGGAAAAATTATCTAGGAAATGACAGACTGACTTTATAGTACTGTAAGTGAAAAGGGGAGAGACTCCCATGCATATGGTAGTCACCTCCTGTAATAACTGGGGCATGTGAGAATTAGCCAGACAATTGAGACCTCTGTACCAGCCAATAAGGCATTATTTTGCTAGCAGACCAACTCAAAACATTTATCAGGGGCTACTTCAGGTAACCTACACAAGCAGATTCCTGCAGGACTTGCTCACATCTGCCAAGACATTTCTTATCACAGCAGCCTAATTGTTAAAGAAAGCATTGTTATCAAGGACATATAGTATTTCATTATGAGTTAACAGCTACTCAAAAGCATCACATATTGGTGATATTTACAGCTAAAGATACAGAGTTGATAAAAATGAGTGGGGAAAAAGCCCTGCCTGAGTCATCCAGACATGCCAAAACCAGCAGAACGTTTGAAGCACTCAGGGCCTCTTTAAACAGGCGACAATAGGGAAAAACCCCAGAGATGAAAGAAGTTATTCCATTAAAAAAAAAAAAAAAAAGTTAAGAATAAAACCAGTAGAGAGACAGTAGTCCAAAGGAGCCATACTACAGACCCTCTTTAAAAAGACACACAACTGGTGACCTGAATATTCTTAGATAACTGGAGCCACTATCTTGAGCTGTGAAATTCCATTGTTACTCTTTGCTCCTGTACCTTCAGAAGGGCAGAAGAGAGCACTTGGAAGGAAACCCTGGTTGTCTGCAGAGGTTCAAAGACAGCAGAGGGAACATGCTGCCTTGGAAGACTTTGATCTCAGGAGGGCCTGAGGCCAGTCTGCTTCAGAGCAGCACGGGGGGCACAGCCCTTTGCAGCATCCGTCACTGCCCAGAAGAAGAGCACCAGGAGCTAGTAGCAGTAATAGCAGTAGTACCAGCACCAGGAATGCCCTATGGCTGTTGTGCCCTAAAGCTGTGCTCAAGGACTCCCACAGTGCCATGGCACTGTTCTAGCACAGAGCTGACAGTATCATAGAACCACAGCATGGTTTGGGTTGGAAGGGATCTTAAAGATCATCTAGTTCCAACCCCCTGCCAGGCCAGGGGTGCCAGCCGCTAGACCAGGTTGCCCAGAACCCCATCTCACCTAGCCATGAACACTCCCAGGGATGGAGCATCCACCACTTCTCTGGGGGGAACACTGGAACCACACTGCGCAATAACATTTTTCATCCTCAGACACCTCAGCATTTTCAAGTTTGGGCTGTTTGCTTTTTCCAGACATGATGGAAAGTGTGGTATTTTAAAGGAGAGTATCAATAAAAACAATAAAATGCAGTAAAGAAACCAACATGCTCCAGGATTTGCTTTATGACAGTGCAACATGCCCCACTTAAGCAGCATATTTATGGGTAAATATTATAAGCTGGTCTTAAAAAGACTCATTGCAATGAGATAGATTTTGTGATCACCCTGTGATGATCACAAAGAAAGCAAAGATTAGCTAGCAAAAGCCCAGAAATTAGAGGGGGAAGGGTCTGAAGAAGAGGGTGCCTTGCTTTCTGAGTGGATGGAGGGAGAAATGACATTCCTGTCCTCCAAAAGAGGGAAGAGTGGATGTCTGCAGGAAATTGGGCATAATGGTGGAGGTTTGCAAGGCTGTTTGTAGGCCATGCAACGCTTATTAGTATCAACACTGACAATCTGCGTCACTGACTTTGAGTAGCCAGGGGTGTAATTCTCCCTCTTTTCGCAGGAGGTACCGGCTTGTGCAGTCATGGCACTCTGGCTACAGTCATGATCCATCACTTCCTGTCTTTGCACACTGCAATGATACAATCTATATGGCACCCTAGTCCTGCATTGCCTAAATAACTCTGATTTCACCACAAGAGCTCTAAATTGAAATGATTTTACTCTTTCCTCTATTTCTAAGACTTTAAACTGTCATAAAAAATGTTATTTTCCACATCTGCAAGAAGTTCCTTACACTGATATTCACATTGAGGAGCAGGATATTGAAGGAATCGTTGATATGGACTGCAGGTCTGGGGTGCTGAAGGGCCTACAGTTTCCAGGTGGCAAATATTGACTAGAAACAGTGGATTGAATCTATGGGGCATCTGGAAACAACTGCAGAAAGAAGAATGTGGAACAAAGCCCCAGTTGGGAAGAAGTCTTTCTTAGGCTGTCCACTGCAGCAAAGCTTAGTAAAACACAACAGACAGAGGAACTACATCAGCAGCTCGAACTCAGAAAATCTGAAAGTTGTCACAAAGAGAAAGAAAAAAGCTGAATAGATTATTTACAAACTCTCATCTCCAGTATTGTAAACAGCTCTCTGATATTCTGGCATTCTGATGCATAAGTTGCTGTGTCAAATATTCTTTTTTTGAATATTCCAGACCAGTAAACACCAAAGACCTTGCCCTGGGCTGATTTAACTTAAGCCACAGTTTTCCCTGAAAACTTTCTGTTCCCTCTTTTCCTGCACAATCTTCTTAACACATTTGTCTGATTTTCGAGCATTTAATACTTTTCCTCTTAAAATCCCAGCTCTCTGCTTTTTCTCTTATGTGGTTGCATTGAGGAAGGTTTTGATCAGATATACAACAAAAACATATAATTTACTTAGAAAATGATTCCTTCTCATTATTAAAATTTATATGCATTTTATAAACCAGGCTTTGCAGTTAGTATTTCATCATTTCAGCCATAAAGCCAGTTATAATAAGCAAATTTAAAGAATAAATAAATAAAGGCCAAATGATAAATAAAAAATTAGTGAAGAATGGCCTCATCCTGTGAGTCTTTTCTATGACTGCGAATTTTTCAGGAAAGGTTTCCTCATTGTTCCTGATGACCCTAAAACAAAATAATGCAAAACAAGGAACAGAGGCTCAGAAAGAAGGAACTGGATTAAGCTTCACCTTGAGTTACTCAAAAGCTCATTTTTCCACTCCTGTACCTGTAACCTGTGGATCAAGTTTATTTTACACCTCATTGTATATAACTGATTGAGGTGATGCAACCCCTTTAATGCCTCAACTGAGACACCCAGGCTGCAAAGACTTTTTCGACTCTGAAGATCCCCAGTTGAGTTTCCTGGATTTCACTCAAATTGATCACTAACATGTCTCCCCAATATCTGTTTCATTTTGTGACCCTGAGAGAACACCTGCCTTTCTCCTTGACCTGAATTCTCACGATAACTCCTCCAGAAAGGTATTTCCAGTCACAGTCATATTAAAGGCTATGGCAACCTGGAACCCTAGGAGATTATCTAGGCTGTTTTTCTTGACGCGGGAAGACTAACCACGCATAAGAGTGTGCTTGGCAAATGGTTGTCCAACTTCAAAGTCTCTCATGAAGGGAATACAGCCTTTTCATCAGTTGGTCCTTTATTCTTAATATGGAAATCATAGAATCATAGAATTGTTAAGGTTGGAAAAGACCTCTAAAATAATCAAGTCCAACCATCAACATAGCACCGCTACCATGTCCACCACTAAACCATGCTCTTAAGTGCCACATCCATACATATTTTGAACACTTCGAGGAATGGCAATTTCACCACTTCCCTGGGCAGCCTGTTCCAAAGCTTGAAAACCCTTTCGGTGAAGAAATTCTCCCTATTATGCAAGCCAAACCTTCCATGGTACCACTTGAGGCTTTTTCCTTTGGTCCTGTCATTTGTTACCAGGAAGAAGAGATGGACCCCATCACATTAAAACTTCCTTTCATGTACCTGTAGAGAGAAATAAGGTCCCCTCTCAGCCTCCTTTTCTCCAGACTAAACACCACCAACTCAAGACAAGACAAAAAGCTTAAATTATTAGAAGCCTTTAAATGATTAGAAGCCTATGCTTGTTTTCTGCACAAAAAAAAAATAATTTACTACAATTGTTTGAAAAACTTGGGGAAAAATGAAACTTGGGGAAAATGATGCCTATCTTGTCATGATTGCCATCACTCCCCAATAATAAATTAACATTTTACTTTTATAATTTATGAACTATAATTTACGAACTAAGCTTATTCATCTAAGCATAAAATCCACATTTCCATGGTAACAGCATGAATGAAGAAGGAATGAACTTCCAAAGTTCAATTGCATTTATTACAGTACTTAAAAATAAACCTCCAGCAATTTTCACTGAGGAAATTGCTGTAGCCTTTTTCTAAGAAAAAAAAATAATTAAAATTAAATCTCTCACTGCAAACTAGTATAGGAACAACTGGATTTTGCATTGTACTTGATAAAGACCCGTGTGTGTCAAAACACTTAGTATTTTATTCTTTGTACTGTGATTTTATTTGAGGAAACTACTTAAAGGGAGCTCACCATTAGATTAAGAAATATGATAAAAAATCTTGTAGCACTGGAAACAGCACAAGTTTTCATGAAAATACATGTGTAGGGTGGTTTTTTTTTTCAATGTAGACAGTCATTTCATTAAACAAGCGAAGTGTTTGAATTTACAATAGAGAATACACTAAGGGATATTCATTGGCCATGCTCTAACTATTCCTCTTTATTCCACTGATAACAGTTATTAGCTTAATACGTTAACAAACTTCAACTAGAAATCTTATCAGTGAGATAAACACCTTGTTTGAAAAATATGTTTAAATTTAGCAGGTTCTCAAAAAGTAATTTCAAACCTGCACAGCATTTGAAAGCAAAGGATAATTAATGAGGGAAACTATTTACAAGACAATTAGTGTAATTTTCTATGTTTTACTGATTTCAAAGAATGAATCATGATATTTCTAGAAGCCTTACGAGTTAAAAGCAAACTATTAGGCTCAGTAAAGAGTAGATAGGTTAGAATAGGTCTAATTACTCTAATAATGTGCTAAATCTAGCAATCTATTTTTTCTTTTTTAAAAAGAAAAGAATATTCAAAACAAGTATATTATAAACATGAAGGAGGAAAAAGCCTTTATCAGCAACCTATGTCTGCTGAAACCAGTAATCTGGTGATGACTCTTACATCTGTATCTCCTCTGGAACCTGTGACTCCCAACATTTAAAGACACCTGGCCAACCTAGATACTTTTTCTTCTAGTACTATCCAAACTTTAAAAATAATACTCAGATGAAGACTTTAAAAACATACTAGCAGCAAAAATACACTCAGCAAAAAACTCTTCCCATGACTGATTGGGACTTTTCCTGTAGAGTTTTACCAATTATTTTATTCCTTACTTCAGCTCCTCTTTACATCAAGTCAAAATATTTTCAGCTGTATTATTTTCAGCTGTATGTATAGAAGTCCATGGGAGTCAATGAGATGAATCCCATGGTCCTGAGAGAACTGGCAGGTGTAGCTGACAGGCCACTCTCCATCATATTTGAAAAGTCACAACTGTCAGACAAAGCACCCAGTGACTGGAAAAAGGGATATATCACACCAATTTTCAAAAAGAATAAAAAGGAGGACCCCAGGAACTACCAGCCAGCCAGCCTCACCTCTGTGTTTGGTAAGATAATGGAACAGATCCTCCTGGGAGCTATGTCAAGGTATATGAATGGCAGGAAGGTGATTCCAGGCAGCCAACACGGCTTCAGAATGGGCAAATCACCCCTAAATTATCTGCTGGCCTTCTCCAATGAAGTGATGGAGTGACTGTGCTGCTGGATAAGGGAAGAGAAACTGATATCATTTATCTTGACTTCAGTAAGGTCTTTGACAGGGTCCCACGCGACATCTTTGTCTCTAAATTAGAGAGCTATGGATTTGATGGATAGGGAATCTGCTGGATGGCCAGTTGCAGGCAATGGCTTAACATCCAAATCAAGATAATTACCAAGTGGTATTCTGCAGCAGCCCATGCTAGGACCAGCACTGTTCAGTATCTTTATTAATGACTTAACCAGTGTGACTTTGAAAGTCTGCACATGACACCAAGCTGAGTGGTACAATTGATATGCTAGAGGGAAAGGATGCCATAAAATGGGACTTTGACAGGCTTGAGAAGTTGTCCAATGGAAATCTCATGAAGCTCAACAAGGACAAGTGCAGGATATTACACCTAGGTCAGGACAATCACCAGGATCAGGAATTAACAAACTGAGAGAAGCCCTGCAGAGAAGGACTTGGGAATACGGGTGGATAAAGAAATTAACATGAGCCACAATGTGCACTTACAGCCCAGAAAGCCAACCCTACCCTGGGCTGCATCAGAAGCGTGACCAGCAAGGAGATTGAGGGACATGATTTTGTCCCCATCTACGCTGGTCTCCTGAGACCCCACCCAGGGTGCTGCATCCAGCTCTGAGGCCCAACATTAGAAGGATGTGGACCTGATGAAGCAGGTCCAGAGGAGGCCATGCAGATGTTTGGAGGGCTGGAGCACCTCTCCTATGAAGACAAGCTGAGAGAGCTGGGGTTGTTCAACCTGGAGAGGACAAAGCTCTAGGAAGACCTTACTGAAGCCTTTCAATACTTTAATGGGGCCTATAATAAAGCTGTAAAGGGAATTGAGAATTTCACATGGTGCTCCTGAAAACTGCTGTTGAGAAGACAAATCTCAGCAGTTAGACTCCATCTCTTTAGGGGCTGTAATTAATGGCATCATGATAAAGAAGTAGTTTTGTGGGTTTTTTTATTTTTGACGGTGTAGTGATGCTTCAGATGTACTGACTGAACAAGTATTGTCATGGTTTGCTGTTCTAGGCCCAAGGGAATACCTCAAACATTGTGGTCAAAGCATGGTCATTTCTTTCTCGAAATTATTCTTTTTAGTAATTTCAGTTGTGGAGAATTTGGCACACAAAGTCAAAATTTTAAAATGTCCTTAAGAGCCACAAAATATTTTCAACAAATTTACATCTGAATAGAAACTTTTTACACTGCTAGTATCAAAGTACTTCTATTATTTCACAGCAGTTACAGAACCCTTTTTTACCAGTATTATTTAAGGATTTCTATTATTTCCAAGTAGTTAGATGGTTCCTGTTAAAATACCACACTTTGCACATTTCTTCCAAGCATGTCCTCTTCTCACTTCAATACTCCCTTGAGTCACATGCAGTGGAGATCAGATAAATTCAGAGAATGTCTTCAGTGAAATATCTTGCAAAATGTAAATTACTGCTATAATCTGATGATATTTCACAAGGAAACTGACTTTAGCACTGCTTCCTCTGTAACTATTTATAAAAGCTAAAAATCTCTGCCAATCTTTCTGGCTATGGGACTGTCTATAAACATTTTTTTAGTACTTCTATATGCAGAATTAGTCTCAGTGTAGTACACAGGGTCAGTATCTCTTTTGCATGGAGGACAAGACTGACTGAGACATGCATGCTGACAGCAGAATACCAATTGACTAGAGCCATATTTATCCAAGAGCAACATTTTCTGTTCTCTTAATACTTTATTTAAATAGTTTTAGCAATTGCAGTCCCCTTGACCCAAAGAAGCATGCCCCATTTCACACATTAACTAAAAATATCATCAAATCTCTTAGGAAAACAAAGCTAGACTCTACTGCCAATCATAGTACAAGTAACCTTTTTCATTTCAACAGGGTCATAAATATCTACAGTCTCACAAAATATGAGAATCTGGCCCAAAGAATAAATAAAATCAGATAAAACTATGATATATGCTGAATGAAAATCTACATCTATTAAAGCCAACACTAAAACCAACCATCTTATTAATTTCGAGGAATTTCACTGACGCTCTTTAAGGTATAAAATAAACATTAGTGCACACGCCACAATACTGAGTTTGTATGTAAACCTCAGTCATAAAGAGTTGATGCTCCCTGTTATTCTTTTGGCAGATTATCAGTTCTACTACAGCTGTTCTAGAAAAGCAGAATAATAAAGTCTGAAAGTATCTTTTTCTATCCCCTTTTCATCACCACATTCAAATTGGAGTTCACATATTGAAATATGCTTTAAGAGGTGTTTGTGAACATTTGTTCAGTCACAATGACTGGGACATTGGATACAGTGTAAGAGCATCATGCAATTGTCAAAGAGTATTCTGAACACAAGAATACCGTCATCTGAACAACTTCATACACATTTGCAGTTACTGAGTAACTTTAATCCAAATGCGGTTTCCTGATTTGGGAAACTTCTATGTGGAGCTGACTCCTATAAACACTGCAAAAATGATGTAAAGTATATAAAGTGTGAGGGGTTGCTCAGAAAGTCAGGGAGTCCTCATATAGATGATAGAAACATTGTGTGCATCTTCAGTGAAAGGGCAGGTGGGCAAGAGACATTTCAGCTTGTATTTGTCAATCAGAACCAAGGAAAAGCTACTAAGAGTTGTTACTGACTCAGTAAGACAAGTCAAACTGGACTTTAAGAAGATTTTCCCTAGGAAGGAGGACAGGAGAATCTGTTGTGAGAGGTGACTCATGTCTAGAAAACTGAATAATGCAATTGGATTAGTCTTTTGTGAGCTGGATAGATGCAATACAGCTATTGTTTTTTTTTAAATCTGAGTCTGAAGAGAAAGTAGTAAGTGAAGTCAATAAAATAAACAGCACCCTAGGAAGGGCTTTTCTCCATTCGCCACCAAACCAGCACAGGAATGTAGCTCATCTCCCCACGTTTGATGACGTCTGGTCCTTCACAAAATCTGTGATGCAATAAGGTAGTGGGAATTAAATAATAATAGTTGGCATAGAGTGTGTTCATGTGCATTCATAAGTTTACCTTTGTAATGAGAATGTGTCTCTCTAAATATTCATTGGAAATTTGCTAATTAATGGCTGCTGCTGCTGTATACGATGCTCTGGAAAAACAAAGCAAACCACAAAATATGCTAGACGGGCAGATGATTGCTGTCTACTGATTTCACTAAAGTCCTGGCCAGGAAGTCAGGCTAGATGATAACCAAGTTCTTCTGGACCACATGCAGATGTATCTGCTAATTCACATACACAAAAAAAAGCACAAGACTGGAACAATCTGGAAACACTCAACTCCAGAGTTGTTACTGCCTGTAACAGAAAACTATCATTTCCTACTTCTGCTTTGCATTGTTCTCTGCTTCTTCCCCTATGTTTTCTATAAATAGTGGCATTTCATGCCAATTAATGAGACGGGTTTTTGAAAGAGATGCAGAAATTCCCAAGCTACAAGTGAAACTGTTAAAACCCATAATGAAGTTGTGCAATGCTCAAACGTGGGCCACCTGGAAGAAAAAAACTTTTAAACATATCTCCGTGCTTCTGATGCATCGGCTTTCTCTGTCATTTGACAGCCCTCTGCACTGAAATAGCTTGTTGAATATTTTAGAATCAACATCACAGTGTTTCAGTGAAAGGATTGTAATTAATTTTTCACAACTGCATAATTTCAGGGCATTGTGAAATACAACTTCAGTGGGTTTCTTCATGCAGCAGTGTCCCAGTGTCATATTGAACAGTTGTGTCTATGGCAACATGTTCCTATTATCATAGATCTCCAATATCTACTATCATCTCTGAAATTTTTTTAGGTAATTAACACAGAACTCAATGCTAATTGTTAAAATCAGAATGAAAATAGAAGTTCATGCATAAAGCAGCTTCTGCCTGCATATTGCTCTACACAACTTGAACAGATAAAACCTTTTTGCTTAAATAAAATTGGGAAACATTTGAGACCAAAAGAGATCACCATTTACTTTCCATTTCCTGGCTTCTGCTACTACAAGAAAGATCTGTTTATTCACTATTACATTATTGCATAGCAAATAGTGTAAATTAGAATGTTATTCTGCTACAGTAGAAGGCAAACTGGCAACAGTCAGAGCTCAGACAGAGAGCTAGGGCTTTCAAGATCTCTCTTTCAGTTTACCAGGTGTGGTAAATAGACCTGCCCCTGAGTTTATTCACCTGCAAACTGGCATTTATGGTATCATTCCCAGTAATAACTCTCAAAATGTCAGTGTTTTTATTACAGCTCCTAGTCCTTGCTGCTCTGCAACAACATATTACCTTTCAGTAAGGACACACTTTGGTCTGCAAAGCTTTGAGTGACAAGTATAAGTAAGAGCGGTTAATGTTTTCAACTCATTTCTAGAGATTGATTTGGAATATCTGATTTCCTTAATCTGAGCAAACACATCTCCATGCTCACTGCATCTTTGATCTCTACCACCCACAGTGTGCAGCTTTGTGCTCTAGCACCCAAAGCATTTCCCAAAGTATTTTGCCCTATGTAAATGCATTTATTTGTACCTTCCTGTATCACAAGCAGCCTGCTTGATTTCAAGTATGGAACTTGGTATTTTTCACAACCCTCTCAGAACATATTGAAGACACTCTGGGTTGGCACCCCATATTTCTAGGAAAAAATTAATTATCAAGCTTCCAGCACTGCTATATTCTTAGTAAAATACCAAAATCAATGAGATGTCATTCATGAATATTCTTCTGGACTTCCCATTAGATTACATCATCAACATACTCATGTCTCTGTTCAAATAACCTGCAAATTATTGTGTTAATGTTTTCCTGGCATGTGGTTTTACACTCCACTGAGCCATAGTCATTAAAGGTAGCTATGCAGCACCCAGAACAGCCTCCAAAGTCTTCAGCTTGCCTGTAAGAATCTCTCACTGTCATACTCTTTCTTGTTTTCCTATATTATCTTACATATAGTATTTCACTACATTAATTTCAGCTACTCCACAATCCCCACAGAAAACCAGTGAAAGACGTGAGAGAGGAAGGGAATTTATGCCCTCCAGCCAAATTTTCTGAAGCGTCTGACAGTTTTACACCTGATATGTAATTCAGGGCTATGCAGGTAACACGTCAGAAGGTCTAGCTGCAGAAATAGGACACAGAAAGAAACTAGTAAAGGAATACACTCTAATTCTAAGAAAAATAGGAGCTGCATATGAAAAGTCTTAGTAGAGCAGTAGTTGTTTACTACCCTTTGCAGGTCAGGAGTTCACTGGTTTGGGCAACAGCTCTTGGCTCTTCAGACTTGGTGTAACTTCCTGCTTTGCCATAGGCACACATCAGTGTGATAAAGAGCAAGATGCTTAACCTACAAGATCTCGGGGTCTTATATATGAAGATTAGCTCATGAGCACGGCTAAGTTTTTTAACATTGTAGGATTATCAGATGCTATGAAAACAACCACAACAAAAGCAGTGTTAAATCGAGTCTACCTAATCCCAACTAATGTAGGATATTACCTGACACTTAAAACCTAAAGCCTCAGAAACACCCAGTCTAACAGTTCTGCAGGTTCTCCTAAAGTGTGAAAGCTTTTGGATGTCTAAATTAAATTATTTCTCCTAAATTAGTCTAGAAGTTATCTTAATCTTTAAATTAACACATACTCAAAGCATGTATACTAATAAATTGGTAATTATGTCCAACCGAAAACCATCTTGACGTTCATCTATAGCGATACAGCCACTTAGACCCTAACTAAATCCTTCTTTGGCCTCTGTCTAATTATCTCTAAGAAGCATAAAATCTAGATGAAGTGAACACTACTGTTAGCATCACAGTACTGGTGCAGCACCAAAAATGATGCCATTTTTCACCTGAGATCCTTGTGTTCAGATCATTCACTTGCGACCACTTGGATCAGTCACCATCATTTTCAGAGAAGGGCTAAAGGGCAGGATGCAGAGCAGGTACACTTTTTATAATGGTTCCCCATTACTCACAAGGAAAAATAAATGTAGTTATGGTAGGCAGAACTTACAATCAGCTCTCCTCTCAAGCAGATGTCAAAAATTCAACCAAGAGAGAGCCCAAGTTAAGCACTGGAATTAGGTTGAATGCAACTGATGGAACCATGGTAGGAAGTATTTACTGATATGACACAAGTCACACACAACTGTATTATTAAGTCCAAAGACTGCAATCCAAAAAAGTTTTTTCAGTTAATTAAACAAAATTTCAATTATTTAAATCTCCTCCATAGAAACTAAACCAATCGACTTCACATATAAAACCATCTGTTTGGTGTATGAATCTGAAGGAAAAAGGCTCTTTAAGCGTGCAGGGAAGTTTAATCAAAACTGCATCCCATTTCTACACACACTCCCTGAAAATGTGATTAATCCCCTTGCTTTCCTCCCAGATAGCTACAAAAATGGATGCAGGATTGAAGGAACTCCTTTCCATCAGTAATGCAAGAGCTCAGTCACCCCTCAATATCCAGTCCAGAGCCCAAAATAACCTAACCTTGAGAGGAAATAGCCAAGATTTATGGATAAAGCAAGTGGAAAGACCAGAAAAGAAATGAATCTCTGTATGGGAAAGCCTGATAACCAATGCCTAACAATGCTGTGATGAACTGCCAGAGGGCAGAGCTCAGCAGCTGGCTAACAAAGAGTGGACAGTCATGAGGAATGTCATGGGCACTCCTGCATCAGGCTTGACTAGAAGGATGTTAAACACTAAATTAAAACCTAAGCATGAACCAGAGACCATAACCATTAGCCATATGCAAAGAGAGCTGTTTGGGAGCACTTTAAGCCTTTCATTCTCTCTTCAAAAGCCACAATAATAAAGGCTCTCCATGCATCAGAAAAGGCTGAAATAGTCACCACATCAGTTCAGGAACCCAATAACTGTTAGGTGAAAAAAGTAATCTTCAAAAAGGAAATTCAAACTTGTCTTCTCCAACAGCTGTAGGCATATCTTATCTCCTGGAAGCCAGAAATGTTCAAATCCCTTCAGCAAAACAACATCCCAGACATCCAACTGAATGTCTGGGATCTGGTCATTATGTAGA
This sequence comes from Eulacestoma nigropectus, assembly GCA_013397775.1. Classification (NCBI taxonomy): domain Eukaryota; kingdom Metazoa; phylum Chordata; class Aves; order Passeriformes; genus Eulacestoma; species Eulacestoma nigropectus. The sequence continues at coordinate 4,988,487 of VZTE01005755.1, forward strand.
TGCTACCACCCACCTGGAGCCTAGACTAATTCAGGACATGTACATATCTTTCCAATGTTAGTTGACTTTGTACTTTGTCCATGTTTTTATTGCATGGCAAAGGCAGGAAAAGCTTCATTGTTCATCTTGGTGCTAAATAATCTTTCATGTAATCTTCTTTTCTGGAACTGGGAGGTTTTTTTAAGATAATATACACATTGTCTGGAATTAATGTATGCACAGCAGTTTTTCAATGCCATTTAACAGTATTACTCGGGCTCATGCCAGCTAAATATATTTCAGTAGATTTCAGACCAGATTTCTGCAATGCAATCGCTTTGGAATTGCTTGCAGCAAACATTTAGAAACGTCAGTAGATGTGCAATATGATCGCCCAGAGTATCTCAGAGTGCTTAACACAACCAGAATAAATGCAAGGCATAAAAGAATTTTCCTGGGTACACAACTAGCCCTAAAATTTGAATTTTCTATTGTGATTTCAAAGTACTCAATAGGATTGCCTAGGAGCTAGTTACTAGTGAAATCACATGTGCTTGTGGTAGCTAAGAACTCCAGTTATCTGTAAGTGCATGGTTTCAGTGAGCTCCTCAGAGAACTTCACTGTTTTCAAGCAACTTGAAAAACCTCCAGTTTTCTGAGATTCTGCCCAGTATAATGTGGGAGGAGAGGAAAAAGTTGCCCTTGCACCATCTTTGCAACTTGCTGAATTTATCCACGCCTCTAGGCAGAACTGGCCTGGATATTACAAGAACATATTGGGTACCATGATAAGATGGTAGTCAATGGTCTCAATATATTAGGATTTACAAGGCTAGGCTCAACAAAAAGAGGTCGGGGTACAGTAATCCCTCTGCCAAGCAGACTTGGGGTGCTGTTCAGTGTAACTACTCTGCCAGTTCTCTGTGAGGCAAGGGAGCACATAGCTACCACGCCTACCACCTTGCAATGAGAGACTTCATCCTGGACTGCTTTTGTCATAAACTTTCTCCTGTGGATGCATTACTGACAGTTCCCAGAAGCCGGGCTTGATCATTCACAGAAAAAAATCCACATACCTAGCAACAGCTTCCAGGTATAGATGCAATAAATGTTGTATAAATTAATAACTAAATAAGAAATCTAAATAAACAAAATATAAAATGCAAATCATTGTGCTAGAAAGAGGCAGCAAATGGTAATAGGGAGATTAAAAGTGATCACTTCCATTTCAAAAGCTAATATGATGGTAACTCCAATGATTGTAGCTTTGATTTAAGTACCAGATCAGTGTACAGAATCAACTGACCTCTCTCAAGTGTTAAGCTAGATATGTACTAATCTATGTTTTGGGGTCATAAGCAATAAAAGAACAGGTTTGACCCAGGTGTCTAATATAACACACTTTTTGGAAGCAATATCCACCAGTCTGTTGCAAGATTCTGTGGTTCTAAAACTGCCTGGGAAAGGAAATCCACATGGTGAATTTATCCACAATAAAACTGCAAGACAAATCTTGCCCCAGACAGTGAAGAAATAAAGAAATCAGTTTCTGTGGTTCAATGTCAAAATCACTGCAGCAATACAAATATCACAGTGGTTTGGTTTTCCCCTAGCCATTAACATATCTTCCTCCATTTATTCTTCTCCCTTCTTTTGGTATTCCCTGAGGCAAAGGAAACTAACAACTTGCTTACACTTCAGTTTGATAGGACTGCCCTTCTCTTCCCACAAGCCTAGAGAGAACACAGTGAGACACCCATCCTCCAGCATGCCACGTTAAGCCCCTTCCCCATTTGATAGTGTGGAGATGAGGGAATGTGGTCCACAGCAATCAGCTCCCAGAAAAGCAGCACTTCTGCACCTGTCTTGCTCCATAGGACCCAGCTGCCCTATTTCCCACTCCTTTATGTGGCAGAGGCTCACAGGTCTGGGGAGCAGGTTCCCAGCCACCTCACTACACCCAGGTCCTGTGCAGGACCCAGAGCAGACAGGCAGCAGCAACCCTATTTTCTCATTTGAAGTACCCAGCCTTACTCCCAGTCTCACACAACCCTTCACATTTGCTGTGACCCAGCAGCCTAATTTCACAGAAATATTAGAAAGTGAATTATGCTTCCACCAAAATGATCCTCAGACTTCACACTCCAGCATACATCAATATTGCAGCCTGCAGAGTAGTGCATTGTTATCTGTTCCAGCTCCAAATAAGCTAGCTGAGATACTGGAATTAGTTAGAACAGCATGGTGTTGCCCACAGGTTAACTTCTTCTTCCCAAGAGGATAAATCAGCCTACAGCAAACATATCTTTGACTGCAATTTACATGCAGAACTGTGCCTCCCTGCTGTCCAGCATGCTGTCAGAAAAGATTCCCTCAGAAACTGAAACGGAATAGTTCTGATCTCTGCAGCTCATTTCAGCCCTAACTGTCCCATACCAGAGGCAGAAAGTGGCAGTAAGTAAATTCAGTATTGGTTGAGCTTCCCCCTCCTCTGAGATGACATTCTCCCTGGGGGTCTCCAACCAGCCAAGGCAACATGCAGCACAGAAGGGCATTAGACTGGACAAACTGTTCTGCTGTGTAATCAAGTGTTTAAATAGACCCTGTAAGTAGGCTAGAGTGCACATGTGCACAATCTCATAAATACTAATATACCTGTAAAATGATTAGGCACCATTTCTTCCTCAAAAGAACACCACTGTTAGAACTAGGGTTTTCCCATTGTTTTTGTAATGAGGCAGAAGCAAAGCACAGAATAGGCCTTATATGACAAATACTGTAACATCATTATTAATCTCAGCTCTTTGGTGTGACATGGTAAATGGAACAAGAGATCAATAATAAGAACACTAGATCTGAATATCTGACCAATCTCAAGTCCTTCTAAAACTTTCCCAAGGCTTACAATTACACATACAACCTCTTCCAAGCAGTATCATGTCTTCATGAATTTCTTATCAAAAGAGTAGTAGTAAATTCAAATCCATCATGGATAGGCAGCAATTTGGTAGCAAATAACTTATTTGATTAATTATCTCTTTTACTGAAACTGGGTAAATGTTGCTTATGTGCATCTACAAATTATTTGTTCTACACCAGTTACACAATTATTATTTTGTGCTGATATTTGTTTAACCTGGGAAGAGTCAGCAGCAGTTTAGTGTGAATCTTTAAAATTTCACCTTTCAGCTACAGTGGTTAATTCTGCCTGAATATCACTTTCTGTTTATAGGCAGAGTAGGTCTAACTCCTAGGATCAGCTCCCTAATGAGGAACCTAACAACCTTCGAAAACCTGCCAGATTTCTTAGGGATTCCTGCTAGTAAATGTTTGCTAGAATAACTGGAAAACAAACATGAAAGTGAAAAGCAAATAGGCAGAATCCATGGGGTTATTTGCCCAGTGAATATTCATAGGAAAATGAATGCAAATGCAAACCCTCCACAATACTTTAGCTCTTACGAATATACAATAAAACACTGAATAAAAATGTGTCATTGTATTCTACACATTTAAATTTCTTTTCCTGCTTGTTAAACTATATTAATTCAAAAAACCTTTTCTCTCTAAAGAAAGGTGGGTGAGACAGCACAGGAGAGAAGGTAGGAGTAAGTCTGTAAAGAAGAGGAAAAATACCAAACATATTCAATGAGAACAGGAGCAGAGAAGATGGGATGGGAAGCAATTAGAGGTGAATAAGGCAATTAAATGTGGATTAAGCTACCTGTGGTAATGAACTACATCTATTGAGTTTGCATTGGAACCAATATAGGAAGGTGAAAATGGCAGCAGTGCTCCTTGTTCTCATCCTGAGTTCAAAGGGGCGTCCTTTTGCCCTGCTGTCCTGATGTTCACCATTCTAGAAATTCCACTCATTTTCACTTACAATCTTTGTAATATGTTTTTAAAACTTCTAGACCAGGCATTTGCATTTGTACCTTCCCTTTCCAATGTACCTTATTTCAACTATAAGGGAATTTTTAAAAACAGAATTCTTAAAAAGTAACTCCATTAAGCTCATAGTTTAAGCTTAGTCTCAAATCCAGCAATAATGTCCTCAGTCATCTATGTTTAAATCATGGAACAAAAGAGCAGCAGGAAAAAAACCAAACCTCATATAGTAAAACTAAAATCCTTATCCCGAAAATGCATCAGCAAGTTATCCTAAACGTAAGTAACACATACCCATGGGTGAGAACACAATTCTCCCACCTAAAATTTTCATAAACTAATCTATGCTAATACACATAGGAGAAAAATCAGATCCTCTGACATTTGAGTTTTATATATATATATATTAGAAAAAAACCCAACAACTTTTAAAAACAAGAAAAGAGTCTTGAGTCTTCCAAGAAGGAATATAAGACATCTTTGATCATGTCCCTCATGACTATCACTTAGGATATCAAGCAGTGATGTCTCACTGATTGACAGAATGTTAAAATCCACGTTGCCTTGTATCCCAGGCTGCAGTGAAACTCTCTCAGCTACTGCATGTCATAGAATCATAGAATCATGAAATCATAGAATGGTTTGGGTTGGAAGGGACCTTAAAGATCACCTAGTTCCAACCCCCTTCCAGGGACAGGGACACCTTTTACTAGACCAGGTTGCTCAGAGCTCTCTCCAGTCTGGCCTTACATACTCGGGGGGACTGTCAGCATTTCTCAGCAACCTGTTCCAGTGCCTCACTACTCTTACAGTAAAAAAATTTTTCCTAACATCTGATCTAAACTTACTCACTTTCAATTTGAAGCCATTGCCCCTTGTCCCATCACTACATATTGTTGTAAAAAGTCCCTCTTCCAGCTTTCTTCTAGGCTTCCTTCAGCAACTGGAAGGCCACAAAGCCCTCTCTTTCCCAGAATGAACAAACCCAACTCTCTCAGCCTTTCCTCATGCTTTTCCTTTCCTGCTCTGATCTGTTCATCCCCTGGATTGATGCCCGGGGTTGCTCCAACCCAGAGGCAGAACCTTGCACTTGCTTAAATCTACTGAAATTCCAATGGGCCCACGTCTCAAGCTTGTCCATTCAGCCTTCAAAAGGTTAACAAAACTGGTAACATGCAGACAACAGTAAAAAATTAATCATGCTTCCAGTTCCACCCAATCAGCCTACATATTTGCATTAACTAGGTTTAATAGTGAGCAGTGGTTGTCAGGGATAGTTACAATTCCTCTTGGCAATGATCACATGCTTTTAAATGGAAAGAGAAATTCCTGTGTTATGTTGCTGCCAAATCCCCAGGCTGCCCATTAACAACTGATGTCCTGAAAACATCCAAGGGACATAAAGTGTGCACAACAGTCATATATTGCAATTCCAGAAATGGATGTGAACCCATGGAAGACATCCATATGTACCAATTTTGGATATATAAATACAAGAAAAAAAGCGCAAATACTTCAGATGGAGATGGCTAATGTTTCACATACCACTTGGCATTTGTGAAGTCCTGGAATTTTCAGAATCGATGCCAAGGAGGCAGATCAGGAGGATATGAAAGGGAAATCAGCAGAGGAATTTGGGACTCAGCTCAAACCCTAATACACTACACAGGAGAAACTACAATGCACAAACTCAAAGATATGATGGATGAGAAAGAAAGATGCAGTCACAAAGCTCATTATCCAAGGCAGCATATATTTAGGCCAGATAAAAGTCCTTCCAGGGAACAAATCGTAATCCTGAACTCCTTCATAAAAATGACCACAAACTTCATCTAAGTTCCTTCATTTGGCACCAGGAACAATGGAGACATGTTTTAACTACTTTGAGGAGTGGATTTTCTATTCCTTCCCCCTCCAAGTTCCTGAATTGAGTATGTCTAGAGACGTGCCGCTGTTCTACCTAAATTTCTATCATTTTCTTTCCATATTGACATATTCAAAATGTTATGGAGTTCCCCTAAGTTAAACCAGAACCATGACGGTCTTCATACCTATGCTACATTAAGAACATATTCATTTACTCACTGCCAGCTGCCAAAGTTGAATCTTTTAAAGAACTTGCAGACCAAAACAGCAAAAATCTTTGCAAAGCCAATTAACAAATATATTAAACTAAGAAAAAAGCTCATTTATGCACACTAATGATGTCACCAATTTCAACTTCAATTTCTGAACAAATATTATTATCAATTAATAATGCATGCCACTTACAGAGCTCTTTTCATCTTGAAAGAGATTTATAAACATTAACTAATTAAATTTCCTGATCTTTTTCATTGTAATTCTACATATATATATGTAAAATTTGGGTCCAGGAAGGGAAAGGCCATTAGGTGCCTAGAGACTTCAGTACTACACATGCAAGAGCAGAAAATTGGTTTAATTTATGCACAAGCTGCGGCTTCTTCCTAATGAATATTTTTCATCTTGAAAGAAGCTCCCACCCAGCAGAGGACACTCCCATTACAGCAAACTCTTTCCAAGGTTGTTCCAGCACATAAGATCAAATTTAACCTGCTGGTACTACTTTTATGCCATTTAAAGCATAGCCATCTTCTTTGCCCTGTGACCTCTCCAGGTTTTTGGGTTTGGGGTTTTTTGGGTTTGTTGGGGGTTTTTTTGGGAGGTGGGGATTGTTTGCTTGTTTGTCTAATAAGAAGAATTTCCTAATTCATCTAAGTCATCTTAGAAGCTGGACAAATATCCTATATGGCTGTAACTATGCAAAATAGCATCCCTCTTGTACAGGGCAATACTGAAACATTTGAACTCAACATGCAGTCACTTTGCCTCTTTTTCATATATGGTCCAGCCTTGAAATACAACTTTTATGGGGCTACCAGGAAACTCCTGTAAACAGAATACACGAATCCCTAAGAGAATACAGCATTTATCAGCTGAATTTATGCTTTTCTCAGTCTTGAGAAAAGAGCTTATAATTCATATATCAGTTAAATACTTCATGTAATTGAGCAGTTTTACATATATTTAGGCTAGAAAGTTGTTGAAATGCTTATGCAACCTTTTAAAGGATTTTTCTTTTTCACTGCCAGATAAAGGATTATCAGATGAATTATATATAACAATGATGGCACTGTAGGACAGGTTTTATCAAAGATCATTACATCACTAAAAATAACACAGAAATTCACATGCTCCATCCTTATGTAAAGTTGTTAACCAAAACTAGAGATGTGAAGATGCATCAGACTAATAAATACGAAATCTCAAATGTTTTTACACCCTCAGGAATGATTTCTCTTGATAACAACCTCCAGATAGGAATGATTATCTTACTGAGACTACCTGAAATGCAAATTCTATGAATTATGAAAAAAAAAAAGTGACCTACTTAAAAATGTGGTGAAATACACCTTCACACTGAAATATAAAAGTTTGATATATAGGAAATATATGCTCTGGCATATTTTTTCAGGGTATTTTATTTTTATTTTTAATGCTTTTTTCAATAATTTTATTAGAATGAGTGATACACCTGTAGTTTGTGATAACATAGACATCATATCACAATTTCATGGAATTGGTGCCTTCATAGATGACAGGCCTAAATTTCAGAAATCATAATGCTTTGGATGGTTTATTATTTTCTGCATATTTTTCATATAAACAGATTTACGAGCACGTTACATTTTAGCACTGCCATTAAGAAAATATGATTTTTATAGTTCTAGACACACTTGGAGTAACTCAACGTGCTTTACATATTTATGAGGGATTTTTAGTTACAGTGTACTCATTAAAAACTAGCACCCAAACCTAGACACTAATAAATGTTTTAATTAAGATGGGAATATCATCTGGGATGAAAAATATATTCCCTATCCTTCTCCAAGAACTCCAGAAGCATTAATATGATTATTATAACCAACAGTGCTGGTTATTTTTATGCCTGCAGCAACTACAGTTCCCAACAACAGAAGACAACCCTTTGCATCAGATGCTGTATAAACAATGCAATAAAGATACAGTACTTGTCACGGGATGTTATAAGTAATTAGTAGGAGACAAATTCAACCAAGGCATGTAGCACATTTTCACCTTCAACTGCTACAGAAGCAGATTGAGCAGGAGGTTTCAGCTGGGTATCTCACTGGAAAAGTAGAATCATAGAATAGTAGAATGGATTAGTTTGGAAGGGACCTTAAAGATCATGTAGTTCAAATGCCCCCACCATGGGCAGGGACACCTTCCACTAGACCAGGTTGCTCAAAGCCCCATCCAGCCTGGCCTTGAACACTTCCAGGGATGGGGCATCCACACTTTCTCCTCACCACTCTCACAGTAAAGAATTTCTTCCTAATACCTAATCTAAACTTATTACCTTTCAGTTTAAATCCATTATCCCTTGTCCTAACACTACATACTCTTCTGAAGACTTCCTCTCTACCTCTGTTGTAGCACCTTTATGTAATGGAAGGTGCTCTAAGATCTCCCTGGTGTCTTTTCTTCTCCAGGTTAAACAAACCTGACTTTCTCAGCCTGTCTTCGTAGAAGAGGTAGTCTTCTGATCATCTTCATGGTCTCCTCAAGACTTGCTCCAACAGGTCCACATCTTTCTTATGTTGGGGCCTCAAGGTGCAACACTGCACTCCAGGTGGGGTCTCATGAGAGCAGAGTAAAGGGGGAGAATCACCTCCCTCAACCTGCTGGCCACACTTCCTCTGACAAAACCCAGGGTACAGCTGGCATTATAGGCTGGGAGCACACATTGGTGAGGCATATTGAGCTTTATGTCATGTTTTAGAGTCCTTTACCACCACTCTCAGGGCTGTGTAACCATTCTTGATACTCTTAGATGGCTCCTGACCTTTTCAATGGTGGTCCAGGAATAGCTCCTCCACCTGAGCAGGTCTGCTGCCTTTTCGTGCCACAGGAGAAAGGTCCAGGCACTTCCTGCAGTCAAGGTCTCTGCTGCATCCTGTCTCTTCAGCAGCTCTATCTGGGTGGAGTCACCAGCCACTGCTGGGCTGGATAGTGAAGACCCCTGAGATGGAGCTGCAGCCTTTGCCCTCGGAGGAAGGTCCATCATTCTGCATGGAGAGGCAGGGGGGATGAATGGCCATGGCCTATGCAAATGGCCACAGAATGGTGCCCAGTTGCTGAGTTATGTGAAATTCAAGTGTCCCCATTTGGCCAGCAGAACGTCCCATCCTGCACACCGTCCCATGCAAACCACTGTGCCACAACCTGTTTGCCCATCCTGGTTGCAATGCTCCTGTTGTTGTATCCTACAACAACCTGATGATGTATCCTACAGGATCATTATCATCCTACAAGATGCAGTATCCTACAGCATCATTGCCATCCAGAACTGCATCAGGGGGCACATACAATCAAATCTTGATGCAATACAGCACCTGAGTCTCCTGACCTAGAAAAATGAACACATATTACCATAGTAATGACAAAAGGCTGGCTATTGCAGTTCATACTAAAAAGACATCATTTTGAGCAACAATTTTTATTGAAGACATAACTAAAATGAATTGCAAATGGTTGAGTGTCACTGTCAAAGACTGGGTTACACAAAAGCTGCAATGAAGGAAAAGAAAACTGCTAACATACAAGGGCAGAATGCCACTTTTAGATAATGAGAGATTTCAGTATCCTCCTGCTTTTTTTGTCCATATCCTGGCACTAGTTTAAGAGCTTTTCTTCTTCTGTATCTCCTATATGTTCACATCAGTCTGTGAATACCATGGTAACATTTCCTCTGAATGCCACTGCATCACTGCCACCCCCAGAAAAATTCTCATTCACCATCCTTGACTGTTCAGCCTCCAGATTTCAACATATACTGACTCTGACTGCCTACTTCCAACACGGAAAGAAAAGCAATTTCACACCCAAATATCTGTCCCACCCACCAGCAGTTCCCTTAATTTCTGTATTTAAGGATTCAGTTCTCCATTACTGACTTCTAAACTTAAATGTTACTGATGTTATTTTTTAGTGTGTTTGTTGTGCATAATATTGTATAACATTTAATATAAGACAGCTTCAGTAGGTGCCAGAGGATTTTAGATAGGAAAGCCTGCACGTAAAACATATCATTATTGTTGGTTACAATCCACTGATTTAAACAGGAACTCACCTGCCCCAAAAGATTTGCAAAATCAAGCATTTAATGGCCATCGCATTACTTTCAGTGGCTGATAACTCTCTGAAAAGTACACATTTCACGTAAGAGCTTTCCCCTTTTCCACTGCCAACAAAATAACCAGCTCAGTCAGCTGGGCTATGTCCCTTTACCTTTTTGACCTGAACAGGGAGAAGAACTATTCCCAGCAATCAGAAGGAAGATACTGTGTAGGAGAGAACCTGCTTACTGATGTGAAATGAAGCTATTCCATCAATTTCAGTGACACTTCTGCCTTTTACAGAAGCAGGAAATTTGGCCAAGACAGTCTTCAGCCATCTGAAAAGCACTGTACAAGTCACAGTTGTCCTCTGGGAGGAAGATCCCCTGTCTTTCATGTCAGCCACTGCTTGTTCAGTCAAACCAGCTTTCTGCCACACTTAACATTCAAAACATCACAGGCAAACTATCTTCTGCATCCACATCAGTGACTGGTTGACAAAGTCTCTAATATTGATTTTCTTACCAAAAAATCGAAAACCTGTCAGTCTGAACACTGACTCTCCCCTTGACTCCCAACACAGCTCCAAGTAAGCTAAGGTGAAATCCACACAACTGCTAAAGGTGGTAGAAGGACACTCACTTTGTGTTTTCACAGAATCACAGAATGTTCTGAGTTGGAAGGGATCCACAAGGATCATCGAGCCCAACTCTTCAGCGAATGACCCATACAGGAAATTGAACACAGCCTGGGTGTTATAAGCACCATGCTCTAACCAACGGAGCTCATCTCTGAAAGAGCTGACTGAAAGAGCTCTTCAGGGAAAATTACAATCCCTTCTGCTGAGAAGGAAAGGATTTTCTTCTTAAACCTTTATTGATTCCAGCTTGAAAAACTCTTAGATTCCATGTTTAGGAAATTACACTGAAATGTTTACCATTGTAATGCACTAAAGATTCTTTCAATATTTTTCAGGTTATCCACTGAAAAATTAAATGTGATCCCAATTTCATTTATTAAAGAAAAATAAAAATTCAAAGGTAAATAGACATAGGCTATTAGGGTTTTTGCTATTCTGGTAAAAAAATTCAACATCTGCATACTTGTACTGGTTTTGGCTGGCAGAGAGTTAAATTTCTTCAGAGTAGTTTTTATGGGGCTGTGTTTTGGATTTGTGCTGGAAACAGTGTTGATAACATAGGAATGGTTTCCTTACTGCTGAGCAGTGCTCACACAGAGCTGAGGCCTTTTCTGCTCCTCATCCCACCCCACCAGTGAGGCAGTTGGGGGTGCACAAGGAGATGAGAGGGGGCACAGCCAGGACAGCTGATCCCAAATGATCACAGGGATATTTCAGACCATGTGACACCATGCTCAGCATTGGAAGCTCCAGGAAGAAGGAAGTGGGAGATACTCGAAGTGATGGTGTTTGTCTTCCCAGGTCACCATTACACATTATGCGGCCCTGCTCTCCTGGAAGTGGCTGAACACCTGCTTGGCCGGGGGAAGTGTTCTTTGCTCTGTTTTGCTTAAGAAGCACCTTTTGCTTTCCCTATTAAACCGTCTTTACTGCCACCCACAAGTTTGCTTTTACCCTTCTGATTATTTCCCCCATTCAGCTGGAGGAAGAAGACCAAGCAGCTGTGGGGCTCACCTGCCCGCTAGGATTATACCATGACAATATTATATATGATCCAGAGAAATACAGCTTTGTCTGGATCTGAGCATAAATCCATATGCAAATTGGGATGTCTCTTTGAGACTCTCCTTCCCATTTAAACCTTGTTCCCATCCTTTATTCTTCATCAGTCTGGTGGAAATAGCAACACAGAAATGGAAAACATACACAAAAAAACAAAGATTGGACTCCAGAGGTTTAGTGGCTGATATTCCTCTGGTAAGTTTGAAAGCTTTAGTCATTGACTTGTACTAAAAGAATCCAAAAAAGTGGTTTCAGACCACTTACATCTCTCCTGGTGGATCACAGATAGTAGCACAGATATGAGACCTGTGGTTTCTGCAGCATGGGTATAGGGTAATATCTCTTTTTTGAGGGATAGATGGGATTGTCTGAAACATGTGAAAAAGGGAGGAGCACTCATGCAGGGAATGTCTATATGGGAATGACTCTCAGTTTCCAGATCTAAACTACTTTATTCAGGCTATGCTTGTATCAGGAATTAAAATGGGGCTAATGTCCATACAAGTAAATGCATCCTGATCAAATATTAAATGACCCACTTGGTTCTGGCAAAACAGAATTCTCCCAGACACAGCCTGGGCATGATCTGGGAGTTAGTATGGATCACAGACCACTTCCAACTTGGGCTGTCTGGACATGACTGCTGTCTCTGTGTCTCAGGCTGGTGAGAGACCTTTGCTGCACAGATGCAAACCATGTTGTGGCAGGCTGGGCCAGGGCCAGAAAACAGCAGCTGGCCATTTTCATTTGTTTATTAGCATACTAACCTCTGAGAATCTGCTCGTATCATGTGTATAGTGAAAAAGGAAATATTCAGTGATGGATATCCCAGCACACATGAAAATATTCACTCTTAGAAATTTCTCTTGGTGCCCAATTGTATGGCAAAGCACACCAGATCCCAGCTGGGATCACAGAGCCTCACACCAGTAATGAAACAGAGTCCTCTCTTTCCTTGAAAGAGTAAGGAAATTCCTGGTTTTATTTGTGAAGGAGAACACTAAGTTTTAAATCACATCCCTGTGACAACAAAGTCTTGAAACTCAGTTTATTCTCCATCCTGTTAGAGACCCTTGAGAGTCACTTATCCCCACCTCTCCAGAAAAATCCCTGCAAAGCATTCCTACCTATATGGCTGGCATTGAGAGAGTTTGGGTGTAATTAGTAACCCACGAGGACCCAGGAAAGTGCCATTCTGACGGGAACAGAAAGGCACAAAAGATTGCTAGATGCATCAAGACATCACACTGTATATTACAAACTTGTGCTGCAGAAAGAGAGAAATGAAAAGAAAGAGAGAAAGCTGTATGGCAACAGCAAGAGAAAATTCAGAGAAGATTCTGGGTTTCACAAGGATGCAGGCCAAACAAATCAACTCCAGACACTGGATGAACTACAGCATTTTCTGTCTCTTCTGTAATAAGTCAGAGACACAGGACACAATTTAGACCCAAGTCTGAATTTTACTTAAAAACAGGTGGAAAGTTCAAGATTAAGATTCTGATCCTGATCCAGAGCCACATTAATCATTAAAAAACAAAAATCCCCAAGCATAAGCGTATGAAAAACAACCACTCAGAAGTACAAGATTTTGACACTAAACAGATACAAAGTTTTAAGATTCTTCTCTGCATCAGTCTACCAGTGAGACCAGATCTCAAGTGCCTCAGTGCCGAGTCTTTGCAGCAATGCCAAGTTGTACAAAGAAATTCAGCAGAGGCAAGTAGTCCTCTTTCAGTTGCTGAAGTTCCAAAGTTTAAGGACTCAGATGATAAATTGTCAAAATCAAGTGTGTTTGCTCAGCACCATTTTGGCACTTCTATCTAAATGCAAAATACCAGTCTTTCTGGCATGGTTCTGCTCTGCCTTTTCACAGTATCAGCTTTTAAAAAACTCAGAAATTTTAAAATGGAAAAGTGACATCACATAGTAACATGCTGAACATCCCCTCCCCAGTTCAGCACCATAGTTAGAGCTCTTAAAGCCCTACCAGTATCCCCTGACACTTGGATAATATGTATCAGCTGTGAGAATGATGAAGACAAATATTTTTCTGCAAGTGTTCATGGCTACTCTGCAGAGGAGTTGTTTTTTTTTTCCCAGAAGCTCTCATCTGAATCCCCAGACACTTGTGACAGAAGTAGAATATTAGCTAGTAGTAATCTGAGAGATTTCTGATCCATGGAGTCATGAAAAGCATTTGGACATGTGATCTTTGGACAACAAAAGCAGCAGACAACTTCTTACATATGGAGATAGCCTCCTGAAGAGACCAGAAACGAAGCAACTCCCACTAGAATTTGGGAAGGAGCTACTTGACCTAGAGAACAATGTCAGGTAATTCATCCCATTCTGACTTCTGCCAGAGGAAAAAGACCAACAACTACTAGTTCATTATAGCTGAAGTGGCAACAAAAGAGTTCATCCTCACTGATTAGGAAACACTCCTTACTGTTTGTCTTTGGTTCCACTGAACTCATTGCTGAATATACCGAGCTTCCACATGCTTTTCTTTCCTACTTCTGTGCCTTTGACCCTGCTCCTCACAAGCAAGTTTTTGACATACATATTGAAGCATGGCTTAATGATGAAACAGAGCTGTCAATTAACAGAAAGTTCTTGTCTTTGAAGACTTGTCAACCCCTGAAGGATATGCTTTTACTTCGTGTTAAATGAACCTGTGGAAGCATTTTATGGACTGCAAACAAAATAGACAGTCTTTTAGGAAGCTGAAACCTTGCAGTCCCGGATAAATAAATCATGTGGACTCTATGAAGATTCAAAGACTGAAGAAAATATTCTGATTTACTATGAGGGTTTGGATACTGACTAGACATTTGCATGAAATTCATCCTTTGAAACAAAAGTTGGAGCTATTCTGGGAAGTACTCTCTCATGAATAAAAAACAACAGAGGAAGAGTATAAAATAGTCAGCTATACGATCCCACAAACCCCATCACTACGGCAGTTATTTTTCTCTAGGTTCCTTGATACAAAGAATCACATTGACGGGTAAAATGTAAAATTTAGGAGACAGTAAAATTCTCAAAACGTGTGTCTTCAAAAGACCACTGTGTCCAACATGCTCAGCAAAGATTCTGGTAGCCAAAGCAATTGGCAAAATGCGGTCTACAAATTCAGCACTGGAAGTATAGACAAGGTCACATGGGTGCAGCTGTGCTGGCAGTTCTATCTGGAAGGGTGGGGACAAGATTAACTAATTTGATGGTTTTAATACTGTCTGAAAGATGGAGACAGCTTCATTCTCAGTTGGGCTTGCATATGCTCTGAGCTGGCCCCGGTCCTGAGCTCTGAATACCCCAGGAGACCTTTTGAAAGGTGACTTGTCCAGCAGCACCACATAACAGAGCCATCACAAGGACACTAGTCCTTCTCCAGTAAAATCAGCACTAACAGACAAATGAAGAGTCCATCTGTTGTTTCTAAGGTAAAATAAAGTACTACTTTCCATACTCTTTCTGAATCAAACTTAAATCAGTCTTCTCTGACCGGCCTTCTAGTGACAGTCACAATAAAGCTCTTACTTTAACCTGTGTTCTGAGGAACCCAGAACAGAGTCTTCAAATGCTGCCATGACAGCCAGGGAAAAGACGTTACATGCTTTTGTGTGATTCTGATTTCAAAAAGACTTGCTCCACTAAGTTACTATGCGTTCTAACATTAACACAGCTTAGGGTGAGCAAGAAAAAACTATTATAGCACAACATTCTCGACTTAGACTAAAAGGAAGGCATGTTTCCCTTTCTCTCCAATTACAGAAGCTCTTCAGTCTCTTTTTCAATTGTCCTTTACTGCCATAACTATCTTCTTTTCTTCTATTTTTTTCCTTATCACCAAGTTTGTTTCCCTCATTAGAAGACATTCTGCCCAGATTAGAAGCTATTTTTCCCTGATGGCTAAAATTGTTTATTTACCAAGATACATATTTTCTATCTCTTTTATGTTATTCTTCAGCCCTTTGACCTTAACAGTCCTTCATGTTCCACATCCACTTCCTTCCATGACACCTGAACTGTTTGACTCAGGCTTGAGAAATCAGTTCTCATTATTTTACTGTTCTGATTTATTATTCTTTTGTTCCATGTCATTTTGACTAGCCTGTATTCAGAAGATAGCTAGTTACACAGCAGGGGTGATTTTAAAGAGATAAGCAATTTTACTGTAAGCAATAAAGAAATTCAACTTTCTGTCTCCTTTGTCAAGTAATACAAAAGTAAATTTTCTAATTACCTTATAGGTTAGGTCAGTCATTATCCTAAGGCATTACTATCTTCTTAGATTATTAGGTGAGGACCATAGGATTTAAAGATATTGACCAGGCCAAGGCAAGACTTAACATTATTGTTTACTGTACATGCGCATTCTCCCAGGAGCATCTGGAAGAATTACTTTTTGCAGTAGTAATAAAGTAGAGAAGATAGGAGTAAATAATTAGAGCTCTTGAATGCAATGTACCAGCTTTCCAGTCCATAGCACATGATGGCTAATTATACCCGTGGCTGGAGCTGCAAACTGAAAACACTTTTCCTGTTCCGAGTACAGACGAGATTCCTACAAACGGAATGAAAAGGTTTGCTTTTAGCTCAGACCTGCTACGATGACCTCCACATCTATGAACGACACTGGAGGGAGATACTAACAGAGAACTCAAAATATGGAACATTTTGCAGAAATATTGCTTTGGGCATTTATCTACTTTCAGCACGTGGTATGATACCAGGAACATAAAAAAGAGAACCAGTGTGAGACAATGCGAGAAACATATCCAAAAGCCAGCATGGGAGGCATTATGACAGTTCTATGCACCATGAGTGCTTTTTAGTTAATCTTTTGTAGTTTTCCAGGGGATAGATGATGAAAAAGAAAAAGCTGGTGAAAGAAAGAAAGTGTGTTATTCTTGTAAAGCACAGACAAAACTTCTAGATTTCCAAAAAACTTCTTCAAATCTTTCCTGACAATTCATTAAAGCAAGATAAAAATGACAGCTTGGTTGTAAGGAATTCACCAGAAGATCCTAGCCATAGAAAATGTTACTTCATACTTTAAAAAAAAAAAAAAAAAAAAAACCAAAACCAAAACAAAACCGTTTTCCAGCAATAATGGGGAAAATGTTCATCGCTTATGTGTATTTCCACCCCCTAAAAAAAACTTTTGGGCTGTAGAAGTGACCAAAAAAAGGGTTAATCAGTGGTATAAGCTTTTTGAGCAGTTAATTTAAAAGGTCAGCCCTTAGCAGGAAATACACTGTAAAATTACCTGTCTGTTCATAATAAAGATCTAACTATGCAGTTATAACCTCTGTGATATCTAAGCAGCTATTGAACCATGTAAATACAAAAAGATTGAAAATAAAAAAGTATTTTCTATTGTTCCTTGCTCTTTTATGTTTATCTAAGCTTATTCCCTGAGGAGGGAAAAAAACTCCTTCAATCCCCTCTTCTTTTCTAAGCAAAAGATCAACAAATCTAAGTGAAGCAACAATATCTACCCTAATTCTCCTCTTTTCTTTGTGGAAGAGAAAAAGAAGAAAAGAGGTAAGGAGTGAAGGGCTATCTCATTGAAATGATGCTTACCTAGCTCTTTGTAAGTCAAATCAAATCCAAATACGAACATCACTTTAAAATCAGTCTGGATGAAAGTGCTGGAGAAACATTAGTTAAAGCTCTTATAGAAGAGTTTTTAAGTAGAAGTGACCTTGATTTTCTTCCTTCCCAAGAGCATAGCCCTTCCAAACGGGACAAGCTTCCTTATGTCTTCACTTCCTGTATAATTCTTAGAGACTGAATAACTATATTTAATGAGTTTTGTAAATGTAGGGAAAATGTGGGTGGGAACTGTAAAAAGGATGAACTCAGAGAATCAGAGGAAGCAGTCAACACATTAAATAATATTTTCCATTCAATTTTTTCTAAATAAACTTCAGAGGCTTAATAACAGTCTGCAGAAAGATAATGCAGAAGCAGTGGGAATGTTTTGTGCAAGTGACCTCTTGATACGACAACCCCTTTCTCTTGATACAACAGCAGCAACTCTCTTCTATTTCATATCCATCAAAACAGAACAAGTTCTTTCTAGAGTATGAAGTAAACAGAAGTTCACCATTCTAGGAAAACTCAGATGATCTCTGCTTGTGTCTCTTGGTGATTCAGTACAGGTTATTAGCTTAGTTAGAGTTCAGACAAGCCCTGCAGTACATCACTTGGAAAAGTGCTCCAGGTGACTAGCAACCCATCTGTCATTCACCTGCTCCTTTCTCTGCTTCTGTTAGTTTACTACTCCTGCTGTTCCCTTCTCACCTACATTGTCCCCTCTATAATTCATTTACACAACCTATTCAAAAATAATGTCCTCAGAGTTTAACATAATTTCTTTATCACACTGCTAATAATCATTTTACATAACAAGTAAAAGTTATTTGAACCTCTGCACTGCCTGCTCCATCCAGAGATTAACTTTCCAATAAGTTACAATAAGTAACAAAACAGAGTAGCTACTGGTTAAGAATTACTAAACACTCTTCATTTATTATGGAAATAACAAAGTAACTTATACTGTTAGAAAGAAAACAAGGTGAACCTGTCAAAGTAACTGAGACTAGTATTTCTTTTATTCATAATAGATGCATTTTTTTTCTTCAGCCACCTTAGCCTAAGTGATATGCAGCACTTTCTCTTTGGCAAAGAAAGCAGGAGCTCTAACTACCATAAAACTACTTCCATAGCTATAGAAATGCCAAAAGTATAATGGGAACAGATGAAAAGAGGCTAAGGAAAACGTAACAAGAAAAAAGTTGGTAACTAAACCGTTACAGTGATACTGCTTGCTGAGTTAACATATGTTTTTGTCTTTATGTGGAATACACTGTACAAGTAAAGCCATTCTCAGGGCTTTTTTACTGTTTTTATTCTATATTACTTTTTTTTTTTTTGTAATCAGTGTAAATTGAAAAGACTTGTAACCTCATAAATCACTGACTGTGATTTTCTTTTACTGCAATACAGCCATGACAATCTGGTAGAGATAACACATTATGCCATCAACTCATCAGCTTTTCTCTTACTCTTGCCCTGGAACAGAACTAATAGAATCCTGAGAAAATCATAAGGAAAAGCTTTGCTGGTACATTAGAAGTCACATTTTTGTGTTATTATAATTCTAAAACTGAATGCTAGGAAAACAGGCTCATAGTTCTTATGGGAAAACAAATAGCCCTATCTTTTCACATCTTAGGAGTAAAATAGAAGTATAGAGTTTCAGTTCAGATTATTTAACCAAAGCTCCATTTGAATCTCTGTATTTACTAAAATTACCCCTGAATATCCCTCAATCTTCCTTAGTCTCTGTAAACATCATTAAGTGCATTTCTTCTTCCATGTCTGCCTAAATTTACTTCATCTCAGTAGATAGGTGTGATAATGGTCATCACAATTCCGGACTCCAAGTATTTTATGCTGCAATACATAATCATAAAAATAATTTTCAAGTAAAAATTCTGGGACATATTATTCCATCATTTTAAACAGAGTTTGTAATTGATCTTTCTTTGCAAGTCATTTTACCTGACTTCCTAGACTTACTGCAATTCACTGTCTTTATCTATTTTCAGTTAAATTTCTATGTGAACTCCTGACTGCTGCAGCATCCTCTTCTCTGACCCCATATTCTACCCTCCGAGTCTGAGAAATGCATCTGCTAGTAACACTTTTTTTTCTTATTGCTTTAATTATGCCACTCATTCCCTCGAGTTTCTCCCTTAACTCATTACATTCATCTCCTTCAAAGCCCTGTGGAGTTCTGTTCTTATTTATCTCCCCCTAGCTGTCTTTGCTTTTCTTTCCATGCCAGTCTTGGCCAGCCAGTTTGCCAGCAGAGGATATAGAGACCTTTTGGCTTCCCAACTCACTATTTTGACTACAAACTCAGTCAAAAGATTTGTGCCACCTCTTTGATTAAGATCTCCCTGAAGGCTTATTTCTGCTGTGCTGCCTGTGGGTAATCTCTACCTAATAGTGACATAAATGTTTAACTGTAGCCTTATTCCTGAAAGCAATTGTCCACACTGTTTGTATGCTCTTCATACCTAATCTATTTTAATGTGCCGATTGTGAATTCCCCAGGAAATCACAAGCCAGGAGTCTTATCAAGAAGGAGCACACATCACAGGAGGCATTTAATCCATCATCATATCCCCTAAAGGTAACCATTTCTACTCTGGTTTAATAGAATTTTGAGGATCTGAAGTGGAAAATGACCACCAAATTACTTACCCTGTCTCACAGAAGCGACCTGCTCAATCTCCTCAGGGTGCAACAAAATAGGATGTCCAGTCTCTTGTTAAAACTATCCAGGGAAGTACCTTCTCTCTTGCCAGCTCCTTTATATTTCTTTTAGCTTGGGGATTGCCTTTCCTCAGGCTTCCTTTATTTATTGCAATTTTATGCATACTTACAGAGCACATTTTTTATAGCAAATAATAGAACTGCAATCTATTCATTCATAATTGATAGGTTTTGTACTCCTGCAGCCTGAGTACATTTTATGAAGAACCAGTGATACATAGTTTCTTTTGGGATATAGTCCATGATCTGTATTTTTTCTCATCAGTCATTTCTGAAATCCCACAAAGTCATAATCAGAAGAGAGCTGTGCTGCCTTTACCAGAAGGTCCATCCAGCTCCAATCCTGCAAACTCATGGGCAGCAGGCCTGCAGCAGATATCCAAGGTAGAAAATACAAGCAGTAGGTGAGTGGGGGTACGATAAAAATACTAAAATTTTTGGTTTAGCTATGGAACTCTAATGGAGTTAATGGAGTCTTAATGGAACTCTATCCATTTCAGTCCAAAGCAGATGATTCTTATGTTACTTCTTAATACATCTTATTTATCTAACATGATTATATGGCTTTCCAGTGCTTTTAATGACAAAGTTTGTATTATACCTCTTTGGGCACTCTTCCACAGTAGTTTTCTCTTTAATTTTTAGATCTCCTTCAGGAACAAATATAATTTTTGTTTATCTGTCTCTTTTTATGTATCCTTGGATTTTATCTAAATTTATCTCTGTTTCCTACTTGTGGTCAGTGTCCTATCTTTTCCGAGTATACCTGCCCCCAAATAGCCATCCTTCCTGCAAATGTATGATGATGAAGTCCCAAGCACGGGCCATTTCCTTTTATTCTTTCTTGCAGAATCTTCCTATGTTTATTTCTCTCCATCAGCATGAAGGCTGTTCAGATGCAGCAGCCCAAGCAGCAGGTGACCTATAAAAGTCTTATGGATGAGAACTTTTCTGCTTGACTGGGCTGCTGCAGGGAGCTGGGGAAGCTGCAGATAAGCAGCTCACCTGGGAGAGCCATAGATGCCTTATATTCCAGGAGGAGTCCACAGGATAATTATACACTAAACTGGGAATTTCCACCTCTTCCCTCAGTCCTGCTGGATTCCTTTCTACATCATGCTTTATTTCCAGACTTTCTGAGAGGATGGAAGAAAGAATATTTTGCTGTCACTCTTACAGAGTGGTAACTCAGTGCTTCATTTCATTGGTTTTCCTTTTACTGAATAAGCTTTGTTCTCTTTTTGTCCTTTGTTTTTAGAGTTTGGAAAAGAGATGAAGGATTTCTGCATCTTCCCACTGCCTCCCTCCACTTTCAGATTCTGCTCACTTGAGATTCCCAGCCAAGGAAGGCATTATGTTAAGTGCTGCACTATCAGCAACAGTCACAGACACTTTTTCAAAAAAAATACTTTTTCCCTAGTGATAGTGCAAAAAACCACAGTTCCAGGAGATTGTGGGGAGGTCAGGTCTGTAATGGACAGTACAGAGATGCTGAGTTAGTAAACATTGAGCTTAATCAGAATGAGAAGTAATATAATTATGTCAGTGCAGAGATCTCCAGAACAGAGCTGTGCTGGGGCAGTGCTGCCCCCTCTAAACGAACTCCTCTGCCAGGCTGCACCTCACCCAGCTACTTAGATCTGGGAGCCAAACCTCCCTTGTCTGCATGGCCAGTTTGCACTAGAAAGCCCAGAAATCTCTGTACCTCATTTCACTCTGCAGCACTCATTCCCTTAATACATTCTGAAGACTTACACTGATGTGTGTGTGTGCATGTGTGAGCACAGTGCATGTAAATGGCATGTGTGGCACTTACATCTGATGTTAAAAGATGCAATTATGCCAGTAAATGTCACTGAGTAATCAAGACTCCTGGTCAGACAAACAACCACCACCACCCCGGTAAAAGGCATTACAAACCAGTTGAAGAAAAGCAGTATTTAAAATCAAATGAGTCTGTGAGACTGACAGCTGACCCATCCCTGGGGGATGGTGAGGGAAGGACTTCAGCAAGTTAACTGAGTTTCACCTGCAGTTCTGCACTAGCCTCCTTAAATGTGAGGTGCTCCATCTCCATAGAGCTTCTGACACTGATCCTCAGAACCAGAATTGAGTTTGTATCTAATGAAGAATCAAGTTAACAAATACCATGGCTGACTGATGTGAATTTCTGAGCTGGTTGCATTCCAACTGAGATACTTTTTGTCTGCCTTAGCTTATACAGCTGGAGAAAACAGGCACAACACAGAATTACAGAATGATTTGGGTTGGAAGGGACCCTAAAGACCATCTAGTTTCACACTCCTGCCTTGGGTAGAGACACCTTCCACTAGCCCAGGTTGCCCAAGGTCCCATCCAACCTGGCCTTGAACACTTTCAGAAACGGGTAATCTACAACTTCTCTGGGAAATCTGTGCCACTGTCTCACCATCCCAATAGTCAAGAATTTCTTCCTGATATCCAATTTAACCTGCACTCTGCCAGTTTAAAACCATTACTCATTGTCTCATCACTACATGGCCTCGTCAAAAGTCCATGTCCTGCCCTCTTGCAGCCTCTTTAGGTGCTGGAAAGCGCTCTGAGGTCTCCCTGGAGCCTTTTCTCCAGGCTGAACAAACTCAACTCTCTCAGCCTGTCTTCACAGGACACGCTACCATGTACCCTGAATACAGATACCTCAGATAACGTTTGACTATTGTAAATATCCCAGAGCTATGAAAAGTGTTTTCCATGATAAAATGAACAGCTTTAACTTTCAGTTGATTATTTTTTTGATATAACTTTTCTCCCACTGAACTGTATTTTTTGTGAGGTTATTCAGGAAGCTGGACATTATCTAAGAGGCTTTTTATTTAAAGAAATGATACGTTTTGCAGATTACAATACTGTTCTAGGAATGCCAATTATTTTAAAAATCACAGAAGGAGAAGGCCAAAGATTTGATCTGCTCTAGCTGTAGCACACTGTTATCCATTGATGCTGGGTGATTATTGAAAATCACTTCTCAACAGTGGAGACCAAACTGTGAATGGCAACCAGATTGTGGGATGTTTCAAAAATGTATGTGAAGCTCAGAGAAAGGATAAAACAGAACTAGTGTTAAAAAGCAGCATAGAGGTTTTTTCAATAATGCATAAGAGTGGAACAGCTTAGCATATTCAGAGAAGAGTTTTGCTTTAAAAAAACTAAGTATTCTCTCTGATCCCAAGAGGATCTGCCAGACTATCATTTATTTTCCAGCTAATGGGCCAGGTTCACTCAGAAAATGGTTTGCATTCAGCAACACCAAATTAAGCTTCCTGTTGCACCCACCCACCCTGCCGTGCTTTCACAAGTGCTCGTGTACCTGAGCAGCCAGGGGGCTGGGCATGGATCTGGCTAGAAAGGAAAACATAAAACCCAAAAAGTAAACTTTCCTCCCAAGCCAGTTCACAAGGCTGATTCCCTGTGCAGCTGCACAACAACAGGGCCAGGTCAAGGGCCGGTGTAAGACGGATGAAGTGGGTGTCAGTCCTCTGGCATGACAACCACCAAGCCACAGTTCATTTCTACCATGGCTCAAGCTGACTGAGGGAATTGGGAATGACACCTTCCAGGATTAGCTGATCTGAGTGCACGGGCCAGTTCTACTGGTGCTTCTGAGCCACTTCACTGTTTTCAGTAGTTTCTGGCAGCAGATCAAGCAGAGGGTGCTGCCTCTCTCTGATTACAGCCAACCTACTTTGCAGACGCAGCCGACACACTCAGTTGCTGCTGTGTGTTTCCCCCACCACACCTTCCCTGTGTCTTCACAGACAGCCTGGGCTGACTGTAATAGGGTATATTTTTGGCTGAAAGTGTGATTCTCTGTGATCTCTCTTTCTGAGTGGAGGCAATGTGATGCCCTCCCTAACCTAGAATTTCATCTATGGTTTGGGAGACGGTAGACAAGAGGGACAGAGGGGGGCACACACTGGCCTTTAATCCTGCTGATAATGACTATTATCAGTACTGCTGCCAGTCCCTGACCCAGGATATGATGGGAATCCCCTCTGAGGCTGTGAACAGATCAAAGATAGCTGCTTTATTAAAGCTGGGAAAAATACACCTCTCTGCATGGTATCAACAGCAAGGTTCAACATATGAACACCAAGCAGTCGCACTGAGGCAGCTCAGGGGCAGCTGATGGTCACCAGCCCCGCCATGCTGGCTGTGCTGGGCACAGCTGTGCAGGTAGTGCAGATCCCAGCAGCAAAGGAAGCGGGGCTGCATCTGCTGCTAGTACTGGCATCCCCCTAAAAACAACTGCATACCTAACCCAGCTTGTCTGAGCAGTGGAATGACAGGACACGTGGGTCCTGTAATCTTCCCTCCTTCCCACCCTCCTGCTTCCTCCCAGAGCATTCAGTGCATCCTGTGACTCTTGTCCCTGTTAAAATTTGGCAGTCATTGTCAGTGATTTGAACATAGGGTTGGTCTCAATAAAAGACAGATCAAAATTAATTTAAAATTAGAAGAGTGTTGTTTCTTTTGGATAATAGCTAGATTTTCTAATGGAAATGGCCTTTTTCCCCCCAGATGAAATGTCTTTGATCTTAACATTAAAAAACTGTAATTTCTAGGGATCGTGAAAATGTAGTTGCACATAAAAGTTTTGTAACACTGCATAAAGTTTAGAAGGTAAACTATTTCTTGGTGTTAGTAATAAAGTTACAAGTAGAGAGCTAACATAAAATGTTCTGAATAATAGTATGCTGAAACTACTCAAAGAGCTGGAACGCAAACCAGAAGGGGAGTGTTTGAATCTGGTTTTGTGAGGTTTTATTCAAAGGACTTTGTTTAAAAGAATGCAGGAGAGGCCACCAGTTATCTGTCACTCGTAGAGCAGTACTGTAGCTTACTGCAGTTCTAAGAAAAATAAGTTTCATCTTGGTACAGAACATGAAACTGTAAGCATGGCAGAGAGATGCAGAATGCCATAGGTTATTTAGTCAAAATTAGGCTTATTGGCAAAATCTAAAGCAGTTTATGTTATACTCACTCTCCAGGAATGCCACAGTCTCATAGACTTGGAGAACATGAATAACTATAATTTGTTTCTCAAAGAGATTTCATTTCTTTTAGACACCAAAGCAAGAAACGCACTAATGTTACTGTATGTCACTACCAGAATTTTCTAAATTAATAAGAAAAGAAAGGCAACACTATAAAGTGATGGTGATTTTTTTTGAAGACTGGAAGTCAAATAAAGAGCATCTTGTTCTGCTGGCATGATGGGAAATCAGCAGAAACGCAAAGATAACTTGCCTGAAAAGCCTGACACTTCAAAGAATGTAAATGAGTCTCTTAAACACAAAATACAATAAATTACCATAGTATAAACTAAAATAATGTATATGAAAAATGTGTAGATATTTAATAAAATATTTATGAAACTGATGGCTATGAATGCAACAAGAAGAATTCCTAATCCTTCTCATCAGTAACCAAAGTTGTGGAGAATCACAAATCACTCTTAAGGGTGGATCTGACTGACTTCAGAGACACAGTTCAAAAGGGGTCTTGTTACATCTGCAGATGGAGAGCTCAGAGTGAACAAAAGCCTCTGGGCAAAATGCTCCTCTTATTACTTTAACACTATTATAGTCTTAATCTCTTTGCAGTAAATGCATGATTCTAGGAGTTAACTCAGGAGGAAGCACTTGTGTTAAACAGTGCTAAGTCCTAGTATAGCTTAAGAGACTTCAGTAAGGAGAGAAAATCTACAGTACAGCCAAAATTTCAGTCAGAAAGTTGGTGCAGGAGAAAAGGGTAGGACCACATCAGACTCTTTGTTCTACGCTACTTGAGTTTTTATTTCAATACCTGAATTTCAAAAGCTCCAAGCAAAAAGTGACTTCAAAGCGAAGATTGCCCCAAAACGTGATCAATATCAAGTGCACCTACCCAAGAGATTGGTTTGTTCCCTGTTACACATTTGGATCTTGGTCCCTGACCATGGTCCAATACTACACCCAGGTTGCTGCACTGGCTCCCTTTCAGACGAGCCCACTTGATACCTTCAAAATTATATTTCTGAGAACTGCTCATTGCACTGAGAAATCACATGAACTTAAGGTCAGAAAATGCCAGCAGCAGGTGTAGAAAGAGCACAAGGATTTGCACAAAGGCTTAGCTCTCCCAAAAATGTCTGACAGAAGCAAGAAAAAGAGGTTGGCACAGAGGGAAAGTATAAACATCTAGCCCTATATTTAGTTTACTTGTGGTTTTTCTCTTACAAAATAAATTTCCAGGCTTATAAATTAAGGCTGAGAAATGGGAAAAAAGTGGCAAATAAGTACAAGTTGATAGGTACTCAAGGTTTGACACTGCAAACTGCTTTATACCTTCAGACCTTATTGAAGTGTTGAGAAACAGAGTTTCTCACAATGAAGGGAGTGAGTATCTGGCAAGATAAGCCTGTTGGCACTGCCTCTGGGGAGCATACATTTCCAGAGCAAGAAGTAATCTCTCTTCTCTCTTCTCTCTTCTTTAAATCGGCTTCCATTTTGTTTAAGGATTAGGCAGGTTCAAAAGAAAACCTTACTCATTTCCATAGTACTATATAAAAATGAGGCACAATGAATAATGGAACCACTCACCCATCTCTGCAAGGCTGTGATGGATAGCACATATCCATTTAGGAGATGGGAGTTGTCGAAGAAACAGACACCAGGAAAAACATGATAAAATGATTGTTCACCTTTGAAATACACCTGCGGGTTTTGCCTGCAGATAAAGTAGAAAAATCAAGACAGTTTCGCCCTTGTCTGTAAAAACAATGAGACACCGGGAATATTGAAACATTTCAGGTGGTTCTTCCAGCTGCCATGCTGGGACAGACAGAAATGGGCTGCTGCTGTAACGTTCACACAACTGGAATGAGTGTGCACTTAGAGCTCCACCACCCATGGTCTGGGTCTCTTGCTCTGCGGAGGAGCAGTTCTCATGAACTTCAGTGGAGATTACTCAGCCTCTTGTATTTCTCTTCCGCAAACAGATCTCTTTTCCAAATTCTCCCACAGTTAAGACCGGGTTTTCAAGAGTCTGCAGTACCCTGCAGCTCTTGCAGTATGATATATGGCTGGGTAAAAAGCCACAGTAGAGAAGCTGAAGCTGCTTTTACAACATCCAGTTGCAGGTCCTGATTTCATTGGAATACCAAGCCCCACATATATGTATTACCCATTGTAAAATAAACCACTTGTCCCATGAAGAGGACAGTATAAAGCTGGTATAGCAAGTCAATCCCATTAAAATCCCATTAGTTCTTGGGATGGTTCATTACATAGATATGTTTTTATCTACCATGAGCATGACTATTTATTATTTCTTCAAAGCATACTTCACAGTGGGACTTCTAGCACTGATTTCAGTGTGTTCAGGATGCAGCCCAACGTCTGTAAGAAACAATGAAAAAAATCTTAAAGTTTGTTGTTCTGTTTAAATTAACAGTCTGTGTCAATGAAGGGTGCAGCATTTTGTTTGTAAGTAAAAGAATCCAGCTAGAAACATTTTTTTTTCTTTTACTTCAGCTAAAGATTTTTCAAGATATAATAATCCGTCTCCTCACTCCAGTGAAATGCTATTTTGATAGAATTAATTTTAAATGAGTTCCCAGCCTTTCATAGTTCAGTGCACTAATTACATCCACACAACACAAACGCAAGATGACGCCTCTCATCCATGGGGTCGTGAGGATGCTGCAGCCAGGGAAAGGCAGGAAGCAGAGCTGAGACACAGTGTGTGATTTGTTCATCTTACTTTACACACAGAGGCACAAAAGCACATTCCAGCTAAATGCTGAAATTTTACATAAGGATATAAACCTGCAGGAATGAGATACAGATAACTAAGGATCTTTTGTTCTTTTCATCTTAGAGCACAGAAGAATTGCAGAACTGCCTCATATTGTTAGCCAAGAATGTTATTAAGAGCTAGCAGTGGGCCAACACTGCTAAAATCATCTGATATATATGCAGGTGATCTTTTTTCTGACTAACAATAAAGAGAAGCAATACAATATTTAAGGTTTGGGCTTCTTAAAAGAAACTTTAGTTCATTACAAAAAAAAAATTAATGTAAAAACCATTTAATAAAAAAACTATTTTTAAATACATCATCTGTTCATTAGATATGAGAAACTATCAAAGATGTTTTCATAATTTAACTTTCCACAATTTAGTGCAAGATTTTTTAAAAGTAGTATTTGAATCTATTTCAATTCTGTACAAGCCACAGGCTGGAAATGACAGAATGAGGACAAAATAATTTAAAAATATTTTTAAAATAAATATTTGGAGAAAATTCAGTACTGGATCCTATATGCATCCATATTTTTCTTCAATTTTTCTTCCCCCCTAGTCTCAGGGAAGGCAACAGCTGAGATGAAGGGCTGCATCTCAGTTAGAAGGCTCTTGAATCACAAAGCTAAGATTTAGATGCTGCAGTGTTCTGTACACTAACTATGTTGGAAACGTTAGTTGGCAAATCCTCTACAAGGCCTTATTAACTCCTTATGTTAATTTCAACATTTTGCCTGATAAGCATCTATAAATCAGCTCCCAAATTCCCATCTCTAGTCATGTAACAAGGCCATTTAATAGATTACTATGCTTAGTATACATACCAACAACTCAGAAGGCAGATTAAATCAGCTAACTTGATCTGTAGTCTTAACTTAAATTAATATGCTAGTTACTTGTCCTGCAACAAGTTTCTCTGCTGCTTTAAAAGGTTTTACCACTCTTGGGAAAGCTTAGTTTGGTAGAGAACTCATTTAGATTTTGATATCTAAAAGTTAGCACTCTCATTTAAAGTCAAGGCCCAGGCTTTCTCTACGGTAATAGGAAGAGGCTCCCTTGGTGGTAACTAGTTCTGTATAGGTTTAACCATTCTTTGGAAGCAGCTTTCCCTTTGCACTAGCTTTTGAGGCAATCATAATTGTAGAATAAGTGATCCTAAGATTGAAGGCAATAGTCAGGTCAGCTGAATCTGGGTCATTGACTCCATAACCGAGTACAAACTCCCTGCAATTACTTAACACATTTCAGAAGGGGAACCATTAGGACCAAGATTTACAGTCAGCTGGCTGGGAGAGACCAAATGCCTTTAGGTGGTGGTGGCAGAGAAGGCAGGGCATGCTCTCTAGTTGCATGAATTTTGAAAAACTCAAACTTTTACTGGAAGAAAGAGAAAGACGATCCGCAAAATAACTGATGAATAGGATACTCGGTCTGAGTGCTGGAGACCAATGTTCACAGCTTGCTCTGCATGATTTGGACCAGCTAAAAAGAAATTTCTACCTTAATGGCATAGGTTTTTCTCTTCATCTTGGATGAGACAATTCCTCTTGGACTTGCATATTTTTTTTTCTTTTCTAATAGGTATATTTCATTTCAAAGAAATTTTTTCCAAATTGCTATAGTCCTGACAAGTTCTCATGAGGATACTCCTATATCTGCTCTGTGTGAGCTAATCCAAACCAGAGCCTCACGCTGAGCTCCTGCTGAGCTGTTTCACACCAAGAATACTAGCTGGTCAGCCAAATAATGGGATGTACACTTCAACTCTTTAAAGAGGGAAGACTGGGGCATTCCTCTGAAGAGCAGCACACAACTGTATGGATTCATGCAGTTTTCCACTCCCTTCTTGTTCTGAGCTAAATGCTATCAACACTGTCTCATGCTAAATAAATAAAAGCTTTTGCACTTTACACATAAGGATGTCCTGGCCTGAAGCATCTTTCGCAATTTAGATATTGGACTCTAAGCAAATAACTACATCAAGACATGCTCTCAAAGACAAGCCAAAGGAATATTTCCCATGGACTAGTACAAAGCCTAAACCTGCTGCTGTCTCACATCTGAAAATTGCCCAGCAATGCACGTGCACATCTGACTGGTGGGAAGATTATCACACAAACAATCCCAAATCCATGGATGATGGAAATTCCTTTAATATCCACGAAAGATATGCACATTGATTTTCATACAGTCACTTTTAGTTGTATGTTTGAGTAGTTATCTATATGAGTATGTGGAAGGAAAATCATTTGTGGCTACTAGGAAAGTAACCTCACAAATAAATGGGTAAAATGCTGCCCTTATTTTTCTTCTATGACCACAGAGACATTTAAGCAAAGCTTTCCATCTTCATCCTTTTCACGATGTAGTCCTTATGTTTTTGGTGCTTCAACAAAATAAAAACGTTTTATTAAATGTATTGACTTCATTCATGTTTTCAATAAATAAAATGAACAAACAGTACGATTTTAAAAACTGTAAAGGTATAATTTCAATTTATTTTGACATTTGGAAAAATATCAAAGCCTTCCTTATTATATTAATCTATGTAATTGTATTACAAATGACAAAACAAAGTGCCTGGATGAAAGTTTCTTGTCATCTCCAGAACTGTATGGTGTGCAAAAACATTTTAGTGGGAAACTGCAAAATTTTGCATCTTCATTTGGTTGACACATAAGTGTCAGAGTTCCCCTGGAGCAGGAATTCTGGATGCCACTAAGCTGAGCTGAGCAGTGCCATCCTTCTGCTAGGGCAGAGTCAGAACTCTATGGACTCCAGTATAGACTTCAGTGCACATAAATCTTTTTGACCTGCAGTTTAGCCAAGGGGCTCTGCCCAGTCATTCCTACTAGCTCTGGCAGCTATGGGAAGTACTTTTAAATTGCTGTTAAAAATTACACAACATATACTATAACAGGGAATAATGAGAGGGAGAAAAAAGTCTTTCCAAGAATGGGTGTTGCTGTGTCTGCTTTTCCTTGCCATCATGGAAGAGAACTGAAAATCACAGCATCTATTTCAATGAACAGATAACTGGAACTTCGGAGTTCCTCCTCAAATTGCAATATAAAAGCTTTCAGAGGTCTTGGTTAGGAATCCCACTAGAAACTACATATATTAAATAGAAGACATACGAAAATAAACAGGTTGTCAGAATGCCTTCAAAACAGAAAAATTAATAGTCTAAAAATCCAGAAAGAACTGAAATTCTCACTCCATAAATCTTGAATTAGGCTCGATCATGGTGAATTGCATTGCCTTCTGGCACTAAACCCTGCTAATTACTTCAATCCTCACTCAGGGAGTGGTGAGATTTAATATTACCATCAAAATACATCCAGTCAGTCCTGCATCAGCCATACAGAAGCCACAACTCAATTAGACACTGAAACTAAGCTCTTTGTTCCCTTTTATACTGATGGAGTCCTTGTCAACTTAAATTACATACGAATCAACACAAAGTCTTAAAGACATAGCCTCCAGTGAAAACTTTTCAGTATGAGAGGGATTAATCACAGATAGAAATTAACAGTCTAAGAATTAAGTGCAACTATAAAATTATATAAATGCTAATAAACAAACTCATTAGTACTTATTTTCTTTCTGCTACAAAGATTAATCAAGGGTCATAACAATACAGCTGACGGGATTCCTGTGATTACAACTCCACTATGCAGTTAACTTACCCCAACATTCATTCCCCTTTTCCTACAAACTGCCATACGGCCCTTAAGGAAGAATGGACAATGTCAAATGATTTTTTTAACATCAGAGTGATATTCAAGGGCAGAACTCTTCAAAATCTACATGAAATGAAATTGATCATTAAAGTGAAATCCCAAATTCTGAAAGTTTTTTTTTCCTAAAATACAACAAGAACAAAAACCCAACAATCTTGTCTTTTAAAATCACAGGATGGGTCAGGTTGGAAGTGGCGACAGTGGGTCATCTGGCTCAACCTCCCTGCTTAAGTAGAGGCATCCTAGAGCACATGGCACAGGATTGAATCCAGACTGGTTTTGAGTATCTCCAGTGAGGGAGACTCAACACAGCCTCTCTCGGCAGAGAGGTGCTTAATACTTAATGCAATCAGCTCTTGGTCACAGCTAGGTCTATTATCTGTACTAGGAGTGAGTGGCGATGTACCCAGTACAATTTCAATCTTCTGCCTTTATGACCTGTGAAAAGCAATGTGAAAATACCTAAGCCATTTCCAAGGAAGTTAGCTCAGTCCTTGACCTGTACAGGTGGCTCAGGTAGGATGCCACATAAAAAAAATGTGAAATAGCTTCCAGAGCCAATCTGGTTATCTCTGTGCAGCACTGACCTGCACCTTCACACCATCTGGACTGTCTGCTCAGGTCAGTGTTAGCTCAGAGTTCTCTGTGCCCAGCAAGGTCACAGACCTTTCTTTTCTCCATTACCTCCTCCTGGCTGGCTCCGATAGCCTGTTTTGTCAATGTCCTGCATGAGCTATGATTTTGCTTTCTTTCAGGCGATTCTGTTCCTCCCATTTGGGCAGGAGGCACTACTTTCTTTTATTAATCTTAAATTAGGTTGTAAGTGGGATACAGTCTCCCTGTGAAACTCACTGAGTAATATGCCTACTGTGGTGGCACCTGGAGCACACCAGGAAGAGAGACAAGACAAAAGTAGTTCCTGGTATAGGGAACCCACACTGTAGTATCAGACAAATTATATGGAATCTACTCCTGGCTGAGGGCTAAACAGCATTTCAAATCTTTTTCAGAAACCACTTATAAAGCTTCTGGGCATGCCACAATCCTAATACAGCCAAACACTGATTCACCAGCAGCTTACAAATGTACAGCAGCATACACATAAGCATACAGACATGCCCTAACACCAACATTAACATCCCTTCTCTGCAATCTGGTGACAGAATGAATGAGATAAGCAACCAGTTGAGGGTGGAAAATGTCTCCAGTTAATGACAGTGAGGAATGGTCTTTTCTTCCTGAAACAACCACCTATACTGAAAGGCCTCTCTGACATGGTCTTGACATTTCTCTGCACTTGTAATGCCTGAAGCAAGATACAGATTGAAAATCTCTATTTTTATCTTTCAAAGGATTTGGCTACCCATCTTCATCTGCTAACCTGAGGAGACTCGACCCCTAGTTTTCTCCTCCTGAAGATCCTACTCATTAAGAAAAAATCCTGCAACTTATTGATAAAAAATGATAAGAGGGCTGCAATTGGCAACTGGGCTAGCAGAGATGGAGGAAAATTGCCTTCATTTAGAAGGCAAAAGGAGATGACTCCTGAGGCCCAAGTGAATAAAATCCTGAATTTTGTGTCATATGGTTTCCCTATCAAATGCTGGATAATAAACAAAAGAAATGCAAACAAAGAGAGAAATGGGAGAAGGCCAGTTATACCCTGGGCTGCATCAAAAGCAGTGTGATCAGCAAGTCAAGGGAGGGGATTCTGCCTCTCTACTCCCCTCTCATGAGGTTCTACCTAGATCACAGCATCCAGCTTTGGGGTCCTCATCACAGGAAAGACATGGACCTGTTAGGATTGGGTCCAGAGGGGGCCATGAAGATGGAGAGAGGGCTGGAGCACCTCTCCTATGAAGACATGCTGAGAGAGTTGGATTGTTCAGCCTGGAGAAGAGAAGGCTCCAGTGAGACCTTATTGTGGCATTTTAATACTTAAAGGGGGTTTATAAGAAAGATGGGGACAAACATTTTAACAGGGCCTGTTGCAAGAGGAAAAGAGGTAATAATTTTAAACTAAAAGAGAGTAGCTTTAGAAAAGTTTTAAAGAAGACATTTTTTCTAATGAGGCTGGCGAAACATTGAAATAAGTTGCCCAGAGGTGGTAGATGTCCCAGCCCTGGAAACATGCTTTCCACAGATTGGTATCACGATGTGCCATCCTATGCAGCTGTGAGTTCAGTGTTTAAGACCGTGCCCTGGTCAGTCATAGACCAAAGGGCAATTCAAATGACCAGCCACTGGGGTTCTCACTGTCCTCTTCAAGCAGATGTCTACTGCCATTGGAGATGCCTTAACATCACTTGACTGATTTGTAGGGGGCACACAGGTCTCTTATAAGACCTACAAGAGATATTCCAGCTTCGTGCAGGTCACAAGAGGCTGGAGCACCCAGTCATGGCTGTCCACTTGAGTCAAGCCTTAGGTTTCCTCTTCAGAGGTGGAAAGCATCGTCAGGACTGACAAGGTCTCCATCAACAAGAGGAGTTTAGGCACCTACAGTGCATGAAATCCTATAAATAATAAATGTCCTCAGTGCTTGTGAACCCAATACATGAATCCAGGCATTCATTCGGAACTGAAACCCATTGTGATGCATTTTAATTGCTGCAGGCCAAGAAGAAATCTCAACAGCACAGAGGCACGTGATTATAATGTTTCCCAGACAGGATTTCCAGGTCCGGGCATGGCACCTGTTTCATAACACAGAGTGGGTCAATTTTACCAGCCAGGAACCATCTATCCAAGCAAACTTACTGCCTAACAAGCAACTCCCAAACACTGACTCGCGGTCACAGTAACGGAATCAGTAACATTTCCACACTGCTTCAGCAGTACTGTTGAAACTAGAAACTTGGCTTACCTAACTCTGGGAAAATAGACATGAGGGTTTTTGTATGAAGTCCTCCCCATTTTAAAATACAGTCTGCACAAACAAATTCAGGATATTTACTCTGGGATTAGACTACTAATTCTTCTATATCAACAAGGTAAAATAGTAACGGATCTAAAAGTCTTTTGGAGGTAGAAAAATTGGGATTTCTTACAATAAATTAAAAAATGTTTACAAGTCCAGTGCAGAATTCTGAAGAATTGTGAATAGCCAGGCCACTGACTCTTAGCCTTACTATCTTCCTGTATCCAAATGGAATCAAAGAGTCTCACCAACACAAAGTCATGGAGCAACAAAAAGGCCACAAAACATACAAGAATGCCATCCTAGGAAGCATCCTTCATGCAGGAAGCCTTTATCCCACCCACAAATCATCTGGGAACCTCTAGCAGACAGAAAAAGGCAGAGGTTTGAATGAACATCAGTGCCTCAGAAGCGAGGAGCTACTTACATAAAAATAGAACTCTGTCCTATGCAGCAGCCTGTGAGGATGTGCAAATTTTGCTGCTGCTGTAATTCCGAAGCCCTTGAAGCTCATTCCCACACATAGATTCACATACATTCTTTACAACCCCTAAACAAGAAAGGGCACAGCTAGACACAGTAGATTGTTCGCAATCTGAAGGTAACTAATTTTTATTAACATGTAAATTAGCAAGTTGTTATCTAGGTACATAATTTATTAGGCACAAACAGATATGGAAAATTGCATTTGGAGTCTCAGGGCTAAGTCTAAGTAGCATGCTTCCTAGAACATCTAATTTTTTCACATGGCTGCTGAAAGGGGCCACGAAGCAGGCAAAACAGGCACCTAAGAAGGATTTAAGTTACTATTTCAGCTCTGAGTACTCAATTTATATGTCCTAGTTGGCAAATTCTTCTTCCAGCATTCTTCTCCTATTTAAAAGAGATTCATCCCTAAATAAGGCATATTATAATGTCTCCTAGTATGAGTGCTGGGATGCAACACACCTTTGTTTAGCACCTTAACTGGAAGACTGCTGTGCTGTCCTGGTAATTGATGGAAAGAGGAAGAACTTTCACAGGTTGCGTCTCCCTCCCTTTGTTGTATCTGAGGGATCTGTGCTCTTAACTTGACTTCAGTTCAGTGACCAAAGTCAACCAGGAGAAACCCAGATCCATGTCTTTTGGGAACAAGCTATATTTGGATAAATATTCATTGCTTCAGGAAGGCCTTTTAATCATAATGAAAATCAAGTCAGTCTCAATTTGTCAACAGATGTGTTTGATATTCAGTTTTAGTATTTTATAGTAGAAATGCCTCAGGCATATACCTGTCCTCACAACTCTGGCCAAGTGCCACAGATATTCCTGCATTCACACAGGCAGGGAGAATTTTCTATTATTTACCCCATATTCTATTCTTCTTTCTGGTATACTCCAGTTTCAGATATGATAATCAGTCACACAAGAAAGAAGAAGCTAGAAAGATGTGTTATCAAACTGAAAGCATGTCACTGAATTTAGTGCTTTCATTTTTTTTTACATAGAGTTGATGCTAAAAATATTCTGCATAGAGAATGAGAGGTTTGGACTTGATAAATGCTGCCCTACTGACAACAAAATAAGTAGCTGCATGATGTTCACAACAGTATGTGCGTAAAGGGACTAGAAGAGACTTTATAAATTACTTCTTTTAACTTGTAAGTATTGTTATTGTCTCTAACATCTTGTATAAAAATGAAAGACAGTGGGTTCATCTCAGAACACTTGTCTCCTCTTGTGAAGTAGGCTATTGTACCATAAGGAAGCAAGTTTTTAGACTTTTACTAGCTAAACCAGCAATATAAATTAGAAATAAAATTTTAGTTTTACGGTCATTTTCTTCCAATGCTGCTGACAGTGTGCTGGTGTGCTCAAAAAGAAATCATGATTTCGGACAAAGCTAACATGGGTTGCACTCCCTCAGAAAGGTACAGAAAGAGATGCGGGAGAAAGAATGAAACTGAATTCATGGTGAAATAGGGAGTACATGTATCTGAAAGTATTCCTACTGCTGACAGTACTAATGATACCATTTCCAAGGACTGAAGTGCTGCTGTCTTTTCATACTCAGCTGCTGTGAAAGGGAGATTAGACTAGATAATGCTCTGAACCATATCTGAGAACAATCACTTTTATCCCAAAGAAGGTGAAAAGAGGATAAGAGGAGAAAGGAGAGCAAGAGTATCTTGCAGTAAAGGAGATAAGAGAAACAATAATCAGATTTCCTAAAGAAAAAAAATAATCACACAGCGCTTCCCCCCCAAGAAGTACTTGGAGACAGATCATGTTTAGATATTGATTGCAACTCCCTAAGCATAGTCATGAATGTGTTTAAATTGAGCTGTGACCTTTTCCTGAAAATTCAGATTTCTGAGTGGTTTCAAGCTCTTCATCACCTCTGAACAATTAATTTAATAAAAGGTTAAAAAGAAACCTTTTTGACTTTGCCTGGAAATGGAGAGTAGGAGCAGGACTCAACCCTACACAGGGACACTGGCAGCCACAGAGCTCAGACTGTGCATCAATGTGTGAGCCTTATTCCACCAGCAGGGCAAGCTGCCTGCTTGGCTTTGCTATGGGAAGGAGGAGGAATGCAGAGGAACAGTCAGGAGAAGTCAAGAGATGGTTTAACGAATTGCTTCTCAGTTCCCATCAGCCTGAGTTTCTTTATGACTCACTATAATTCCACCCCCTCAGCAGCATATGGGAAGAAACTTAGGTTGATCCAAGAGGATTAGATATTCTTCTGAGTTCAGCTCCAAATGATTTCAAGACCCAATACCTGGACTTACATAAACCTGGCTTTAAGTATAGAAGTGAAAGACACTAATTGATTTTTGGACAAAAACAGAACAGATCAGAGAGCAGGAGACTGGTCACCCAAGGTTATACCAAAGACAGAATAGCAAAGAAGCCCATGCAATGTCTACGACAAAAATGTGCTTTTGGAGGTCTGAAACACTCTGTGTCTGCAGATATTTTGGGTAAATGGCATCAGGACTCTAGGGGACTGGTCTATCAGATGATCTCTGCATACATAGTGCAGATGTATACACAGCACAGAGCATATGTAAGAAGGGCAAGACAAGCTTCATGTAATTTAAGAAAAAAATTAATAGATGCAGGGGCACATTCAATTCACGCATTTGCTTTGTGAAGCCATGTGGCCTCATTCTGTTCTCAGTTTTGAGGATTCAGCAAATCAGCACCATCTGAGACAGGGAGAGCACACACTTGGCAAGTGTCACTAACACAAACAGAAATGGTGAACCCAAATGTGAAAAGCTGTTGCAGTATTAGTGGCATACGGCAGGCACACATGAGACCTGCCCTGCGTTTCCTTTTCAGCTATGATGTGTCACCAGCCAGCCTGGCACAGCTGCAGTACAGATGTGCTGTATGCCATGCTGATGGCATACACTCCCCCACTCTGTAAGATACTGTATTCTCTGTCACTCAGCTCGGATTCCAGCAAGATAAATGGCTGGGTAGAGGAGACAAATGCTATTATTGCCCTGGTCGATGGAAAATAGAGTTGAAACTGTCCATCTTCTCTGGTGGCAGCACCTGACCTCTCCACCAGTGCATGGACACAAGCTGGCCAGCAGCCTGTGAATACCTCCTGGATTAATTGCAGCAGAAATGCTTTAGTGCCTCGCAGTAAAATCAAAACAACTCGTTCTCTGTTGCGACTCTTCAGGAAAAAAAGAAACAGGTTTTATTCAATGTGATGGTGATAGAACAAGCTATTTACTAAATAATTTGTTAATCACTTTGCATTCAGTTTACATAGAGAAATTTCACCTGGATTGTGCACATACTGCTCAATTTAACTGCTCGTTGGGCACTTGCTATTCACAACATGTAGCTGTTCACACAAGGCACAGGGTGTTCTTCCCCACTGCCTTGCAAGATTTCTGGAGCATTCCAGACAGATCTTGTAGATTTTTCTCAGACTAGAAGAGTGGCTTTATTTAGCTTGACCTTATGCATACCATTGTCCATAGCTGACAGAATGTCCACATGCAGATATGAGTATTCATATGAATACCAAAACACAGTGTGGACAAACTCCCTCTTGCCCTACAAATATCAATGAAACAAATAAAATTGCATCAGGAAGCTGTTTATAGTCTGAATGAGCAGTGTTTGAGACATGCATTATTCAAGCCGTTCTCTCTTAGACAGGATAGTTCACCCTTTTTAATGCTCTGTTCCCAGATGCTAAATTCATCAGACCATGGGTAATCAATTGTAAAATAAACTGGACCCTCCAAATACAACCCAAACAATGCACTTCTTCTATGTCAATGTGGTTGCAGATGATGGACCTAAGCATGTGGAGTCACATGGATGAAATAGAAGGCATTCAACACACGTCTGCATCTTCCTACAAGCAGAAAAATATTTCAAAAGAATCAGAGAATCATCACATGGGCTGGTTTTGGCTGTCAGGGGAATATGTGTCATTTTGTGTAACTTATTTATACTCAAAATAATACTTGGGGACTAACGACTGCAAAACTGTGCTTTCAGCACAAAATTTGGAACAAGATAGACATATAATTGACTTGAAAATGTAAATACTCTGATCATCTTTTAACATGAAGCCCAGGAAACAAAGTCTCCTTGAAATTCAGTAAGACTTTGGGCTCCACATGCTTACAGATAGTGCTTCAGATAATTCTGCTGATAGAGAAGGAGATATTCACAAACATTAACTTGAGCCCAGGGAAACAAGCCATTGGAGTGCTGCCTACAGAAACATGCATTTTCCTGATGATGATGTAGGGAGCCTGGGGATATTAGATTTAATAGATAACCAATCTCCACAGTGCCATTCAAGATATTGGCCCTGGTTCAGTCTTGCCATTCAGATGTAATTTCATAATGAAACAACGATAACCAAAAAGGGTCTGTAACACTTCTTTGCAATGGCAAAATGAAACAGATGCACATCCTCTGCCAGGTGCTTGTTGGACCCTCTTGGAAGGGGTCCAAATAATTAGCGACTCACCAGATGGGTAGCAAAGCACAAACAATCTAATGTGTCTTTTGGGTATAGACAACTCTGACTTTCAGTGATGTAATAGCATTAACATGTGACAGCATTCAAGTTGTCAGCAATTTGAGAACTTAATTTTGCAGTTTGCAATCTGCAATGGTTTTATTTTCATTAACCAAACACCTACAGAAAGGACACCAAAAATACAGCTGGCAGAGGGAGAAACTCTTTCCAGTGGGATGTAGAGATTTTGCTTCATTGCCAGTAAAGGACCTGAGACACCAAAAAACAAACTGGAAAACATCATTAGCATGCATGAAAGCTATTTTTAGCACTTTTAGTACTTTGTAAGATTTTCAATGTCTGTTACTAATCATAAAAAAGACTGAGAAATTTTATCCTCCACTCCAAAAAACCATGTGAAATATACAGCACACCAGACGTGGTGATTGGTTTATAGTGTTCACAAGCAATCACTGAAATAACCTTCAAAACTCACCTCTGAGCTTCACTGGCACCCAAAACATGACGTGACTGAGACAACTGAAACTTTCCAGAGAATAATTACTTCTGGGAGCTTATTTTTCAGCCTTAGGCCTCCCACATTTGCTAGGATGAAGAATTGAGAAGGTTTTTGGTCCAGTGTAAAAACATATTTGAGACGAGGAAAAGCAGACTCCATAGCTGCTTTTTCTTAAATAAATAATGTGAAGACTTCTGCCAGCTGTCTGTACATTCAAGTTGAAGTGGCATATATTTTACTTAGAGCAAAAGTTTTTGAGTCTTGAGCTTTATGATTCACCTGAGCAACGCTGCCAAGTCTTGCAATTTCCTCACTGTATTAGGTGTTTTTTCCCAGAACCCCAGACTTTTGAGTCACAGATTATATGTCAATTTCAACTTCCCTCTTAATGAATAAATAAAAGCAATTTTCCAGCTTTCCTGGTTATACACAAATGTTTGGAAAACACAAATGTGGCAGCCCAAAAGGCTTCAAAACCAGAAGACAAACAAGAAATGTATCACCTCATGAAAGGCATAAAGAATATTAAGTCATTGCATTATTCCTGGAACCTAATACTTAGTTTCTGAGGACCTGCTGCTAGCAAAACTCTCTGTGTAAAATCAAAATCCCATCCAGATTAATCCCACTGCCTGCCCTCCCCAGTCCTCTCTGAGGTTTTAGGTCTCTGGAGTTTGCTGGCCCAACTGAATTCTCCATTTGAATGATCCCATTTATCGTCATGGAAATAGTTGTTGTTCCACAGTGGTTTGTGATTGGAGACAAAGACTCAGCAAAGATCTCGATTCATTTATTTCATTAAGGTTTCTTTAGAAATAAACCAGTAAAACATTTACAGGCAAGGTCAGTACCAAGCACAACCAGATTTGTTCATTATTTTCTAAGCTCTGCTCCAAGCCCATCAAAGCTTCTGATCTCCTTCCATGAGTTTTGAGTAAGACCCTTTAAAGGATCACATTCACAAATATCTGTCTATTAAAGTAGCAAATCTTTAATATTTACCAAATAGATTTTTATAATTAATTCTTATTTCTGGTCAATACACCAATAGTGTTTAAATCTCCCCAAAGAGAGATATAATAAAGAAATAGCTCCATTCTATTTAAAGAAAAACAAAATTAAAAAAATAAGAACAACAGCCAATAAATTAAATATATGCTTGAAACTGTTGTCAGTAAAGCAACCAAATCAGTATCAAACCAAAATATGGATCCATATATTGGCATAAGTAATTTCAGCTAGTATTTCTTTGAGATTTTTTTTTTAGAAGATAAATTCCTTTAAAAAAAGTTATTTATATTTAATCATCCAAGAACTTCACTTAAGCATCACCCATGAAAAGGGATGATAACGGTTCAGATGAAATAAGATCACTTACAACAAATTTCCTCTGAAGCTTAAAGTGTGCCATACTGGATATTTTCTCTCTGCTGCTTTCCAGATCTTGGCTTAACCACTAACTACACTCTTGTTGTTTATCACATGACTGTGGATTAATACTAAACAGACATTGGGTATAAATATTAATATGTAACCATGGGTATGTGTGTATAAAATATACATATATTCAAATCATAGGAGTCTTGTGTTTTCAATTGCAGAAGAATTTGAAAAGTATGTAATTGAAGAGTCTCCTGAAATTAATTTCAAATGGCACAAAAATAAGTCCCAAGAACATCTGCTGGAACATACGGCACAACAGGATGTTCAGTATCATGCCATAATAGTACACCTTGGGTGCAGCATGAGGCATGAAGCCAAAAGGCACATTTAGAGGAAAAAAAATCTGGACAGTAGCAAACTAAATACCTAGAATTTTATTTAATACATATATAATAGGAGTTTCCTGTTTAGTTCATCCTCTACATAAAATTAACAAGCCTCACCACAGAGTATTTCAAGAAATCCAGTGTCTTGTAGAGATTGCTTTCTTAATGAAAATACTTCCATATATTTTTAACAGTGCCCATGCAACCAAGGAGCCTAATATCCATTGTCTTTAAATCACCTGGAAATCAAAGAAAACATTTATCCGTGGCTCAAAGTTAGACCAAGACATCACAGGGAGTCATGAACCATGGAGAGTTCAATTAGAGAGTGGAAGGGCTTCTTTCTACCTTGACTTTGTAGCATCAGGATACTGTGGAAGGACTGTGTGTATAAAACGGGGTGGCAAACCGCACACCAGACATCTCACTCAGCAAATTATGACATTTTCCACAAAGTGAGAACAATATAATTAAGCTCCTAGTAAAAAATAGGAGAAAACATTTTGTCATCATTCTAGCAGACTTTCATCTTTCCCACATTTTTACATAAAGGTTTGGTTTGCATCCTAATTCTGCAATTTATAACAAAATGCTCATTTAAAACAACGTTTAAAGACTATTACTCCTTGAAAAGTCTCAGGAATCACAGTTGTCTTTTTTCTGTATCCCTCAGAGACAAGACAATTGCAAAATCCTTCCAAAACATGTGATTGCTCCAATGTTTTGTAAAAATAGAAACTCGTGGTATTTAGGGATGAGGAGGGGGATGCAGAAAACTTCTGAGCAATGGAAGACATTTTGGCAAACATCAAATTACTCAGTGTAAAATTACATTCTCAATACCAACTTCCAGACTGATCTCATTACATTTAATTAGTGATTCTTCCGACACCTACTTATTAATTGACTGTTGTCTGCCACATGGTTGGTAACTCCACTGACCTAACTGGGGATCTAATGCAGCGACAGAGCAGCCACTACCAGCTCCTGGATCTAGTGTTAGAATGTCAGAGGCTGCCAGAGGGAAGAAGGGAATAATAAATTGCTATCTGCATTGACTGATTATAAGACACACATGGGGTAGCAGGGCAACAAGGGAGATCCATGATTAACATTAGATAATTATTCAGATAAGGACACAGAGCCTTGAAGTCTCAATCTTGTTATGCCAGGAATCTTACTAATAATGTCTGCATAAAAGAGACATTGAACTACTATTTCATTGAACCTAATTTTCTGCAGTGGGAAGGCCTGATGTGAGAAAGAGAGTCTGACTGAGTCTATGCTTCAGAAAGGAATTTTGTGTTAGCAATACATTGCATTTGTGAGCATGTGTTGATGTGTGTGCATGTGTGTGTGCTTAAGATGAACAGGGATGAACCTGATGAGAAAGTGGGTGAATTGATGAAGGGAGACTTAACAATAAAATATGAAGACCATTAAATGTCTATTAAAATAAATGAACTCAAGGTAAAGTATCTGGAATCTGTTTTCACATTCAAATTAACTGAAGATGGGGATTGCCCTTGATGTGTGAATTGCTATGAATAGCTTCCTGAGGACAGTCTGAAGCCAAGAAATCATTAGAGGCACTCAGAGCACAAACGCCCTGAATAACTAAGC
Organism: Eulacestoma nigropectus; assembly: GCA_013397775.1. Taxonomy (NCBI): domain Eukaryota; kingdom Metazoa; phylum Chordata; class Aves; order Passeriformes; genus Eulacestoma; species Eulacestoma nigropectus. The sequence continues at coordinate 5,031,969 of VZTE01005755.1, forward strand.
AAGCATCTCTAGTACTTTGAACAAAAGCTATTTAAAATAAGAGGCTAAGTAAAATTACGGAAAAGGTGAATGACTGATCCAGCAAAATGTTTTCATGATTCATTTGTAATTTCATCTTTCTTTGCCAAAACCTAGAAACTTACACCATTAGAAAGGTACTTGTTTCCAGCTCCAATAAAAGTGTTCTGGACTATGCAGAGTGAACGAAGCGGCTAAAGCCCTGAAAGTCCCATCTTAATCAGTCATCAGGGATTACTAGGTGGGGGAGAAAAAATGTGTTAGGATATATCCTTCCCTATCCTGCAGCAGCCCTGCTCCTGGTTACATTCACATCTTCTTGTCCTCAGCAACGTGCTGGAGCCATTCAATCCTGGCCATTATTGGGATGAATGCAACAGTGCAGCACAAAATACGTGACACTTAGAAGGCATTCAACTGATAAAGTAAAAACAGAAATTAGAGGATGTCAAGGTCAAACAACTGAACAACCTATTTTAATATGAATGAAAAATTTCTATAAATAACAAACTTTTCTGTCCTATCCTTCACCTTTTATAGATAAAAACTGGTTTCTAAGACAAAAAGAAACATTTCTGGGGAAAAAAAAAAAGTACACTGAGTTGATACTGATGAAAAAAAGAAGGCATGCTATATGGTGGAAAACGTTTCAAAACAAAAATAAATTACTTGCTCTTGTGTTTTCCCTTCATCACAATTGGGTCAGACAGCCCTTCCCTTTACAGGAACATGTGTAAATATAGGTTTGAAAGTGGTCAGTACAAGGGATTTGGTCACAGTACAATCATCAAGCCATCTTGCCATCTGAGCTTTCTGCCAAAAAAAGGATGCCAGACAGCCACAACTCTCTTTTACTGCCATGGTGGAAGAATGTGCACTCACATTTACTTTTTAAAATGTGTCTTGTTTGAAATAATCAATAATCTGAGGACCAGTAAATAAGCAATGGCTGGGTATTTCTGTCAAACTTGACAGATGTCTTTGATAAAGCACAGCTTATTTTGCTCCCCTTAACATATAACAAACACAGGCTGTAACTTCAAGATAAATCTGGGATTAAATACTATGATTGTGGTAAAGTTCCTAAGAAAGCAAGTGGTATAAATGTCTCAAAGATCAGCAGATTCCCTGGGAAAAATGAGCTTGAATTTAAAGTTCTGAAACCACTTGGTCTTGACTCAACTCACCAATGTTTTCCAGATGCAAACTATTTAGGCACTAAATGAATATGTGGTAGCTAAAAAAATTAGTTGCATGCATCTTTCATACTCAACCGTAGTCTAGGTCTCTACAGAGGTTCCTCCAAAGAAAGTTTGGCACAGCTCTACTCAGATCCTGATTTCAGCTGAAAACCTGGAGAAACTAAGTACCATTAAAATTACTATGGAAACGTTCACCACATTTATCTACAGATAACAGGGGGCTGCTGTGATATCAGGTATAGCCCCCTGCTCTTGTTCTCATCATGATGGGTGAAAAATTATGACAAGTCACATTTTCTGCCACAGTAACAAGATGATGTGTCAAAGGTAAAATCAAGTGGACAGTATAAAAATCAGATAGGAATTACAGAGAGTTGGGTCAAGTGCCAGATCAGGTTACTTGTCTTAAGAAGTGGGAATGCACAAGCAAAGACACATTTTTATCCTTCTGTTGAAACCTCTTGGCCTACATTTGCAAAGATGCAAACCAGAGATAACCTCTGGTATACTCCTAGAAGGCCTGGCTAGAGAGTCTTGCCTGATCGGGACTTTGAAAGAAACCACAGAAAGTAACACACTTTTGTTTTCCCAAATGCAGCCACTACCCAAAAAAAGCTTAAAACCAAACACACACGTGTGCACACAGAGCCACCAAGAACTTGTTCTACTCCAAGTTTAAAACCGTAAGCAAATCCCCAAGCAGTTTGATTCAACCAAACACATGAACAAGCCCCAAAACACTGATCCAGAGTCTCTCTCCCTTGGCAGGAGGAACAACTGTAAACCTTGCTCTCTGTTTCAGCTTGATCTACTTCATCCTATTTACCAAGACTTCTGGGCCTGCAGAGACAGACCTCAGCCACACCCTTTTCATTTCCCTGCAAGTTTTCAGCAGCTACAGATAAAGCACTGTATGATCTCTAGTGTGCCTTTCCCAAACCCATTTATTTCTCATCTGTCTGAAGTGTAGAAATTCCATCATGCTACTCCAAAGGAAATGGGCCTGGCTGAATTGCAGTTTATAAGCAGCTCGTGTGCTGTCACTGAAGGATCTGCAGAAGTTTTCATGAAGAAGAAAAGTTTTGTGAAAATACTCCTTTTATTCAAGTCACTTAATAAAAGTCACTAATTTTCTTAATCTTTGAAAATAAGACCATTTTTCTTCAAGCTCTAAGCTTCTTGTTAAATGTTAAGACTGTGATTGCATTTCCACCCTGTGAATGACTCAATTATTCCATGGAAGAAACTCCTATTTTATTGCAGTTGTTTTCTTGTCATTTTAACTCAATGTCTTTTCACCAGGTAGGCTTTTTTAAAAGTTCTTTTTGTAAGCATTGTATTCTAATCCACTGTCTAAGATATTGTAATATAATTTTGAAATTCTCTTTGCTGAAGAGAAGCTAAGCAGAGTCCTGTGTGTACTGTGCATCAATCAGATCTCAGACTCCAGAGAATTTTGTCATGGCTTGTTGTCTTTAATTCATTCAGTAACAATCTGACAAAGCAAACTTGTGAGAAAAGATGACCACTGAAGTGATCATTACAAAAGCTTATGAAAATTCAAACTATCCAGTCTGACCACTTACAGCTGTGGCTGAACCCCCCAAGTGATGTCTTTGTATATGCAGTAATGCAGGATTCACTCTTACATTTATTAACAAATTATCAGAAAAGGCCAAGCAGGCACTGATTAGAAACCGAACTGTGAATCAGTAGGTGCCAGACCTAAGCTGTCTGTAGCATTTAAACATAACTATTTTTACTAAAAAGCCTATATATTATAAATTGACTCTGTACTTCTAAGACAAGATGGGTCCTGCTCCTTGCAGGCTGCTCTTTGGTAGAGGGACAGGTAACAGTGTTTGGCACAGTGGGTATCTTTTCTTTCTCTTGCTGTTGACAATAACAGTTCTTGATGTTCACAGGAGGCAGGTGTCAGAAGTCCTGCTCTATTTCCCTGGGCTTATCACTTCAAATGAGGTTTGATGAAATAATTAATGTCTCATCACAAGGTCCAATATGATTATGAGAAATTGATCTTTAGAACAAATAATGTGATTTTTTTGTGTTTAGACACCCCATGGGTTTGTATGCAGAGTACATTTATTTGAGTGTTGCCATCAAGAAGACAGGGTGCCCTCTGCCTGCCGGATTTAATTCTGCTTAATGACTGCTTCAAACATTAGAAGAACACAAAATAATGCAGCATTTCTTTTACAAAACAAATAATAAACTTCCTGATTATGAGCAAGGGCTTGGATTTGTCTCACCTAAGTGGGAGAGTGGATCACTGCCAGCTCCATACATGGTCGGCAAAAAAATGAGCATTTCTAGAACATATTTAATATGATGCTTAGGCATAAAAGGTGTCTGCTTCCCTACACTGCTTACAGTGGACTGTAAAGGATTCTAGATCACTAATTCAATGACAAATGTCCATGCTATTAAAAAAAGCAAAACAAAGTAAGACAAAATCCTGGAGCATACTTAAACATGTGGTTAAGCATGGATGTTTCACACTTTTGCTCCTCCTCAGATGCTCTGCTGTCTATTCAGCTTTACCCCCACCTCAGCTGGTCCTGGGGCTTCCTTCCTGCATACACTTGAGACACTTGTAATCTTCCTTTGCCTTTAATCATTTATCCTATATGATTTCAGGATCAGCATTTAATCTAGGCATGCGTGTGTTCTCTTAGCATCATCCCCTTCTTTGTACCTTGGGCATTGAGGTCTGATGTACAAGTAGCTAAAGTCAGAGATTTCTTTGAATTTTCAATCATATTTCTAGCCCATAATTAACACTTTCCTTCTGGTCTCAGTGGCTTCTTTTGAAGTGATGACATTTTCATGACTGCTGCAATACTTGAAAATGGTGGATCATTAAAGCATCAACTGTACATCCCTCTCATTACATCTGTTAGTTCCAAACAACTGACAATTTTTCATAAAGTGTACATAAGACATGTTAATAGTATAACTGACAGATCTGGCCTTTAGGAAGCTTTTCCTGGACTCCTCTCCTCAACCCCCACTTTTTATCAGCTTTACCCTCACAGTTTGCTTCCTTACAATAGTTTTACAAACAAAATTTAAAAAATAAAACAAAAGCTAAGCCAAGTGTTCTTCCCTATTCAATGACTGTTCACAGCTCACAACTGCTCTTCAAAAAGCTCTCCCACATCCCTTATGTCTCAGTTTGGTATTAAGCTACCCACTAAAGCACGTTGGGATGTTGCAGGCAAACCACACCAGCTTGTTTCATACACACGGCAGCCAGAGATGAACAAGCATCACTTGGCACCACTTTTTGCAGGGAAGAAAGATGCAGTAGGAGGACACACAGCCAAACTCACCACGCCTCTGCTCATTTGTTCCCAAGGTGGTGGCCATTCTCAAATGCCGTGCTAGTGTGCACATTGTAGAATTTCACAGTCCTCCTTTTCCCCCAGCCTTACTCCCATCTGCATCATGCAACCACTAGCTGTGACATTTTGCAACCTCCCTACTGCAGATCATGGACCTCTGGGCACCTGACTTGTTCCTTCCTCATCTATTTCTTCCTTACCTCCTGAATTCTTGCCAGACTCCCACCATTAGCATCAGTGTTTTATATCTATAAAAATAAATAAAATTTCTTTTCAAGGATAATTAATAACATTTCTTTTTAAAAAGGGAGGCAACCTGAATCTACAGCCAGATTTACATCCAAACTTCAGAGCTCTTAGGCTTTTTCATTCCTTTGCCAGCTTGTAAGTTGGGAATAGATGTAGGAGGCATATCAAAAGGGCATTAAGTGGAAGTGTGTTGCATATTTTCCCACCTGCCTACATATACTTGCATCACAAAAGAACTATTTGACAGGATGGGCAAAAGATAAATCATTGATAGCAGTGATTCTTTCCACTGACTTTAATAATTTTGATATGTCTGTAAGCTATAAGTGATTATTAATTTTGTAGCTACACATGAAATAACAGAGCTCCAAGATGCTAATGAAGGAACGTGAAATATCTTCATATAATCATATACATTAGAGATTAATATGACAGGTTGGTTTTCCCATTTCTAGCAAGCACTTCAGAATAAACCAACAGAGCTATTTGTAAGAGAAATGTATGCAAGAAGAGATTTAGCACTGTCAATTAGCTTTTAAATGCAGTAGAAATCACTCTAAACACTCTGATATTTGTTCATGGCAGTATGAGGCTGCAGGACTTTGACAACAAGTAACCCAGCAAAAAAGAACAAGATTTCTTTGCACTGTATGTGCATTGGAGAAGCACAGCGAAGTTTATATTAGCATATCACAAATGTGAAACTGGGACACAGGCTCAATGCTAAATTAGAACAGCAGCTGGTATCCTGTTAGCAAGTAAAGTGTGTTTGCTTGAGGAAAAAAAAAGAAAGAGACCAATGCAAAATCCATGCAAATGCACAGAGAACAATCAGTCAGAAAAGGATCTGTGAACCACACTGCACATTTCAGCTTGCCTCTTACTGTGTGACATGTCATTTCACCAAAAAAAAAATATTCTTAGAGGGGTCAGATCATATTCCCTCATCTGAATTAAAAAGAAAGTATTTTCCTTTATAGACAACCTGAAAATTATCAAAATTTAGACTCTGACAGGTTTGGCCATGTTTTTCATTCTATTTTCTTTCCTGCATCATGAAGATCAAAGAAGTATGAGGCAAAATTTCATACTGTCCTATGTAACACAGAATAATGCAGTAAGCAGGCAGAATGCACAAAATACTTTCAGTTATATTTCACACAAAAATTTTCACTATTTATTTATTCAAAAATAGCCTTTTAACAATGAACCAGAGAACAACAAACTTTTAAAGCTGTGCTTTCTTCTTTGACTTCCTCTCACACTATCCAGTTTGCACAAAATGAATTGGCCACTTGAACTCCTGTTCAAGATAGGGACAGACGAAAATGCTCTTTCAGACCAGCTGGCTGAGGCCACTTACACAGTTATTGAACTCCTATTATGTCCTCTCTTTTCAGCTCTTTCCCCCTATTGCCATGAGTTTTCCAATATTTAATAGTTTTTGGGGAAGGTGAAGTCCTGAGGAGCTGCAGACACAGTGAAAAATATCTAACTTTAGCCCAGTGAAGCCCCAAGAATAACTGCTGGAGTTGGCAATCAAAGTAATGAGTACTTAAGATATGCATTGTCTAGCAGTCTAATTTGCTTTGCCTAAACTTCAATATTTGTAAAATATTCTGAGTTTAATTATTTTAGGAAGAATCCAAAATATTCTGAGATCCTTCAGGATACATAAGCAGACAACTTAAATTTAAATTTTAGATTTAACTTGCACAGGCAAAGCAGCTCCAAAATTAGAAGGAAATAGAGGAATGGGTACACAGTCCTTACATGCTCAATGACAAGGATCATAAAACTGTTCTCACATTCCTGGCACTGGATGGAAATGCAGCATTTACTCTCTTAACCCTTCCTTGCAGCACTGCTTGCCCTGTTGATAAATACTTTAAAGGCTCTTGTTATGTTCCTGTAGTGATATTGCACACAATGCAAACCTAGAAATCAGATTCTAAATAAATCCGATTCCTGTGCAGTGTCTCGGCAGCTCCCCGTGACTATTGGGCAGCAGATATCTCAGCCAGAGGGATGGCTCAGCTCTCCTCCCAGCATGGTGTCACAAAACATGCCTCACTTGGCTAGGGAGGGTGACATTTTCCCATGTGAAGGACTGTAACCCTCTCCTACTTCTGTGTAAGAGCAAGATGGGCTGGATTTGCTGGAATGTGATCTTTGATGGCCATATTCAGATTGCTTACTTAGATGCTGTTGGGGCATCTAAGACCAAGAGACCTGTTTTCAAAGCCATGAAATGAGGCTTCTTGCACACTTGGTAAGCAGAAGCCAGGAGGCAGGGATGACATTCGAGATAAGTTTCTATAGGAGAAGCTCTCAGAGGCAATTATATGCCTCCACTGACTCCAGTGACCTGCATAGCCAATGTCCTCCAGCACTCGATTAAATATAATGGTTACATCCCAGACTGCCACCCACCCCTGCCTCAATACAGACCTGAGTGGATTTGCTTCTCTGGATTTACTGTGCAGTGCCAAAGTGGTGTGTTGCTCTTTCACGAAAACTAAAACTAAGAAAACTTAATAGCACTCTGATTTGGTGATTTAATAACATGATGGCTTTAATGTATCTGTTCTAGGTTTGTAGAAGACTTTAAAATATTGTTACACATTGATAAACTATGGTAGTGAAGCCAAAACACCTGTATAAAACCTTTGGTCTCAACAGCCTCATTAACATTACAATGATTAAGCAACACCAGAATAGTGGGAATTTTCAATGTCATAAAGACGAAAAATTTATCATACTTTAAAAAAGTTGAAAATATATCAAATTTTCATCATCCTTTCCAGATTTTTACAGGTGAACACAACTTCCACCCTGTCAATAATAACTAAATTACATGCAACTCCACCGACAAATTTTTTAATGCTTTTCATATGCGGTTAACTAATGCCTTTCTGGAATACGCTGCAATTCCACGCAAAATGCATGGAGAATGGCTGGTTCATTTATCACAGAACAAACATGCCAGTATATCCAAGTACTTAGTCTCCTTTTCTCCAGAGATGATTTGGCTGATGAGATTTTAAAATGTCAAACTGAAGGGTTGCTGCCTAGTTTGAAAGTCAGGAAGGGTGACTGCAGGTAAAGACTTCAGGACAGAGGTGAGAACATTTAAAATAACAGTAGGACATCAAATCTCATCTAGAGAACAAACTGATCTACAAATAAGAATGAGGAAGAGTGATCTGCATGACTGACACATTGTGTTAGCTCAAGAAGAACAAATTTGGCATGCTTACTGCTTGATTGAAGGTCAATATGCCTGAAAAATGATAAAAGGGTTCTGGACTCAGAAAAAAAAAGAGATGTTAAGGCCAAGGATGCGTAACTAGCCCAGGTAACAATAAAGTATCTTTAGAATTAATGGTCGGTATCAGAGTGCCATCCTATAATGCCTACAGACCATTTAGAAGAAATGTTTGGGCAAAAATCCTCAGTGACGCAAAACAGGCTATTATGAAACAGCATTTGCCTGGATATATTTGCCTTAAAGTACCTCAGATTGTTGTTGCAGCGACTTTATTCAATAAAATGTATTTAAAGTTACTACTGAGAGGTTTTGAAAGTAAAAATTGCTGCCAGGTACCCAATACTGCTTTTGCACAGCTCCTTCAGTTTCTACATGAGCAAACTAAGGCAGACCTAATTGTGCCAGTAGAACAGAACTAATTCGAGTACAAACAGCTTAGCAGGGGCATATGAGGGTACTTGAATCACTCTCAGAGGCACCAGGCTGGGACGGGTTTTGAAAGAGCCACAGTGATGAGACACTGCTATAGGAAAACTGCTTAAAGCCTTTGTGCTCCTATGCCCTTATCTTCATCCACATTAAGACTTAAGTTCAACATTAAACTATCCATAGCAAGAAGAGAAGTAATCAAATGAAGCACTGGAGCACTTTGACGTGGAAGCAGGAGATGGCAATCACAAAGAACAGTGTAACTGGTCCAAGGTGCTTCCCTTTCATACAGCTCCCAATAATATTAACAGATAAACAATTTTTATGTCTCCTCTACAGCCTTTTGATTTGCCTGATTTTTGGCTCTGGGGCTTACAACAGAGATCAGACTGAATACTTCAGGAATACATTAGCCTGTTCATCATGAGCTAAAATGAGAAGTCCTAGAGCAAGGAACTGCTGCTGGAGGTCAAGGTTGGATCCTAAACCCAATTCTTTTTTAAAGTGCTAGCTCTTCAGTACCTAAGTCCAGAACGATATTTACCACTGTGTGAGAAACACCAGAAATGTCATGTTGAGCACTGGCCATTGGTGAGTTGGAAGGGGTTGATACTCTCAAAACAGTGGCTTTAGAGTCTGAGACTGGCCATCAAATTCCTCCTCAGTGTGGCCAGGTAGGGCTGGCATGCGCTCAGACAACAACGAGAGGTGTGGCAAATATCTGGGCAGCTGCACAGCACAATCTATTCCCCTAGCAGTTCAAATTAAAGCTCCTAACATATTTTCAACCTACTTCAACATTCAGTCTACTTCTTGAGTTAAAAGTCATGCAGGAGGTTAAGGAAAGATTAAGTTACAGCACAATGTCCATGTTTTTCCAATTAATTTAAGTAGCAAATCCGTATTTTTGCTGCATTTTTATATCCTCTCTTTTCCAGTTTCTTGATAGCACTTAGGATCAGTACATAGCCTGGAATACAAAATAACTTGTCTTCTGTAACATTAAGTTTCCTACGAGCTTTACTATTTTAGTGCCATTTGGATTCATTCCCTCTGGCAATCCTTTCTTAATGTAAATGGTCCAAACTATTCTCCCTCTAATGTGCTGCACTACAGAAATACACTGTAGACAGAGTTCAAGATATTCAAAAGGATAATTTATCAATAAAATTTAAGCTCATTTCAAGTAAACAAAAAGAAAGATCAGCATAACCCTGAAACAGTGTTTATTTTCTATATTTTTACAGAAATTTTAAACTCACTGATAATAAATGACAGTGTTCATTTTCTTCCATTTTGTCCCACAAAACACTTTTCATACTTGGTATTCTGTCAATTCTTGTTTTACATCTTCAAAGATATCTAGTTAAGAACATGTAATGGCAACTGATACAAGTTATGCATATGCACTATCTATACAATATTACGCTGATTTGATTTTAATTACCTTAAGCATCTTGTCCTTTTTGTAACAATTAATAAAATTCCTATGTTTCTGAAAGCCTGCAGAGAGCAGCAGCACTAAAAAAAAATTGCCTCTACATCTATTTCATCTTGAGATGGAACTACATGAAATCATGCAAATAATTGAGGAAGGGATGGTTGACATATTTTTAAGTGTACACATGAAAGTGATACAGATTCAGAAAAAAAAAAACCAACACACCAACAAAACCTCTTACTTGAAAATGTGAGCAATAGAATTTAAGGCTCTATTTGACTTGAGAACAGTCTGAGGAAATGAGCTGATGATCTGAATCATGAAATACCCACGCTGAAATGCATTGTCTGATTTGCTGTCCTTAATGGAAATATGAACCTCCATGATCAAATGGCCAGATGCAAAAACATTCAGCATTCAGAAGTACTTTAATATACCTACTATGGAGACAATTTTCAGACCATTTTAATGTGCAATTGTGTAACAAATGGAAATTTTTGATGAGTGTTCTGACTTCACTGCACATACAGTCTCTCCTCAATTCTGGCAGTAGATATTAACTTCATTTAGGTAAGGCTGCATTCAGTAGCAAACTCCTTTTGGAACTGCCATAGTTTTCCATATTTAATCTGCTAATGTGACGTAAAAAGAGCCCATTGCCACCTGAATTCCACAGAAGAAGAATTACTGATAAAGGTATAAACATTTCACTGAAAAATGGGTAAAGAATACAGCAAGGATGCACAGTCAAATCCTCAGCTATCACATGACTACCAAATCCATGCTTCCATGCAAGCAACTGTTTCCATGCAGGACAGGTACTCACTTGCAAACTTCCTCTCAAGAAGAACAATATTTTCCTCTCCAGCACACTGGATAACACTGAAACTTTATTTGAGGAATTCAGCATGGGAATTATTGGAGTAAAAACCAACCAAATCTACTGTCTTATAATGGGAAGACCATGAGAGAGCTTAAGGTTAGAATTCATTCTGGACAATACTTCCATACTTCAAGGCTTCAAAATTAACTCCAAAGCAATAAATATTGTGCTATAATTTACAGGGCACTACTAAGACTTGGGATTTGTAAGCAGTTAGGAATAGAACCTTGGTATCCTCACTTGCACTTAGAAAATGACATTTCCATCCGTATGTCTTCAACATTTTTTGCAGTGGAGCATTTGCAGAACATCGGTGACAGCAACTGCGATAGAAGTGTCAATTTGTAGAGATATAACAAGATGACAGATACTTCTTCTCAAGAGATATCAGCTATTTATAGCAAGGCCTTGTTCCCTGCCCCTCTAGCCTGTTTCTACCATTTCTTTTCTAATTTCCAGTCTTTTTTCTGTCCTTTCCTTTCCCTTTCTTCACTTATTTCATAATGCTTTTTATGATGTCTTGTCCTTTTCTCCCAATCTCCATATTTAATTTTTTCATACTTCCATCATAGCCTAGGGCAGGAATGACTCATCCCTTCACTCTTAGTCCTGAACCAACCTGTTACACTTTTATATGACATCATTTACAATAATCATCTTTTTAATTGTGTTTTAAGGGGGAGCTTCAATGAAACACTTTACCAAGTGGCTTTAAAACTGCACAGGTCCAATAACAGGATTTCAAGAACAAAGTATATTCCCTCAATTAGCTGAACATACTAGAAAAAAACTTGCCTTAAATGTCCATTTCAGAAGTAAATCAGCATTTGTAGGTTGCAGTGATTCGAGTGGGTTTATATGCTTGCTAGGTCACTTCACCATTGCTTTGCCTAATACATAATTTTCTACTTATATACCTATATACAAAATAATGACAACCACTCTGCAGTCTGTGATGTTCCATTGTGAAGATGAAATCACAGGTGTATTTTCTTCCTCTTGCAACATAGTGAGTCTGAAGATAGAAGGAAGAAGACTTTTCTACCTTTACCAAGCCTATTTTACCCACAACAGATTTTTTTCCATTTTTAAAAATGAAACATTCAGCTTGTCAAAAGTCATGCAAGTCTGATTAAGAAAAGACAGCTTATTGTGCAAAAGTATTGCAGCCTCACCTTAGAATACTTTTCTACCCATACAATTTCTTCTCCTGTGCTAAATAAATCAGGGTGCACTGCCCCACGGAAAATCATTGCCATTTTCTTGGTGCAGAGTGAACTGACCTAGATGCCCTAAAGTAACTGTACTCCAAATGACCCTAATAAGAAATGAAGCCAGAATGTAACATCCTGATCCAAATGAAGACAAAGAAAATATTGCTATTTATTTCATCCAGAACAAGATTATCCATGACCATCTGCAATGCACTTTACACAGATATTCATCATCTTGTTCTCAGGGAAGAAGCTGCTTGAGTCTTCCTTACTCACCAGACAACACAGTAGGGTAAGGGTCTGTCAGCCTACAACAGTGTCTTCAAACCTGAGCCCTTCTGTAGCTCCCTGGCTGGACAGTGAGACTAGAAACTTCTAATATCATATTGCACTGTGTTGCAACTCATTTCACTATATCACAGAGCAGGGCTATGAATAAGAACCTTCTACCTGGATCCCAGTCAACCCTTACAGTAACTGCTGATCTGCATTACTTACTGCTACAGGAACAAAAATAATGCCTGTCAAACACTGACATTTAATATCTTCTGTCTGGGAAACGGAAGAAAAATGTAGTATCTGGAACAGAAGATAGCCCAGAGTCAACATGTAAGTGGTGAGTATTTTTGGCTTCTAAACTAATGAGTAAATGGCATTCCTCTTCATTAAAATTCAAGCATGGATAAATAATGTATGGATCTACTGATACACAGAACTATTTTGAGTTGTGTTGGGTTTTACTTTTGGCACTCCTCTGTTACGTCTGCTCATATAGTAGGAGAAGCTCCATACAGGTACCTGTGGACAAGAAAGTGACTGGGGACACACACTATTACCACATCCATGGTGTCAGGCCACAGATTTCCCAGAACCAGACACTTAATCCACAAGCTGGGATCAGGACAAGTGAAGCAGCTGAGGTTAGGAATCACAGCAGCCAGTATGCTGAGCAAGAGAAAACCAGAATAGGCCATCTGTCCTATAAATTCTGTATTCAAACTCTCACACACTCAGAGATTTAGGCTTCTCCTAGAAGTCCTGCTTAGACTGAGATTCAAATCTGGCATCTCTCCTCCTGGAACTAGAGCCTAAGTAATTATTTCTGTACACTCACCTCAACTGCCCCTTCATTTTCACTTTTTAAACTGTCTAGAAGCAGACCGAGCAGGTTTTTCAAAAAACCCACTGAAGACATCTCTGGAATGGGAGCATTGTAGTGAGGGAAACTCAAGATCACGTGTGTTTGGATAGCAACTCATGCTCTACATGGCTGCAGGGCAATGCAAGACTTCTGGGCTAATCAGAATGGAACAGGCTGTAACCAAGAACTTTTTCAACCCCCTTGTTTTATAATAAATATGCTCTCAAATGCAGAGAAATGCATGAGTACTAACAAAGAGCTGAGACATGAAGGTCCTCAGTTTCCAATCCCACCTCTGAATGAGAACCTATGCTCCGAAGCAACTTACTGAAACTAATGGTATCTTCCTGTAGAAAAAAGAGCACATGCACTGCCTGCCTCCTACTGAGAAGAACAGCATTGTGTCTTTTGTCAAACAATTCTTCCTCCTCATATGGCTGGGAGAATGTTCTGTCATCTTCTCTTGTTGACTAGACCAGACCAGAGAGCACTTCCCAGACCAATAAGAGGCAAAACTTTTACACAGAGCAGTAATGATTATTCAGGAAATACAAATTAATATGGTCAACCATAGCTGGTTTACCATTCTATAATATTGTTTTGATAGTCTTTGGGAGAAGAGGTAAAGAGGGTGAGGAAAGCTCTATTTTACTTCCAGTCCCAAACAGATTTTGGCTTTCATTTTCTATTTCCTGGTTAGTGATAAGTGAGCTCTCATCTTTCAATCCCTCTGAACTCCCACTTTGTTTTCCCTGGCAGAAGTTAGTGTTCTGTGATCCCTGGAGTGGTTTTGAAGCCCCCAGAGTGGCTCTCTAATAAGTTAGGGAAGAGCAGGATAGACTGTATAGTTGGTTTGCTCTTCAAGGATCATGGTACATTAAGTGGCTAATCTAAAGTTTGAAAACTTCAATTACTTTACTTTCAAGAGAATGAGCAGAACTCCTGAAACTACTTCACCCACAGAGAGGTTAGGGAAGCTTAGAAAGGACTCCATAAGGTTTCAGCAGTCTGATATCCTTACGGAAGAGTGGTTTCCAGTATTGAAGCATGGAAATGAGATCCAGGAGCCAGTAGGTATAATCCTGCCTTTACCAACATGTATGGGTTTCACTTAAATTCACCTTGTCCTATATACATGTACCATATTTTTTACAATAAGTATTTACAACGTCTCCTGAGTACTCTGCATGGAATGTGTAAAGGGTATTACTGCCATTCCAGGAAATGTGGATCAAATGATTCTGCTAACAATGAAAAGACCCTTTCTGCCTGTCAGATAAGTTTTGTTATGTTTATCTAATCTCTTAGACTACTCCTTGGCACATTTTCAAGACCTATTGACTAGTGTTGGTTACATCCATGCCAGCATACTCTCTGGTATTCATTTCAGGGCTTGACATTTCTTAGGAAACTGAGTAAAAGACTTAAAGAGAATCTCTGGTACATTTCCATACGTAACCTACACAAGGGATGACCTATTCAGTGGTTTAGCTGTGCTAACCACCAGAACAGTGCCATGTCCTTCTCTATAAAATGGATGGAACCTGACCATTAAGGCTCAAATGAGCTGCAATCTTTTTTTTTGTCAACATAGTATAAGTAATGATCTTATCTTTTGAGAAACCCTTCAGATTCTTTCACAACATCATTTACATATAAATGTCAATGTGAGACACTGATACAAAGTAGAATACACAATTTGGACTGAGCACTCCCACTACACACTTTCTGGACTGTCACCAAAAAGTGGCTGACTTCTTCACAGGCAGCATATTGGATTCAAGCACCTAGCGTTCCAAAAAGACATTACCAATTCTAGAAGAATTTTTTTAAAAAGCACAAATAAACTAAATGGTCAATGTAACTAATCTCTGGAGAAATTCCACAGAAACAAATAAGTAAATTAATAGAAATATATTTATTTCCAAAGCATTCTCCTTCATGGAAAATGAAGCTACCTTCATGAGGTAACTAATAGATATAACTCATTCTGCTACTAATAAAACCACCTCCTATCTAAGTTCATTGCCCACCAGGAACACACAAGAACATACACAAAAAAATCAACAAGACAATTTAAAAAAAAAAAAAAAAAAAAAAAAAACCC